>JAJALE010000852.1:0-502689 GCA_022627125.1 Fusarium chuoi
CTTCTCACCCAATGCTGTCGACCCTGAGGTTGAGGGTGTGAAGGGTTTACAAGACCGGGACATAAAACCCAGGGATGTATCCGACAACGACGCTTTGAAGGCACGCGGAGATATCTATGAGGTCAAGAATCCTTTTTCACCCAACGCTGTTGATCCAGAGGTTGAAGGAGTTAAAGGCCTGCAAAAGCGGCACATTGATCCCGAGGAGCAAGAAGAGGAGGAACTTGGCAAGACATTGCGAGGCCGAGCTATCGATCATGAGAATGATCCCGAGTCGGCTCACCTCAAGCCTAGGGCTGGTGGAGAAAAGGTCAAGATGGACCAACTCACCAACACACGTTACAAGAAGCCTCATGCCGAGATTGCCCTCATCGCGGCATACAACAAATACCATAAGCCTTTACCCCCGAAGCTTAAGAAGATTGCTCAACATGAGGCTGCCCTCATCAACAACAAACTTGGTGAGTCTCATCACTCGGGACAATGAATACGACTAACACTTGGTAGGAATGAAGGGTACTGCTTCGGCAACACCGCCTCAGTACTACGATTCACAGTATGTAGTTCCTGTCAAGATTGGTACTCCAGCTCAACAAACATACCTGAACTTTGATACTGGCTCATCTGATCTGTAAGTTGCCTGTCTTTGGTCAAGAAAGGAGCATTGCTAATTGCCGCAGCTGGGTGTTTTCTACAGACACATATCAACCTGACCAAGCTGGTCATATTCTCTACAAGCCAGACAAGTCTTCCACTTCCAAGCGACTAAATGGTCAGACTTGGAGTATTAAATACGGTGATGGCACTGGTGCCAGTGGCATTGTCTACACCGACAAGGTTCAGGTTGGAAAGACGTATGTCAACAAGCAGGCCGTTGAGTCTGCTACTGAAGTCTCGGATGGCATCGCTGCAGACAAGTTCTCACACGGCATCATGGGTCTGGCCATGTCAAGCCTGAACACTGTCCGACCTACAGCTCAAAAAACCTACTTCCAGAACGTGCAGGACAATCTAGCAGTTCCAGTCTTTACGGCCAATCTGCAGAAGGGCAAGGCTGGAAACTACAACTTTGGCTACATCGACCAGAGCGAGTACTACGGAAGTATCCAGTTCGCCAAGGTCAAGAAGGACAGTCCTTGGTGGCAGCTCAACATTGAGGGTTTCCGTGTCGCTCAGGGCGCTCCATGGCACAAATACAACTACTCAGCCATCGTCGATACCGGCACCACACTCCTTCTTCTGCCCAGCTACCTTGTCAACTTCTACTACAAGAAGGTCAAGGGCGCCTACGTCGACCAAGACTACGGTGTCTGGGTGTTCCCCTGCTCAGCGAAGCTCCCCAGCTTCTACTTTGGCTTCGGCAGCTACCGTGGCAAAGTCCCCGGAAACTACATCAACTACGGCCGTCTCACCACCACCGTCTGCTACGGTGGCATTCAGAGCTCCGACGGTATTGGCTTCGCCATTCTGGGTGACATCCTCCTCAAGTCGCAGTTCGTCGTCTTCGACCTCAAGGGTCAGCGTGTTGGATTCGCCAACAAACTCACAGTCAGTTCATAAGGCCACTTCATCGAAAAGCTGTTTTTTTTCGTGACCCTCATTCACTACATACAGCCTTAGCTAGACTACTATATTTTTCCTTAGAGTCGAGAAATCATCATTGTTTCTTCTTGGTTTGCTGCATTGGGAAGCGTGGGCGTTCTTGTTGGGGTAAATCGGTGCCTGCATTTACTACCGTATAGCTCAGAGTTTAATAAAAAGCCGACCAGGCCTTTTTCGTATGTATTTGCATTTCCAAAATGAAATAAACTCCGTCGACATTCCGCATTTGTCATGTTTGCCCCTGGCTTGAAAACTATGGCTTGTCGATGGAATTCGATTATTCAGCTGCCGGATATTGAGTGAGCAATGTGGATCGTGGACCAACAAGGATCTTGGCAGTTATTGATGATGGGAGCCTGTTGTTCTTGGAATAACTTCATGTTGTCGGAGTTTAACATGGAGATAGAGGAATTGCTTACACCCAACGCCAAGGCCATTCTATTCGTTCACCCCGCGTTGAGGCTCCGCCAATATGCAGATCCAGCCTCATTCTCGTCCTATTCACGACGTAATCATCATGCAGCGCAGAATTAAACTATAGCCTAAAATACCACTGCTTCTTCTAAATATGACGCCCGATACGCCTCTCGAACTCTCCATCGAGAACTTGCAAGCCCTCAATCGTCTCAACGATCCATCCATACCAGTACCTATGACGCCCCAAAACATCCTCATCCTCGGCGCCGGGGAACTAGGCCTCTCTATCCTGGAAGCCCTGACCGCGCACCCCAAGCGTCAACGCTATTCCGTTCTTCTGCGTCAAGCAACCCTTGACTCTGCTGCTCCTGAGAAGAAGAAACTAGTCCAGCACATTCGTGCCCTCAACGCAGGATTTGAAGCAGCTGATGTCGTCAATGCAAGCGTTGAAGAGCTAGCGTCCATTTTTGAGAAATACGACGTTGTTGTTTCGTGTAATGGCATGGGCTTACCGTCTGGAACGCAGCTCAAGCTTTCAGACGCTGTGCTTAAAGCGGGCGTTAAGAGATACTTTCCATGGCAGTTTGGGATGGACTATGATATTATCGGGGAGGGCAGCTCACAGGACTTGTTTGATGAGCAGTTACAAGTTCGGAAGAAATTGAGAGCGCAGAGGGACGTTGATTGGACGATTGTGTCGACTGGGCTGTTCATGAGCTTTCTGTTCCTCCCAGACTTTGGGGTCGTTGATCTCGGGAATAAGATCGTCAGAGCGCTCGGAAGCTGGGACAACAGAATCACACTCACAACACCAACTGACATCGGGCGCGTCACAGCAGATATAGTCCTCGATCCACGGGGTATATCGCATCAGGTTGTGTACACAGCGGGAGATACTATATCCTACGGCGAACTGGCAGATTTATTGGACAAGCATTTCAGGACCAAGTTCAAGCGGGAGGTGTGGGATCTGGAAGAGTTGAAGAGACAAATGGAGAGGGAACCGAGCACGATGGTCAAGTATAGGGATACGTTTGCACAGGGCCGTGGGGTTGCGTGGGATAAGAGTGGGAGTGTTAATGAGGAGAGGGGCATCGAGATGGTTGATGTGAGAAAGTATCTTGAGGGAATGGATGTCAAGTCAGATGAGTGAGTGATGGTTGCTCTGGGTTGGGTTGGTGAGTGTTACCCTACAGTTATGTGAGTGTCTGCTTTGGGCGTTGCACATTCACCTTGTATGAGGTAATAGCGGTTAGAGAAAATGCAATATTGGACTTGAGCTGAAATGCAGTCAATCACAAGATTTGAGAGCAATGTCGACATACAGTGAGTTACAGTGTAATTGAACGTTGTACAGCCTCCCGGCTCGTCCGTCCAGCCGCCGTAACATCCGGGTGTTATCGGGATATCCTCATTGGGGAAATGTCTTATCACCCCATAAACAAGGTCCTCCAACAGAAACTGTCTTATCTTGCACCGTGATCCTATCTCATCGTTATCGTTGGTTAACCCGATTTCTGCAGCGGCAACAAGACTGAAAACAGCTCCACGGCGATCAAACACTTTTGTCGTCACCCGCATTGAGCCCCTACCCAGTAACATCATCATCCCCCAGACTGTGATTCCCTGTCTTGATCCATGCATTTTTGGTCATCGGGCACAACTCATTCAAGAAAAGAACCTTGGTAGAATACACTTCCTTCTAGGCAGCTCTAGGTATCAATGCACTATAACCACAGCGACTCTATACCTCTAGGATGACGACACCCTCTTCGTTCTGCTTATCGTCATGAGTCCTACGTCCACCAGCCAATCAGGACCGCATCACACGGACGTTGCCTGTCAATCAAACCCATCATGCGCCTCGCCATGCGCTGTGCCTCGTCGATAAGGCTTCCCCAACAATGGAAAACCCGCCAAGGCCTTGTCTTATTCGCTGCGCCACCTCGGTTATCTTGGCCTGGCCTTGTAAGAGTAAGACGCGCCCGGATCAAGCAAGCAATGCAATATGAGTCACGTCACACAACTAGGACTAGGACTAGGCCGAGGCAGCACTGTAGGTACTTGTTGTTGCTCATAGTAACAAAGATGAGACAAAGGCCCGTAGTCGTAATGTAATACAGTGTAAGAGCCTAGTCTAGGTTGGTAGTACGCCATCCGCAGTCCATATGACTCCTCCGGCGGCCAATCACGACGATATCGCCCCGGATGAGATGATATCGTATTAATACACCCTCCAGCCTTCGACTCTTCCAGATACCTCTTTCATATTCCCTAATCTCGCGCCCTTTAGCGTTCAAGCACGCAACTTTGCGCCTTTCTTGACAACATAACATCTTTACTCACAACATAGTATCCTTCACTTGTACAAACCCTTGTTCATCTAACCTACTTATAATACGCCCCCAGAACATCCATCATGGATATCTTACTCAACAGCTCTGGGGATCTTCCAGCTGCAAAGCACTTTCCTGTCAATCCTCCCAGCACAATAAAGACCCGCGCCCACACAAGTCGAAACCACTTCGTCCGCGCCACAGCAAAGCGCCAGTCCCAACACAAAGGCGCCAACCTGTGCCGCGAGACCGGGTTTCCCTGCACGACCTCAAGTTTCGGAGAGACGCACTGTCTGCGCTGTGGACAACAGGATAGCACAAACACAAACGGAGGCGCGCGCCGTCCCCAGCTCGAAAAGATTCTGCATTACGAGATCTCGACGGGGAACTTGCAGCGCGCGAATCCACGATGGACACACGTCCATCGGAACCGCATTGCCCGGAAACATGACCACTCCAGTCTTGGTGGTTCTTCCGATGAGGTCGAGGGGAGAGATCTTGCCAACAGCAGGATCTCTCTGCCTGTCGACCGCTTTCGTCTCGTGAGGAGGCCTACGCTTGAGAGGGAGGAGGCATTTCGCGATGCTTCGACTGCGAGGGGGAATGTGTACCTTGGGCGAAAGATGCCCATGACGGAGGATGATGAAATCGCTGAGCTGTATCGCATGGGCCTGCTGTACGACGACGAGCAGATTAGGGGCGAGGGCTTCAGCCTTGACAGTATCAAGCACGAAGAACCCACCTACTCCATCCGCCCAGCCAAGCAGTCCCGCAAGAAGCGCGCTCAGAGCTTCAGCTTCAACCAGCCCCTCCATCTCGATCTCTCCTTCACAGATCTCGGCGGCTCCCAAGCCATCGCCCAGATCCTCTCATCCTCCGACGACACAACCCCCTCTGCCACACCATCACGCACATTCGCTCCCTTGCGCGTGATATACGAACTCGACGGTTCAAACCCCTCCTTCGACGTGGATACCTCTCAACCGCCCGATTTGATCTCAGATTATGATTGTGTTTCAGACAGTGAACTCGATGATTTACCCTCTCAGCGGGAATTTCTCGATAGTGCAGCTACGCCTGGTTCAGAGACGTGGGTGGTGCTAGGTGACGACTCGTAGCAGGTCCGAACTCGGAACACGCAAACTGCAGATTTGTGGTTCTGAGTCAAGATAGCGATGGGAGAGCCTCATCGTCGGACTGGTCCTCATTAAACCTGGCGCTGCTTGGAATGTCTCTTGAACTGGGGTGAGGCGCTGGTGCTCGCAGAAATGCTTGAGCATCGCGATGGAGTTACTTACGGGTAGCGACCTGCTTGCATAGTCGAAGCGAGTGCTGTTTTTGTTATGGATTGGTCCTACGGGACTTGGATATTGTTATTTATATAGCGCAATTGATGGTTCAGACTTGTCTGGACTTGTACTATACCCTCAAACTCTTGATCGATACATGCGTTGTCTGTGATGATTGATGATACGATGTCGTGAAATGTCATGGCAGCCTACCATGATTTACGCTGACAAGTTGTTCGCTGTGTGAGATCCCTGTTGCCTGTATTTCTTCTCTGTTCTCGAGCATTACATCAAGCCTATCTTGTGGTACCTTATAGTAGAACCACTGTAGACAAAAAATGTGGTTATGATTGCGACTGCGACTTTTTTTTATGTAAATTCGTTGTTCGTTCAGTGCATGCCGCTCATCTGCATACACGGCTAATCGGCTCATACATGCAAGTCCATCACCAACAATGGCCCCCCAAAGTCCCTCATCTAGTTGAATTTACCATCAATAAGTCCTTAAAGAGGCAATGTTTCGAAGAGTTTGATGGCTAGTATCTTATCGTAGCTACGTATGCCTGAGCTGACGTTGACGCTGGCTCTTCGCCCTCACACTCTTGGGCGTCATCCATTGGCGACACAACCAACGACGTTGAGCCATGAAGAATGATCTTTAATGACAATAGCCTGAGTACAGATGGAGATTTCATGCGTCAAGTCAGCGGCACCTTTTTCATCCAATGTAGATGATTCCGCCCCATCATCAAAGTCTCCGACCGGAGATATTCAAGATCTCTCCGCTGAGTGCATATAAGCCAAAGAGCAACAATATCATATCCTATAGCAAACACAATTCACTTCTCAAACCTCTCTCAATTCTCGTATAATCGTAATGTCATCCAAGCTCTACGACGTCCTCATCATCGGCGGCGGCCCAGGTGGTCTCGCCATGGCATCCGCCCTCGCTCGCCAAGTCTACACAGCGCTCATCCTCGACTCAGGCATATATCGCAACGCACCTACAAAACACATGCACAACGTCCTCGGCTTCGATCACGTTGAACCATCTGTTTTCCGCAACAAAGCCCGTGAAGATCTCGAGAAGCGATATGAAAGCATTGAGTTCAAGTCCACAACCATCGCAACCGTTCGCAAAACAGACGCTGGTGTGTTTGAAGCAGTTGATCAAGATGGCAATGTCTATCAGGGAAAGAAACTCGGCTTAGGCACTGGGGTGAAGGATCTTGTGGAGGAGCAGCCCAAGGGTTATGCTGAGTGCTGGGGAAAGGGAATGTAAGTGAGTTTTGGAGCTGTGAACGTACCTTGCTAATTCTGAAGTTTCCACTGTCTTTACTGCCATGGCTTTGAGGAGCGAGGAGCAGAGAGTGTAGGCGTCTTTGCAGGCGGCATGGTCTCCAGCGCCGACATGCTTGCTCACGTAACTCCCATGGCCAAGCGCCTCTCCCAGTCCGTAACAATCTACACCAACGGCGACGTCTCTCTCCCCTCAACCATAAAGACAAAGTTGCACAGCAGCAAAGTGCACTATGACACCCGAGAAATCGCAGCCTTTGCTCTCATCAACGGCGGTCCTGCTGTGAAAATCACATTTGACGACGGTTCCTCCAAGGTCGAAGGCTTCGTAGTAAGTCATCCTAATGTCGCACAAGCAGCACCGTTTGCGGAACAGATGGGACTGGAGAAGACGGTAACGGGTGAGATTAAGGTTAATGTGCCGATGAACGAGACTAGTGTGAAAGGCTGTTTTGCATTTGGCGATGCTGCGACGGTCATGAGGAGTGTTTTGCAGGCGATGCATATGGGCGGTTTTGCAGCTGTTGGGATGGCGATGCAATTGCAGCATGAGTTGGATGAGAAGGATGAGCTGTGAGATGTAAGATGTATTTCAAATAGATCCATGCTTGTTATTTGTCAATCTGCTTATGAGCTAATGCAGCTGGCCCGCCCTATTGCTATTGGTCGCTTATTGTCTTTTTGTCATCTTCCGTTTGGGCTGTTGTACGAGACAATGCTCAAGACATACATGTTCTCGACTCAGACCCTGCCCCGTCATAGAGCAATTAATAAAAAAAAAGGCGATTAAACCCGTTTTATTATGCTCTTCTATTCGCCGCTAGAACAAAAAGCCCCCGTACCGGTCGGTGTGTCTGTCTCAGTTGAGACTTGTGACTATCACAATGCAAGGGATGGAGCCGTTCCGCATGACTTCACCTCTCAGCTACATTGGCCACCAAGATCTGCTAATCTTGGTAAGCTATTCGTCATTTCTGCAAGCGGACATAAGTTGAAAAGAAGTCTGAGGGTCAATTGAGTTTGTTGCAAGGTTTACAATCGACAAATGGTCCCCGATGACATGACTCTGCATCTATCACGTCAAGAGGCTCTGCAAGGGGGGGGATGGATTACTCACTTACACCGAGTATTACGGACTTGGACCGATTCGCCGTGTTGAACACATGCTTTTTTGCCAAGATGGATACAGCGGATAGTTCGTTTCTACCGAGTGAAGATCTCAATAGACGACCCGTTGCGTAGCGTCTGTGGGTATAGAATTAATTCTCCGCTAGTGCCTCGAGTGCCGTACTACTCCGTACCGTAGCATAATAAACATTCTGCTACTCTTCTGTGCCGAACCTAATAAGCCTTCAAGGTAAGTAGAAGTTTATTCAGGAGGTATTAGGTTGCACTGACCGATCATGGCCGGACGACTCGGACCTCTTCTCTCATGTGGAGTAAGATCGAAGATGATATCTACAAGGATGTAATGTAATGCAAGAAACACAAATTAGTATATGCAGCTAATAAGCTCTGCAGGACCGGTCAGCGGATGAAGGAGAAATTTGTAATTAAGACATGCATATCCTCTTCATATAAAGATCATCACTTCCGAGGCTTTAGATCATCTCTCTATCTTTACTTAAGGTACCTAGTTTCAGACCAAAAACAGTTGCCTTCTCAGACAGTCGTCATTATGATCAAGTCTTTGGCCCTCTTCACCCTCATCACCGCCGCCTCGGCGCGAAAGTGCACAAACATCACAGTCCCTGTGTCACTCACTTCTCAAAATGCTGTTTTCACTATTGAGGCGCCGTTGACGGGCATTGACGTTACGAGCCTTGCTGTCAATCTCGCACGTCAGGGTGCGCCACCATATCCTGAACAGGTGCAAAAGGGTGTAAGTAACACACTCACTCAATAGTTTGATACAAGCTTACGGGGTTAGTTTACTACTGTCTCGGGTGACTATGAACTTGCCGCTACATACTGCGAACCCGATGCCGGTCCTGGAGAGGAACTTCAGATCATGACGCACGGCATTGGCTTTGATAGAAGTTACTGGGACTTTCCTTACAACAACTACAACTACAGCTATGTTGCACGCGCAGTCGATGAGCATGGCTACTCGACTCTCACCTGGGACCGTCTTGGAGTCGGTGCTTCTTCCAAGGGCGATCCATTGAACGAGATCCAAGTCTTTCTCGAGATTGCAGCTCTCAAGGCTCTCACTACCAAAGCCCGTGAAGGATCTCTCGGAGTAGGATGCAAGTACTCCAAGGTCGTTCACTTGGGACACTCGTTTGGTTCGGTGATTACATATGCGCTTGCGAACGAGAGCCCTGAACTCACTGATGCTATTGTCTTGACGGGCTTTTCGCAAGCTACTGCTTATCTGTCGCTATTCGGAGTCGGAAGCAACTTTGTTCCTATTACTGCTACACCTCTCGCCGATAAATATCCCGCTGGCTACATGGCTGTGTCGTCTACAGTGGGCATTCAGATCAACTTCTTTGCAGAGGGTGATTTCGACCCCAAGATGCTGGAAGTGGCGTATGAGAAGGGCCAGCCTGTTTCGCCTGGCGAAGTTCTTACTTTGGGAGCACCAGCGGGGAAGAATAACACATACACTGGCCCTGTCCAGATCGTGACTGGCTGTAAGTTGACCTCGCGCTATATGGATTGAAACAATGCTAACAGCTGCAGCACGGGATGTTCCTTTCTGCGGCGATAACTGCTACTCTACTATCAGCGTAGACGAGAAGCTGCCCTCGTTACTCGACATCTCGAGAAAGTTCTTTACTCAGGCTTCGCGATTCAACACAACTGTTGTGCCAGGTGCAGGTCACGGATTGAACTTTGGGTACTCGCACACTGTCACTTACGATGCTATTCTAGAGTTTCTTTCAGAGTTGGCTTGATGCCGCTTCACCTTCTTTCGCGTATTATTCTTTCAGCATCTATATATTGTACATACCTTAGTCTACCTTGCACCTAATACATTTCGTTATATTTCAAACGGACCATTAATTCATCCGTCAAATTCCCATCTCAAATCTCCATCAGCTCATTATCCAGTTTTGTTTTGCCTGCAGAAGCCGTTGTCAGCCGTGACCCCACACTGGAGACCCCGTAACGGGCAGGCGATTAGTGAATGCAGCCACTGGAGCTACCTAATTTGTGAACTGCACCTCCGTCATGACCAAGAATCCGAGGTCCATAGCGGGGTTGTTCAAATCTCCCCTCTATCTTTGTTCTTGTTCTTCTCAAGCAACAACACGAACCCTCTCTACAAGGACTTCAAGGTCAGCTCGGCGAAGCCTGTACACGGAAGTGCGACGTCTGAACCTGATATCATCCACGCGACCGCGTTTCTTATCACAAACACCCCACGCTAGAGCTATCACCATGGTCGCTGAAGACTACGAGGCGGTCCTCAAGGGCAAATATCCAGGCAAAGATCATGCCAAACGTGTCGTGGACCTCATCCGAAAGGATGTATCCGATGTCAATGGCATTTTATACCTTGAGAGTCAAGTTACTCGAATGATGGAAGATAGCGACGAGCCCGAGCCCTTCCGGTGCGTATCCCA
Organism: Fusarium chuoi; assembly: GCA_022627125.1. Classification (NCBI taxonomy): domain Eukaryota; kingdom Fungi; phylum Ascomycota; class Sordariomycetes; order Hypocreales; family Nectriaceae; genus Fusarium; species Fusarium chuoi. The sequence continues at coordinate 10,519 of JAJALE010000852.1, forward strand.
CCTTATCTCCAAGACACCGTCTAATCTTTTGACCTTGCAGTCAGCGCCGATACTTCTACTACCTCACCGGGTGCAACCTCCCCGACTGCGCTTTCGTCTACGACATCCAATCCGCGAAATCCACACTCTTTATTCCTCCCATCAACCCCGACGATGTCATCTGGTCCGGTCTCCCCGTCAGCATCGACGAGGCCCTCGCGCAATACGACGTCGACGAAGTCAAGCTCACCACCGAACTCAACGCTACTCTCGCACATCTCGGATCCGAGAACCCCAAGTCCTCAGCCTTTGCCATCGCCAACCAAGTCTCCGACCACGTTTCCTTCATTGGCTTCAACAGCAAGAACTTTAATGTGTTGAAGACCGCTATCGAGACCTCGCGAGTGGTCAAGGACGAGTTCGAGATCGCTATGCTTCGAAAGGCGAACTACATCTCGGGCATTGGACATCGCGCTGCATTTGCGAGGGCCAAGACAGCCAAGAATGAGCAGGAGTTTGAGGCGGCGTTCAAGGAAAGATGCTATTCTTATGGTATTAAGAAGATGTCGTATGATCCTATTGCTGCTGCTGGAAGAGCTGCTGCTACGCTGCACTACGTCCCAAACAATGCGCCTCTGGAAGGCAAGCTCAACCTGTTGCTGGATGCTGGCGGCGAGTGGAACAACTACGCTGCTGATATTGTGAGTACATAACATCCTGGGTTGGATTGAGCTGACCGTTCAGACACGAACATTCCCTCTCTCGGGCAAGTTCACCAAGGAGTCTCGCCACATCTACGAGACGGTTCTCAAGATGCAAAAGGAGTGCATTTCAGTTCTCAAGGAGGGCGTTGTCTGGGACGATGTCCACCTGCTCGCCCACAAGATCGCCATCGACGGCCTCCTCGAAGCTGGCATTCTCAAGGGCGACAAGGATGAGATCCTCAAGGCTCGCACGAGCGCTGCTTTCCTCCCTCACGGTCTGGGTCACTATCTTGGCATGGACACCCACGATACCGGCGGTAACCCCAACTTTGGCGACAAGGATAAGCTGTTCCGCTACCTACGCGTGCGGGGCACTCTCCCCAGCGGCAGTGTTGTCACTGTCGAGCCTGGTGTAAGTGACATTCACAGCATATTTCACAGGGTGCTGACATTTCTAGATTTACTTCTGCAAGTTTATTATTGATCCTTACCTCGAGGACCCCGTCCACAGCAAATTCATCGACAAGGACGTTCTGGACAAGTACTGGGATGTCGGTGGAGTTCGGTAAGTTATGGCTCTGGTGGCCACCGTCGCGCTATCAAAGCAATTTGCTAACCGGTATTTGATAGCATCGAGGATAACATCCTCATCACCAAGACTGGCTCTGAGAACCTGACTGATGTGCCAAGGGAAGCTGATGAGATGGAGGCCCTTGTTTCTGCAAGTTAGAGTGAAGCGAGGCCCAACACAATAAATAAGCTTATTTGAGAGATGATCATTAGACAATAAATGTTCTATAAATATCATCCCCGCGATTTTTATCGATATTTAATCTTTCATCCTGGTTTTGATGTCGAAACACTTGTAGAAACACTCTTTGTCTGAATACTGTGTGCAATCTAAACCCCTGACCATCCACACGGTGCAATTTCTTGGCCACCCAACACGTATTGCTCATCTTTTACATACCTCTCCCTCCCTTTTGAACCTCAAACCAAATAACCCTCTTTAATACTCTATTCTACTCTCAGTGGCAAAAATGAATCCGTATTTCCCTCCAACTCCAGACGCGGAGAAATGGTCTGACCCAAATTACTACACGCGACCAGCCCCCGTCGCACCGCCAACTCCGTCCCCGCCCCCGGAATACAGTGCCTACCGCCCCGAGTTCGGCGCCGGCCTAGCACCGCCTCCGCCTCCACGGCCTCTGCGCCCGGTCCGCTCGGCGACGAATCTCACGGGCGCTCATGCACCGCAGCAGTCGGGGTTTCTGGACCCGAGGGGGAATTACCAGGTTGATTTTGTGGTTGATGAGATTCCAAGTCCGACCTCGTTATCTCCTGCGCCTCTGAGTCCTGCGCCGTCAAATGAGATTAGAAGAGTCAAGAGCTCATCTGCTCTATCGGCGAGGTTGGACGCTCAAGATGATAAGCCGAAGGATTCGTCGAAATGGAGAGCTGCGCTTGGAGAAGCGCAGTATTTCGCTGGTGGTCTTATAAGTCACCCCGCAGAGTCAAACAAGCATTTCAGCATCATTCGGCATTCTCACGCTCTAATCTGGTACAGAGGTCCAGCGACTTCAGTACCCATCACCATCCTCTCAGACGAACCTCTTCCGCCTACAAGGACTGTGTGGTTGCAGCAGAAGGGGTACTCAGGAAACGTGGGAATGACGCTCAAAGCAATGATGGGAACGACAGGGACTTGGATCGACGTTACACCCGCGACAAAAACAGGCGTGGAACATATCGCTGAGGCAGAAGAACGTGGTATACAGCGCGATTTCAAGCGTTTCGTCAAGAAAGCCTCTGGGCGCATGAAGAAACACCTCCCGAGAGAAACACACATCATTCGTATCCCCGCCGCCGCAACAGATGGTTACTTCCGCCTCGTTCTCTGCTCCAACGCCGACGGGAAGAAAGTCCTCTGCGGCAGTCCCGTATTCCGCATCGCCAGCACATCAACCGATGTGAGCACCGTTCGCGGTTCAAGTCTAAGCACCATGCCTTTAGAAATGGGCATCAAAGTCGCTAGCACGATTGGTTCACAGGTAGCAAAGAAGTACACCGGCGTCGCAGGCGTCGTCGTCGAACAGGGCGCCAAGAGACTCACGCCTGCGAACGCTACTATCAAGAAAGTCGCTACGAAAGCGTATCACGGGAGTGGCATTGGGAATGCGGTCAGTGAGAGTTGGAAGAATGGTAAAGCGGGACGGTATGATCCGTTGATATCGGGAGAGGCGATGGAGCCGTTGACGATACTTGGGAGTGACGAGGGGCCTGAAGTGCCATTTCCGTTCAAGTTTGCGGGCAAGGTCGTTCGAGGGACGGGCATTTCGACTCGTGAGTTGGGAATACCTACGGCGAATTTGAGCGAGGTTGGTGATGAGGTCAAGATGCGAATGGGCGGTGTCTTTGCAGCGTGGGCGCGCGTCCTGCCACTCAAAGAAACCGAAGACTTCGATGATGACTGGCACGAAGCAATCGTCGCCATCGCACCGCTCCGCAACGCTCCCCCGGGTGTCGTTCTTCGTAACAAAGTAACAGTGCACATCCTGCACGACTTCTCCGACACACTCTTCTTCGACCTGCGCATGAAGATAATGCTAATGGGACACTTGCACCCGTCCTCCCCGAATCTCAGCAACGAAGCCTTTCTAGAAGAGCACACACGCGATGTGATGACGACGACAGCGAGTCTGGGGCGGGAGAACTGGGGCCCGGAAGTTTCTGTGTCGGCGGTCAGGGCTGTGAAGAGCGAGAAGGGGTTTAAGGAGCGGTTGGGGGATGCGACGGGGGTGGTGCAGAGTCAGATGGATAGGATACCTAAGCATTGGGTTGGAGTTAGGAGTGAGGCTGGGGTGTTGAGGGATCAGGTTTATGGGAATGGAGGGTTGTGGGTTGAGAGGTGATGAGGCATAGAGGGGGATATATAAGTAATGTTAATAAAAGAACGTGTTTATCAGAGGAGGTTCCTGTGCGTCGTGTTGATGGTGAGAAGGTAATGGCTTTGAAGAAGTCAGACTCGTCTCAAAGCATGGAAGCTGGTGTAGTATGAGGCAGCTCCTTCAGGGGGACTTGCAATAAAGACAACTCATAATACATGAAGGATACACTTCGATACGAGAACAACAGGTAAGACTAACAAGCTCGTGTAGAGCATGTTATGGCTTGACAAAGAGCTCAGTCAAGGAGAAGCATCAGATGCATCTCAGACGACGCTCACTACCAGCAACTGAAGGAACAACTCTTTGCCTGAACGTCCCTATCATCCAAGCAGCTGAGTAAAGCTTCCTATGCAGACTGCAAACTTGTCGCCACTATCTCCAGTTAAAGACGAAGTTCTCAGGCGCAGAGCCTCTTCCATCAAAGGGCCAAGACATCCCCGCGATACTTCGCTCGCTTACCCAGATCTCATATCATATTGGAACACCACGGCTTCCATGACATATCCCATGACGTCTCCCATCATCAAACTCTCGCGGCATCCGCGGATCTCTTCAAAAACACCATCATGATCAGATCCTGAGTTTTCCAGCTAAAGTTCTCTCTTCCCTCACAAAATGTCCCTTTCAAAGGTCCCTTACACCCCCCAGAACCGCATACAAGGATGCCATCACACTCCTAGGACCCTGAAATCAAGAACCCTTGAAGCTATCGCGCAATCCCCATGTTCCAGAATGCCATGCACATCTCGGACTTCGACCGCGCTTTGCTCTGGGTGTGCAGCTATCACGAACGAAGCCACTAGCAAATCCCAGCGCTAGAACGAAACCTCGGTCGTCAAAATCATGCCGTTATGACGAAAGCCCAGGCACGTGGAAGCATCATATCATATCACTCGCAGCTCCCAAAGTTTTCTCCTACGTAAAAACACAATCAGACCACCGTGCCAAGCATACCGGGATGTCATGTGATATCACAAAATCCCAAGTTAAAAAGGACGGTGGCTGAGATCTTCTTGATGCAGGGTCCTGGGTGTATGTTCTGCACGTCGTAGAATAGAAAGTCTCACATGGTGGGATTGACGGGGGTTTTGTGTCGTGTAGTTCTCATGATATGATGGTTTAGCGTAGATGGCGGAAGGCATGGAACTCAGGATCTGTGGGGGCAAATCCAGGGTCTCGGTAGCAAAGAGGCGTTCTAGAGCGTTATCTGTCAGCGGGAGGGGAGACGGAATGTTCGGCATTTTGATAAGTCAATTCAAAGAACAGGGGACGGGATCAGATCATGGAAATGGCCGTTTCATTCATCAATCTATGTACTTAGCGTCGCCCAAGCCATCGGCGTAGATGTACCCCTGTGCGTGCTGCTTGTTGTATCTGACGTTTTGTGCATAAGTTCGCAATGCATCGCTTATCTGCAAATGTTCATGTGGTGGTGGTTGGCGTGTACTCTTAGTAGCGAGGGTTGCTACCGTAGCCCTGGCCTTGTCCGTATCCTTGGTTCTGTTGGTAGTCTTGAGATTGCTGGTAACCCTGATTCTGATAACCCTCGTTCTGCTGGTATCCCCCAGAGTGACTTGACTGCTGCTGTGGTGGCGGAGGGTACTGGTCAGGGCGGTACTCTTGATGCGACTGCTGTTGCTGAGGTCTATACTCGTCCTGGGGTCGGTAGTTGTCCTGGTGTTGAGGTCTGTACTCCTGCTGGGACTGGTGCTGTGGTCGGTAATCGCCCTGTTGCCCTTGAGGTCGATACTCGTCGTGACCTTGAGGTCTGTAGTCTTGACTCTGCTGGGGTCTATACTCCTGCCCTTGGGAAGGCCTGTAGTCCTGCCCCTGGGAAGGTCTGTAATCGTGACTCTGCTGCGGTCTGTAGTCCTGGCTCTGCTGGTGATCAGGTCGGTTGTCCTCAAACTGCGAAGGAGGATTATACGGCTGCTGGTGACCCCCTCCATGCTGCTCCGATGGCCGATCATAACCTCCCTGACCCGACGGATATCCTCCCTGTCCTGACGAATGTCCTCCCTGTGAAGCCGGCACAGGCGCATTCGAACCACCAAGATTCGCTTGAGCCGGCGCACCAACACTAACACCCTCATTCCCAATATCATCCGGCACCGAGATCTTAACCTTGGGCAGATACTTCTGCACCTTCATCTCCACCATATTCTGCACAAACACCCAGCTCTGCCTCTCAAACTTCCTATGTCCACCATTAACAACACCCAGAATGCTCTCCCTCAGCGTCTCCTGGACCTTCCTCACCAGCCCTCTGATCTTGTTCACCAGCTTCGCCTTGATATCATCCCCAAACCCTCTATCCGCTGAATGTCCCGGTCCCGCGTCGCGGTCGAGCTGTGCATCGAAGGGATTTCCGCCGAGGATCTTCTCGAGAGGGCGCTGGAATTGATCGGGGAGTAATTCGAAGAGCTGCTTTTCAATACCGCCGAGGATCTTGCGGAACTCGAGACGGACTTCTCTGTGGACTCTTGCGATACCTGTGCTGAGCTTGTCGCTTATGACTTTTGAGAAACCGCCGCTCTCGCCATCAGCGCGTTCACCATCACGATCTCCATCGCCAAACCCTCTCGCTGAACCCTCATTAGACTTCTTGCTCCCGAATAGTCCTCCAATTCCCTTGACGAGATCCTTGACCTGATCTTCAATCTCGCCCTTGACACCATCTCCTAGATCCTTGGTGCTCGTGTTTCCTCGTAGCCAGCGCTTGATGTGGTCAAGAGCAATGCGCGTAAATTGCTCTGCGATCGGGGCATGTTGTTCGCGGAGTTTGGCGCCGACTTGTTCTTTGATCTCGGGACTGATCATGCGTGCTTTTTCCTCGGGGTTTCGTGCGGCGTCTTTAACAGTGTTGCTGATCACACCTAGCAGACCGTCAATTTCAAAGCCTTGACCTCCTCCCCTGCCGTTATTGTTCTCAAGATGGTCCTGCACCGCGTCAAAAGCAGCAGACAAGAACCCCTTCGCACCACCTCCACCCCGCGACGTCTCCCCTCCCCTCGATCTTGTATCCTGCCCACCGGCTCTCCCCTCCGTAATATCGAAAATATCCCGTAAATCATCCCCCGCCTCATCAGTAATCTTTGTAAAGCTCCTCGTCAACTTGGCCAACTCATCCGCAAACGGCAGACTCTGCCCACCGTAGGCATCAGGCGCATCATCCTTGAGATCGAACGGACTTCGTGACGAGGAATCCTTATCTTTGTTGAAGAGCGATCGGAAAGCGTCGACGACTTTATCTTCGAGGCTGTCGATGGTCTTTTGCTGAAAGGTCTCGAGCTCGGAGGTGATGCGGGGTTGGATCTGGGGCGCGAGGGAGTCGACGTATTCGTCTACTTTTTTGAAGAGGACTTCTGGGACACCGCGGGAGGACATTTTGGAAGAAGACAGAAGTAGAAGTGAAGATGGAGGAGGAAGCTAAGGTTAAGGTTATTTCGGTTGAGGGTAGAGAGTTCGTTAGTGAGGGAGGGGTCCTGAAGCGAAGCTGAGGGGAGCTGAGCTGGCAGAGCTGAGTTGGCATGTGACGTCAGCTCTTGTGATCCACTTTCATGCAGTTGAGTCAATCAGTGTAAGTCAATAAATTCTATATAAACAATAATAATAGAAGTGAAGTGAAGTGATCTATACCTATCCCAATCGATTGAACATCCAATTTACACTCAAACGTAGCGTCCCTTCCTCTCAACCTTCATAGCCTTAGGCTTCTTCCCCTTCGGCTCAACAACAACCCAATCCTTCACCTTAGCCTCACCCACTGCCAACGCCATCAACTGCTCATCCGTGCAGCTCAACGGCGCATCTCTAACAAAGCACGTATTCACCGGCGACTCAGGCACCTTGTTTCTCACATCCCTCACACTCTTGCGTCCCTTGGTCTTGTACCCGGCATGCTTCCTCAGATCAACCTCCCCAGTCGCCAAGTCCCTCCGCGACATGACTCTGTTGAAGATCACAGACAGCGCCTCGGGTTGATAACCTGCTACACCGTGTCCTGATTCGAAAATTCGTGAGAAAGATACGTTGCCGTGCTCGCGGACGAAACCAGCTGTGTAGGAGCAGTTCGTCTTGATGGGAGTGTATCCAGCGGAGCGGAACTCGGAAGCAGAGGGGAAGTTCAGTGAAAGGCTGATGTTTTCACCGCCGTACCCTTTACCAATTAGCAATCATCCCACAATAACCTTCAGTGAAAACTTACAAGTACAACGATAGTCGCGGTCAGCGTAAATCAACGCAACGTTAACACCCCGCTTAATAACCCTCTCCACGGCATGAAGACTCCCAATCATGATATCACCCGTCTGTCCCAACCACACTTTACCAATGTTATTGACTCCCGTGGTAAAGTTAAGCGGAACACCGAGGTCGCGCTGGACCCAAGGCTGGTTGAAGAAGTTCTCAATGTAAGGCTTTGGGAAGAGCGTGGTGTTGGAGTGTGTGATGTCAAAAGGCGATCGCTAGCAGAAGTCAGTAAGTAAGGGCGTAAATTATGGTGATAGGGGTCATACATCAGAGGTAGCCTGATAAGTCCCCTGGATCCCAAAGAAGCACAGGTTCGTCGCTGCAAGACAAGCTTCATTTACAGTCTCGTTATTTCCAAACCTCTCAGGATCGCCCTCCGCCACGAGAGCGCGACACTTGTCAATTAACGCATAACAGCCCGTCTCCTGTTCCTCAATCTTCTTGAGCATACCCTTGTACGTCTTATCGTCAAAGAACTGAAGACCGTAGTTATTATGGTGGCCATAGTCAGCGTACCCCTTCGCCATAGCACGTGCGTCAATGCCAGGTTCCTGAAGACCGAGAGTTGCTAGGTTAAGAATCGTAGCGTTTTCAAAGGTTGGTTTGGACTCCGAGATGAGGGTGTTTTGGTCTTGGAAATAGGAGAAGTAGTTGGGGCCGTAGAAGCCGCCGTACTGAGCATGTTAGCGGTAGTAAGTAAGGGTTGTGAGGCGACTTACAGATGATGTCCAAAGGGATACCTCATCATTCTTGGTCTGCCACTCCGGAAACCTAAACTAATGTCAGCGATGCATGAACAACTCTCCCGGCAAAACATACTCATTGAACCAAACCTGCGCAAAAGCCCACATCGTCCTAGCACCACTCATCGTCGTCTTCGGCACAGTCTCCAGCTCCCCCGAGTCAAACGTAGCCTGCAAAAACGTCTCATTCGTCTTGGGCACCTTTCCCCCGTTCACTGGCGTAAACGTCTGCGTGAGGGTGTCAAATGTTCCATTCACTAGATCAACGTATGAAAAGCCCGTTCCCAGCGGCTGGTCGATGTACAGCATGTTGACGTGCTTGTTCCATGATATGTCGTTCAGAGTCGTTGAGTTGGAGTTGGCGTTTACGGAGCAGGGGAAGCCGTTTGTGTTGTCGAAGGAGGATGAGCCGGGACCGCCGCCTATGTAGATTGATGTTGGGGCTGTGGATGGGTTGTTTCGAGCTTCTGTGGTTTATCAGTATATATATAACATTACATGATATTGGGTAACGTGTCGTACCGAAGTACCAGAAGAAGAGATGAGCTCTCTGCTTCTCATCCCAATGCTGAAAGTCCGGCAGTAGACTCTTTGGAAGCGATACATAGCCGCTGTAAGCATTGACACCCTCGGTAGTCTCACAAACAGAAGTCTGTTGACTTGTTAGTCACTGCATCGTCTAACACCGTTGACAGGCTTGAGGCTTTACCTTCTTGTACGAAATCTCGGCGCCATTGAACAACTTGGACGACACGACTTCCAGACCCTTTGGCGCAGCCACCCATTCTTGAGCCGCCACCAACGACACAAATGCCAAACCAAGACTCTTCAAAAGCCTCATTGCGAACTAGTAGTACTAACAAAAATAGAAGAATGTATGAGATGAATGATACTCCTCCTCTTTCCCAGCGATCAACCCACGCTCTTATATCCTCCCATCGCTCAATCCCAGAACATTGATCAACGCTTCATCTCGCCAATCCCTCATCATCAAAGAGGCTCAGACTCCATGAAACACTGCATCACTGCTCTCAATTGAGTATACCACAACCATGTTTGGCGACCGGACCAATCACCACTCAAGATACCCCAGAAGGAAGAGAACCATATAATGCACTGATGACTCTGCGGCCCACTGGTTCATACTGATTTAGGAGTGTTTGCTTACGGCCAGGGCATTGCCTGTAAGGCTGAACAAAGGATGGAACTGTTTGTTGGCGAGCTGGCCAATCACGGAGCCTTGTTGAGCTTACGGTGGGTGGCTTGGATGCTCGCCAAACAATTTCTCTGGAATGAGGAATGGATAATCGGTCTGGGGTACGAAAAGAGACTGAATTGAAGTTTACCGTCATGTCGGAAGAAGTTAAAATTGGATATCACTATGTATGGACGACTTCAACCTCGTCGTGGATGTCAATAACAAGCCCATTGACGATCCTCTCACCAAACCCCGGTTTCATCACCCTTCATTATTAGATTATTAGAGTCAATCAAAACATTCACATTACAGCATGAGGCAAAAGTCAGAGGTGCAAATGATTCTCTTGAGCTGTACCTGCATTGCATTCTGGCAGCTTTGTAGTGTATAGTATAATTTATATCTGTTCTGACCCAACTCCTTTCCTCCCTTCCAAGCACAATCCCTCGCATTGCATTCCATTCATCGGAAGGCAAACTTTTTTGAATCCATTCCCAATTGTCCTGTCCATTCGCCATTATACAGTCTTCGCATTCAATCAAGTCATCGTTTAGGCATACGCCTCGGAGACATTCGTGACAAGCGTAAAACTAGGCTTCGCTCAGCTATCCGCAGACGTAAAGATAAAACACAATGGTCTGTCTCATCACACGCAAAACCCGCATAAGCATGCATCTGTCCGTTCAACGGCAAGAAGCAAGCATTGGGTTTGAGCGGTGACGATGGCCAGAAAGTTCCGATTAAAAAACAAGAGTAAAACAGAAGCGGGTGATATTCCGCGAGAGTAAACGAGGAAATCAGAACTCGCAGGTAAACATGGCTCCCAAACTCCGATGCGGATGCCCGGCTCGCCATGCCAGGCTAGCACAAGTCCAATACCGTAAACGCCAAACAATTGTGGCCATCAGCCGTGAAAGCATTCCCAGTGACTAGATGTCACAGGGTTTTGCTGTTTCGGATCAAACAGCCGGGGTAGAGTAGTGATGTTGGGCGACAAACATAATGTTGTCTTGTCCCATAAGTGTTGAAGGGTTATTAGATATCAAGATAGTAATGCAATCTTGGGTTGCTTTTGATGTTGTGTTGCTGGTGGATGTTAACAGTCCAACCTCATTCCACGGTCGCCGATACGTTTCTATCCTCGGATCGCCGTAGCAGCATGTCCATCAGACCAGGGAAACCGATCCATCATCTGTTGCTGGACATGGTACGATAGATCATTGGATGGTGTAGCATCGAACGACGCGAAGGCGGGCGAAGCCGACCTAGCCGTGGCTGAAGGTCTCGGGGAAGGCGAAGTACTGTTGGCACGGAACGCATCCTTTGGTGTCGAAGCACCCGAAGGAGGGCTCATGGCGCCGTGCAGCTGAAGGGTATGGTGAGCTGCGGGTCCGGCGTGATGGGCATTTCCGTTCGGGCTTCCCAGTGAGGTGGTGTAGCTGCGGCGATGGTGATTTCCGCCGGCAGCACCGTCGAAACGGGCACCGCTGAGTGTACCATCCTTCATGCTAGGACTCGACTGTTTTGATCCAAACTGCAACACGAACAACTGTTAGTAACCGACTCTTTCATTTTGCTTCTGTGTCGCCGTGCCATCCCGTAGGCCTTGGAGACTAATGCTGAGTTTCTGGTGGATCAGGGATGGGCGACGGGCACCAGAAGCGATGGGTGAAGCAGGGCGAACTTCGGGGGCACGTACAAAGCAGTACTTGTTGACCAACTCTTCATATGAAGAGCTGGAGATGGTCGAGTTGGGAGAGGTAGCTCCGTTGGTAGACTGGCTCTTAGCCTTGGTGGCAGGCTCAGGGACAGTGAGGGTGGGCTTGGGAGTCCGGACGTTGGCCTTCATGTAAAGTCCATCCTTATCCTGAGAGACCTCCTTGTCCTTCGCGGCCTGGACAGCAGCACTCAAGGAAGCACCAAAGTCATAACGGTTGGAGAAGGCAAGTCCGCTAGGCGAGCCGAAATCCTTGGAGAGGTTATCGCTAGCAAGGTTGCTAGCCGACTTGGACTTCAGGCGGAGACCGCCAGTGCTGTTCTCAGACTCGCCGAGGTACTCGTGGATGGGCTGGTCAAAGTTGAGCTTAGCATCGTCACCAAAGTCACCAAAGCCAGCAGGCATAGACTTAGGTCGGGGGACATTGGCGCTGCTGGTGCGTCGGCTGCTCCGGGGAAGGCCATTAGCGGGTCGGGAAGAAGCGCCCTGGAAGTTGTTCTTCCCGTTCATGGGCAGATGCTTCTTTCGGAAGTCGACCTGGAAGTTAGAGTTGGTGTTGTTGTCCCAGTACTCCTGTCCGTTGACGGTATAGCGGACGCAAAGGAAGAGGGTCTTTGACTCGAGGTTGGCCGTGTCAGCAAGCTTGATGGAAAAGGTAAAGCGATCATGACCCAGCGGCGTTTCCCGGGGGCGGATTTCGTGGCTGTAGTCAGCGGCAACCTCCGAGGTGGTCTTCCAGTAATCCAGAGTGAAACGGCAGGTAACGGCCTTGGAGAAGGCGATGTTGGCGACAGCCACAGAACCCAGAAGGGACTTTTGGTCGGCCGAGAGCCAAACCTTTTCCAGTCGAACAGGCGACGACTTACGTGCGGCTGAGTCGTGAGGGAAGTTTGTGGTAAGGATCTCCCACTCAAAAGGAGGGGTGCGGGCGGTCTGCTTGCCATTGCCAGGGAAGGGATACTCGGTATCACTCTCGTAGCTGTCAATTGGCGAAGATCCAGCACTCACAGCCAGAGGTCGATCCACTTGTAAGAAGTGTCGGACGTGCTCGAGGTGTGAATCAAAGTGGACAGCCTTGGAGAAGATGGGGGTACCGGGCATGCTTGAGGGGCGTCTTCGGGAAGAAGGACGGAGGGCAGGTCGGACTAGCTCACCAGACTTCTTTCGCACCATCTGAGGCTTCTTAAGCAGGTCCTCGTCAGACTCCTCCTCTGATACTGATATCGAGTTGTCGTTTGACTTCGAGATGCCAGCGTTTGGCTCAGTGGCTGATCGAACATGTCCCATCTTACGGCCCTTTGCGAGATCGCCCAGTGCGCTTGTACTGAAGCTGAGGTGTACACCATCCTTGCGGCGGAGCTGCAGATGTTCTGTGCTGTCTTGGTGCTGCAATTGTGATCGTGGGGGAGATGATGAACGTTGCATGGGGATCTGGCTGACAGCGTCCCGCAGAGCCTTGTCAAGTTTTCGACCTCGGATTTGTGGTTCTTGCTCCTCGTCGTCGCTACCGGAGGAAGCAGAATCAGGTGGCGAGATGATGGCACCCATGGGCATTGTGCGTTCGTCTGTGACGGGTGGTGGTGATTGTCTCACGCTTGATGCAACGGCTGTGCCCATGCTCTTAAGATCCTCCGATGTTCCCTGCGGTGTCAGCGTCCCTGTCGATCCATCGCTGAGAGCTGAGGCTGAAGGTGTTCGTCGATGCTTTGTAAGATATGAAGCAGATCGCGGTAGGTTAGGTCTCGGACTCGATTGTAGCGACGACCGCCGACTCGCTACGGGCGATGCGGAGGCTGACGAAGCGGGAGATCGATGTGAGGGTGGCGTGTAAGGCATTCCCAAGGTGGGTTGTGTTGTGATTAGAGGGAGAAGAAGGGGGGAGGAGAGGAGGAGGTTATTCCGTGGAAGCAGTTTGCCAGGAACTTCGCTTCACCACGTGGAGGATAAAGTAAAAGAAGTAACCCAGGTAAATAATAGAGGTTTTCGAGATGAGAATCTCTCTTCTCGTGATGGAGAGAGATTCAAGGGCAGTTGCGGGATGCGCTACAGCGAGAAGTGGTTTTTTTCTTTCCCTTAGCGTATGCGATGAAGATCAAGGCAGGAGCACAAGGTGATCGAGATCAGGTCTAAGAATGGGGAAGGCACTGATTAGCATGGTTAAGAAACAAGGAATTTTTGTGGCGATGCATAATTAGACGAAGAAACGTGGGAAAAGAGAAGATTTGATTGATGGGAGCCAATCGATAGTAAAAAGGTTTGCAGAGGCTATTAATGAAAAGTAAAAATGAAGAATGACGATTGTTTTTAATTGTTTGACGATTGTTGCGATGAAAGTCAATAAGAGGACGAGCGAAACAATAGGACAGTGCTGTGCTGAGGTCCAGGTGCATCCACAGGGGGTTTCAGTGGGCGGGCGAGAAGGTGCAGTGCACTACTTACACGATGAAATTGATCAATGCGCACCCCAACAAAAAATAAGCAGGCAAACTGATACGACTCAAGAAAAACAAATGCTCTGGCAATATTCCAGCAACAGAGCAGATGGAATTCCACGAAAGGCACAGTTCGGCAATTGGCGGTAGTTGGGTTGAAGGTATCACAGTGAAGTGATACAGCAGATGGAAGATCCGTTGAACGTGAGCGTGAAGAGTCGTCGTCGGATTAGGAGGCTCGTCGAGATGATGAAGATGGCGATGAGGATGAGGACGATGGCGGCATGAAACAAGAAACCAACAAAGACAAGAATCAATCAATGAACCAACAGTGAAAAAACAAAATACAATGAAAAAAGAGGCTGCTGATATCAAAGACTTGGAGGAGGAAGTCTGTTGAAGTAAAGTCAGTCAGTCAGTCGGTGGTCATAAACTCGTAGACAGCAATCAGAGCTGGTGGAGATGCTGAAGGGAATCGAGCATAAGAGTGCTGCGGGGAGCAGGTGGTTTTGAGTCTTGCGCGCTGCAGGCGAATTGATTGAAGTGAACACCCCCAAGGACAAGCCAAGCCCACCCAGGTCCCAATTAAAAAACCAAGGTACAAAACTCTTTTCAACGCTGCCTTGGCCCCGTCAAGAGAGAGGTGTGAGGGCAGCACCGGGGCCCGGCCTGAGCGGCATGGGACTAGAGGCTAGCGAGCTACAAGGTTGAGAGCCGCGTAGGCATGGGCCGTCTGGTGGTGGTTGTGGCTAGGGGAGGAAAGAAAACACAGGTCCTTGATCCTGAATGACAAAAAGACTTAGGTAGTATAACCTAAGCTTAGGATGACCTTTGCCAAATTTATTTTGACACCTCACAGCAAGGTTCGCTGTTTTCTTGCCCCCCGAGGTGTGGTTTGGTTTCTTTGGGATGGTGGTGGGTGTTAATGGGCAGGGATGAGCAGTGGGCAGGATTTGAGTTGCAGGCCAGGGGTGGGCTAACGAGTTTTTGGTTGGGATGGGCAGAGCCACAGATGGGCGATGGGCGATGGGTTAGGGAGTGGATGGTAGGGTTTATGATAGAGGGAGGGGTGGCATCATGTTCTGACTGTCTTGTCTGTCTGTTGTGCACTTACGAGATATCTGTTCTGTTACAGTAATGTTATCCGTACTCTTCTTGTGCCTTCTGTTGTATTGTATTGCACTGTCTTGACGTTGTATTATTGATTCTGTGTAGTATCCAATAGATAGACTCTCTCCATGCGGTGGAGTTCAAGCGAGTTCAAGTCGGGGACGACCACAATTCTGTGCTGTGCGTTCTCTGGGGGGTGGGATCGATGTGGATAGAACTCGAGTTCGAGTATGGAGTAGTGGAGAGGATGGATGGTTTGATGAAATGAAGCTATAGCACAATTCGAGAGGACGAGGCTTTTGATATTCCCTCAAAATGCGTGAATTGAAGTGATCCCCAAGATTATCAGAGGCGGCGGCAAAAAAACAGGACCCCCGACCAAGCCAGATCAAGACTTGGTGTTGTGGATTTTTGTATGCGTAGATTCGCGGTGGTATTTTTGAGTTGGGATGGCGGAGATTAGCGTTTGCCGATTTGCTGAAGATTTACAACCAGGCTTGACGGGCAATAATATAAGAAAATAGATAAAACAAGACTAATAAGAAAGAAGAGAAAGATTGACGACTTGATAATCAGTGTGTTGGCTTTTTGTCTTATGTATGTACGTTTGTAGATGAATGATGTTACCGGATGCTGATGGTTACCGGATGTGTAAGGATGCTTTGCAGGAAAACGTCAGATGGCGGCGAGGGGACAAAGGAGAGAGGGAGAGGCGAAACCTGGGCGTGGGATGAGATGGGAAATACCGGCAATTGAGACGCAGAAGCCGATGAAAGCATATGACAGACAGTTTGGTTAAGGAAAATGAGATGATATGAGGTTTGTGGTGAGAAATGATTTGCACTGAACCTGATTGAAGAGAGTGGATATGATCTGAGCAAGGCAGTTCCGGTAGCGCAGATAGGTATCGTATCAAAACGCGAATCGAAAGATAAAAAAAAACGAAACTGCTAGGATGGCGACAGTCGAGGCGGAGATCCAATGCTACCGCTACCGGGGCATGGGTATCAAGTTAACGTTAGAGCAGCAAGCAAGCAGATGGGGGGCTCCGTCTCTTGGTTTGGCCAGCTTCGGTTTGAGGATGCGCCGGAGGGTTATTAGCGTATGGAGTAGCGAGTGGTGTTATGAATGGCTGAATAATTGAAGCAAAATAGAAAACGGTCAAAAAGAGAGTTGTAAGCAGCAGTAGTAAAGAAAATCGAACGAATGAATGTAGTAGTAGAGTGAATGAATGAACGGATGGCTTTTTTGGGGCACCAATGATTTACAATATTGAGTAACTGAAAACAGAAAAGGAAGAAGGAAAAAGAGAAAGAGGAAATGGGGAAAGTCAAGTCTATACAAATTCACAGAGACAATTGTTGGTCGTCATGGTGAGGATTCAGAAAAAGTGAACCCAGAAAGTCAAACAGAAACAGAAACAGACCACTCTCCCCAAAGTTGCTCCCAAGGCCGTGTCAGATCATCGAATGGGAGGGCTCCGTGGCGCACGCCAAGTGAACTGAGCATTCTTGGGACGAGGTGGAGGAAGCCAGAAATGTCTCTGAAAGGAGTGTGCATCCCAGCTAAAAACTCCCAGGCTGACCTGCTTCAATGGTGAGAGTTAGATAAAGATGATATCAGCACGATGACGATGAGCACGGTCTGGAGAAATGAAGCGAAGCCAAGAGACGTGGGGAACAGAAACAGCCTTGGACCAGAAAAATACATAATATGGACAGACATGAAAAAGTGTCAAAGCTATCAACTGAGAGGTGGAGTCGCCAGTCGGTGACACACAGTGAGCCTAGAGCTTCAGCTTCCCACGCCTTTCCCCAATTGCTTGCGTGCGTGCCCTCAGGGAGCAAGAAAACAGGAGACCTTGATATCGGGTGTGCAAATAAACTCAGCAAAATTATCCTAAGTCTTAGGCTAAGTTACCTAAGTGTTTTTGTCATTTAGGATCAAGGTCTCGAGTTTTCTTTCCTCCCCTAGCATGCCTCACGATCCAAAATACCTATTCCCTGCCCCCATGTCCTCCGTATCGTCCGCTCCGTGTGATCCGGACGCGCCGGTCAGGGCAATGAATCAGGGCACGAACTGTGTCAACTACCATTGCAGGAGCATTAGCTCTCGGTAGATGGGTTTAACAGAGAATCGTCAATCTCGATGGTTCAATACGACATGGTCAATCCTTCAAAGAATAGAAAAAGGCTTCACCGACATTATGAGGCTCGCATTGTATGTGTGCCATACGGGTGAGTTCCATGGCTTGCACCGCAGCCTTGAGTCTGAGCCTGTGTCACTTGGATTCTGTGTGTTATTTCCAAGGCAGAGCCCCTTGTTGAACCGGAGCACGGGGCAGAGGTCTCTGGCCCTGTAGCACGGTAGCGAGGGCATTGATCCGAAGCTTCTTTCGGGTGCAGTACCATTGGAAATTCCGTGCATTTGAACTATCGAGAGCAAGAAAAAGAGAACAAGCCAAGCCCATTCGCTTACGAGTATTTCATTTGATAGGGGGGGAGCACAACGTCCGTCCGCCAGGTCAACAAACGCAGTGCATGGTAACTCGTGACATCTTTGTCGTCAATGACGTATGTCGTCACAGAAACCACGCGCTCATTCTTTCATTGTCTCACCACACACGCTTTTTCTTTTTTTTTTCCTTCTCTTTTTTCTGTCTTGGAAGAATTCTACTGGTAATGCTCCCAAGCAACACCATAACACACAGAATCTCGAGATGGTCTCAGCCGGGAGCCTCCCCCAGACTTTTCCGGTGCAACTGCAACACTGGTCCTGGGCCAATTACTAAGATCTACAAAACAGGACCTGAAGCTCCATAGCATGCCATTTGCCCAGATGCTGATCCATGTCAATAAACCATGCCGTGATACAGTATCATCCGTGCCCATACCCGCTCTTATTTCAGTGGGCGACGGACAAACCCCAGGTCCAAACGTCTCACGATGCTTGTCGCCCGCTGATTCCCCCAAATGAACTTGTGAAGTCAAAGTCAAAGGGCGGGAAATCTCCAAGACAAAGCCAAAAGCAAAGCCCAACGCTCGTGGCTGACACACTTGGAGAGCCTCCAGATTGTTCGGTCGCATATGTGGGTCTCAGCCATAAAAAGCTAGAGCCTCTTCTTTTTTTCTCTGGCTCGTCTGGCACTCTCCAAGATGAAGCTCTGAACACGGTCATGTCTCTTCACCCAGACAACAGATCGCATGATTCAGGTAGTCATGAACAAGAAGGCAGACTCGAAGTCAAAGAGTCAAGACCGCTTCTTTCCCGCTTCAATAGTTTCCAGACGATGGCGGCTGTCTTTTCTTACTGTTGCA
The DNA here is from genome assembly GCA_022627125.1 of Fusarium chuoi. Classification (NCBI taxonomy): domain Eukaryota; kingdom Fungi; phylum Ascomycota; class Sordariomycetes; order Hypocreales; family Nectriaceae; genus Fusarium; species Fusarium chuoi. Next base: position 28,918 of record JAJALE010000852.1, read on the forward strand.
CCATCCCCAGACGAGACTACCCCCGACGTGCACGGCTTAGTCAAAAGGACTAGCATGTCAAAGCTTCCTGTCATGATTTGACAGAACACACAGAGGGCGGAAGACAGCCTCGCACTGGTATTGGCTGCACCAGTTTTTCTCTCCCCCTACTGTATTCTTTCTCCACGGAGCTGTTTCTGTAAAACATATTTGTCTGGCGCTTTGGGCGGGATGCAAGTCTGGAAAAATCAAATGTCACGGATCCCCCACGTACTACGCACGGTAGTGTTGAGCTTGTTTATCCTACCGTTACGAAAAACTGAACTGAGCGAGATTAAAAAGAGTCAATCCCAGATCGAGGCTCCAAGGGCGAAGCGAGGACATGGATAAGACCTGCACAGAACGAGTCTAGCGCTCAGATAACGACGATGCACAGACCAGATCGCCCACTCACACTTCTCAGCCTCTCCTTGGGATGCTATTTCTGTATTGGTCCAGAAAATTTTCAACACCTCCAGGGTTGTATCCAGAAGCCTCCAATTGCTCCCCGTTATCAGCTTCAATTTCACATCCCGAGTCCAGTCCAAACCGTTCCCGCCCATACTGACTAACAGACCGGTCGGTAGGTGGAGACATTCCACTCACATCTTTTATTAATTCTGATAAATATCCTCAAATGCCTCAAATGCTGCCGAATCTAACGGCAACTAAGGCAAACCGTCTATTTCCCCAAAGAAGCTTGTCTTATTCTGACTGTTAATGGAATGACTGTAGGGTGAGGGTGAGGGAGGAGCTGTGAGTGACAGCGCTAGGGCCATATCGAGAGGATACTAGACCCAACAATGGGAAACGCCCCAGAAGCTAAAATCTTGGTGTTTTGTGGTTCGTCTTAACAGTTCTGGGTAGGTTGTTGGGTACGCGAGCGTTAGCGATCTCACTGTGGCTTGCATCTTCACATGTGGATCGTGTGCAACCTCTCATTGATGCTATCCTCATCAGTCACTTTACATACAAAGGACCCTGATCCCCAACCAACTATAACGTCCCCTGTAATGATGCGATGCCCACCATTTGAACTCAAGGCGGTTACTGTTACTGTTACTGTTACTGTTGCAGTTTAAACGAAAGCTGACAGTCGCATCGCCACCGATAGTTATGCTCTGCAACCCATTCCGCCCCAACAAGTGAAAGTAAAGGGTCAGGCAATAAAAGCGCAACAACACCAAGAGTTTTCATCGCCACCCATTAGTCACATACTACCACCAACAAGTAAATAGCTTCTTCCCTTTCCGTCCTGTCGCATCCCCCAACTTATTGCCTCACTCAACCTTTATAATTGTGTTTCTGCCTTTTTTCACCGGGGATCCATTCTCAATGCACACCAACTCTACGGCAAATGTAATGTCGCACTCAGCGCATCGCGCCCGTAACGTACGGTTTTGCAAGAAACTGCAGGACGACCGTTTCTGTTTTACGAGATGTGATGATGATCCTTCAGACGGGGCTACGTTTCCCAGAGCGTCTATTTTGGACAGATGCCGAATATGCAATAAGCCATGTTGGTTCAATTCACCTGTTTATGACTGATCTGCTTTTTAACGTACCCTTGTCGTATGATAATGCGCGGGAGAGCGACAAGATGCGCAGCCAGATCATCAAGGGTGATGGCGACGATAATGAGACCGGAAAAGCCATCACAATATCTTGTGTAACTCACGCCAGAGCCTCTATTCATCACGTAACATAAGCTCCGATGTCGCTCTGCTCTTCTCTTCTGATGCCATCCAACCGCTGTAATGACATTGACACAACCTCCAACACCGTGATGACTATCAGACTATCACACCGATAAAAAGCACAGATAGCCAAACATATCTAGAAGCAGTCCTTATCAGTACTCGCACTCACTATCAATTGGCCTGGCGCCGCCCCGCGAATGCAATGAATGCATCTCCTGCGTTTCCTTCGCTCCTCGCACGCCACAGCCAGTAGCATAGCAGGGGTGGGTGTCAGCGTGCGCACACTGCATCTCGATGTGTGTGAGCGAAACGGCGAGGATCTCTGTGGCTTGATTGGCTTTTTTGCAGCAGCGGTTCGCAGGGAGTTTCGCTAAGCATGCAAGAGTGGGCGCCATCCATGGATGATGGGAGCTTGGACAGGGAATGAGAAGGCAGGGATGAGCATTGACCAGGGCGACATTCAACTTTTGGTGGGACTGAAGCTGCAGACCGAGATTGAATGGAGTTTGGAGTTGGAGTCGATGAGGCCAGGGTGAAGGTTGAATGTGACAGAAATACTAACGCAATCTTACGATGGAGCACTCACCGTAATTGACTGACTTCTTTTAGCATCCTGCTCCAAGGTCTCACCTTTTTAGACCCCAACGAGCTTTGAAGCTCAATATCAATCGCATCGTATTCAGTGGCCCACACTAGACGCGCACGGTCTTCACGACGATGATTTGCAGTGAATGCCATTAATGGCATGATAGCAAGACACTCCAGTAACACTTTGGTCTGGGCGCCTCTGACCATGATGGCTTCCAGAGGCGTCTTCAATCCAGCCAACAATTGCCCTTTGATCTCCAGGGTCTCCTGTGAATCGAAGATCAATTACCGTCTCAGTATAATAAAAATCTTCAACAGTTATTCGCCACCCATGTTGCGTTTCACTCCATGAATCTAGACGCCTGCCGCTGTCTCCTGGAAGCAGATATCCGAGCGCCACTGCCTATACTGCTATTAATTGTCTCGTTTATAAGAACTAAACTCGATATGCAACTATCTCCAGCCCCTTGGGTATCAGAACATCAATATCCTCCATCCACTGGCGGTTAGAGTGGGGTCAAGGGTTCTCTTGGTCTGAGTTCATGGTGTTAACAGGACCCACGGGCCAAGAAAGCACAACATCAATGATCTGATTGAGGGTATACCAAGTAAAAACCTCCCTCCTCTCTTCATCCCATCATGCCATGCCGAGGCCGTCCTCTTGGTGTTTTGCATGATAGCCAAGCCTCGTGGGTCACATCCGCTCATCTTTTGCCCATTCTTCAACACACTCGAGGGGATCTTCAAAGGGGTCCAGCCTCAAAATGATGTCTGCTACCCTGATCGTCCGGCATGATAATGCCAACCAAAAGAAGAGCTGTGTGAGTGGATATACATATGTACCCAAAACCATTCCCGTACATTACAGTGATCTTCGTTGCAGTGTTTCCGTGTGTACGCCCTCACCCTCACGGCTGGGAATAAGGGGAGACCCTTTATGTGGCGATAAAAACAAGGCAGAGAACGGGCAAAAAAAGGACCCTTCATACATTCCACCTACGTAGAATAGAGAAATACTCCGTAGGGGGAGAAAAAGGGTCTGTCCAAATTGAGTTTACTTTGTCTCCGTTGCTCACCGACGTTACCATGGGAGAATGACGGTCGCCTCAAAAAGATACGCCATGAACGCAGCCACATCCGCAATCAGAAGGATGAGATGAGAAGTGAAATGAGACGCATCAGCTACATTACATTACAACACAGCGTGTTCGAGGAGAAGGGGGAGATGATGATGAGAGAGGGCAGGTCTAACGATGATGACGCTGCGAGGCATGCTAATTGCGTGGTATTGCGTATGCTCTTGATGCAAGTCACCTCGTTTCTGAGAGTCATAACGCATATCTTGGCTGCGCTCTTATCATTTGCTCCCCCGTCTCGTTATCTGCCGAGCATCTGGGGAGATTTTGACGACGTGGAATTGGTCCAACACGAATGCGGGGAACGTTTTCGTGTTTCCCTTCTCTGTGATCTGCAACTCGTTCATTCTTCACCCATTCAAGCCCAATATTAGGTACATATCCCCAGACGCCGTTCGTCTCGTCTTATCGGTACGACTTGCGGAGTCGCACAGAAAACGAGCACTGTCACCGTATAATTAGTGAAGCAATTGGAGGAGGAGCGGGTTTTAGCTAGAACGCTGCGATGTGCCCTTAAGCTTTACCGGATCTTCCGCCCCGGAGGCGCTACCTGTCGGAGTGGGGTGATGCCGATTGAGCCCAGCTTACGGAGTACCATTGAGCGAGATGCTAGGTAGCAACGAGAGATGCCTGCCGTGCCTTTCGTTTCACCAATATTGAATTGGTGATGGTTCATTCTTGGGACTCATTCGGGTGTCATCATCCAGAGACCTAGCCAGAAGCTGCACGTCACCCTACTTTACATTAATCTTGGAGCTCTCACTCTCTGCGCGTCTCGACAGAACGAGCATCGTTTCTCCAACCCCGCGCGAACCCCCTCTTTACAGCAAGCCATGGCATGTTTCTGCTAACGCACTATCGATGACTTTACGTTGTAACCTCATTTGGATGGAACAAGAACCGACTACTGTGTGGTCATGTTACTTTACACATGATGTGCCGTTGCTCTCCCTCCCTCTCTCTCGGCCGACATCAAGAACCCGATATCCACGTGATGGCATTTCCAAGACGTGATTTATCGGACGTTTCGGAACCTGATATGATGATATGGGAAAGTTTGCTCCCCCTGGTAAATTGCTTTTGCTTGGTATTTCTCTCATCGTGATGCGACATGATCTGAGCATGACAGTTTCTTGATACTCAAGACCAAACAAACATCGACTCATGGTGCGGGGAAGCTATTCATAGGCCGTAGGTGGTTCATTCTAGACCAACTCAGCTGCCAAGAGTAATCCAGGATCTTAATCAAGCATAATATCACTGATTTAGAAGTCGGTAACTACTCAATTGGTCACTATTCGAGCTCTGTCAGAATTAAACACTTCCATAGAGAGCTTCCTACATCAAGAGCTGTAAATGAACTGAACACTGCTCCCCCTCTTCGCTTCCCCCTCCCTGCAACCCCCCCTCGCCCGTTATCATGGCTCGCTAAGCAACGGCCCCCCTCCTTCTCCTCCTCCACACCACATTGGATGAGACCCTGGCTGTCTGGCTACCAACCAGGCAGGGGCATCACCAGCAGAAACTGGAACTTCAACACCAACACCATGAGTTTGGCAAAAATACCACTGCCCTGTTGGTGTCTCGAGACTGCTTTCGACTGGTTTAATATCCCCGCTGATCGACCCTTGTCGCGTCCCCCTTGTGCAGTCGGTCAGATAAGGCCGGTGAATCGTGCTCTTTCTGCGTGTCTTGTATCGAGGTGCCGGGTTTAAAAGATGCCTTGACAAGACTGGCGTGTGTAGGCTTGTATCTCGCACGAGTCGTTGAAAAGCTCCTTCATAACGGGGCCATGTCACATTGAGAATCCACAGTATTTTTTCACAGAGGCGCCGTGGCACTTTTGAGCGCCGGCCCCCGATGGATACGTTTGCTGGATTCGAACAGCTTCAAAGCAGCCACCAAGTCTCGAGATGGTTGCCCACCACTTGAGGCTCGGCCCTCTGATCAGCAAAACTTGTTCAGTTATGGATAGTTTACCTCTCTTCTTGTCCAGGCACAGGGACTTGGTTCCCGACTTTGGTGTTTTATTCCTGGTAATTCCCCCGACACCAACTCAACAGAATTGATGTTCGCCTCGCCTCATTCTTTTTCTGGCTTCCCCAGACCTGGACCTCCCCCCCCGTGCTCCCACGGGGTAAGAGGAAAACTCAGACTCTATTGTCGTTTTGCCAAAAAGGTGACTGCTTTATGACGTATTCTGCACAGATGCTGTGATCACCACCATCGAGGTCTAGTATGCAAATCGTTCAAATAGTCGGATCAAGTGGAGTTGTTGGACGGGGTGTGCACGGTCTCTGCTTCCAAGCAATTTCAACGCCAAGCATTTGTTTTGACAATCGACGAGGAGAGCAACGAGCAACGAGCAAGCGGAAAAGGCTGACTGATCCTGGAGGCTGGAACCACTAGCTAGCGAGGCTAGCAGAAGGCAAGGGAGCCTGGTTGGTGCCGGAGGATCGTACAAAGAGCCTCTCTCGACGTTCCATTTATCTCGCTACGATGCGATGGAGCCATACATAGAGTAGAATCCACTTTCCGCCCCCTGTGAATGAGCCGCAGCTTTACTATCACATCAATGGCATGGGATGATGAATAGGAGTCAGAGTCAGAGTCAGAGCCAAATAACTAAACTAACCGTCGTGACATACATGTCTCCGCTATGGAAGAGCCCTCTCATCTCCCTTCATGAGGTTCAAAACGGCTTAACACACGAGAAGTGGACTCTCGTTGAGTAGCAATATCCCTCATCCTTATCCCTTTTCGCTCAAGGACCGCTCCGTAATTGTTGCTATTCGTAAAGAATGAATGTTGAGATATTTCACGCACTGGCACTATATGGAGCAGAGATGTGATCGAATTCCACTTTATTTCTGTTGGTACAGACGCCTCGCTCTCGCTCTCTCAACCCCGCGCATCCTCCCCCTCAATATCCAACCCGTGTACGCGGAGTTGAAGGTCCAAAGTTTGAAGTGGTGGCATACAGCATCACATCGTGCCAAAAGCCACCACACGAAATCTGAGCTCGCTTCTCCGCCACACACCAATAACATAACGGTAGTAGTCTGCGCTATTCCAAAGTAAACGGCCGCCTCACAAACTGATTCACTGCTACTGTAACCTCTTCACCGCCTCAGCCATGCATCTCTGTTCTGCGTCCTCATGAGTCGCCCGCATTGCATTTTCTTACTGTAGGTACAGAGTGGCCTACAGTACACACTACCGTACACTGCACTTCTGTACATGCTCACACATGCAGGGAGGAACCGCCCCCCGAGACAGGCGTGTCCCGCATTGTCTTGCAACATCGTGCATCTACCGTTTGTCAAATGACTGGTCTGCTCGTGCTGACCTGACTTGCTCTGTCGTAAAGGGTTCCCCTCCTCGGAGGTGTTGCCCTCAGCTTCGGAGCTTATCTATCCCTTTGAGCTCTGCGTGCTGCTGTAGGGTAGTACTGTCACGAAAGTCTGCACAGTAGACAATAGGGTAACCACCACCACCACCATCAGTAGCAATATTGAATATTGAGATCTCACATACATAAACGACTTTCTGTGCTGTAACGACGGCTCGTGTCATGTGCCAGAACATATGACAAGTCTGCTCTTCCCCGGATGCCCCAGACTCCGTAACTTCCCCATCCGAGCGCTCAATGCATAGTCGGACTGACGCCCGGTCAAGAAGTGAGGCGCTAGTAGGTGTTGAAACTGCACAGTTGGTATTATCTCACCAGGTTCTAGATCTGCCCTCATCACACCCACTGACAACGGCCCGGGCCATTCTGACTCCTCACAGAGGCCGTTGCGAGTATCATTCCAATGGCGACTGTTGTGCCACTCTGATAGCTAACCGTGAGGCGATGCTGGGCCATCGACTGGTCGAGAGTTCGGTGGCGGCTGATGAAACTTTCCGTGGAGAATGCCACTTCTCGTGTTTTCTTTGTGTTATCTCTACGTAGAGAGATAAGGGTTCTGCTTAGTCTACCTTCCTGTCGGAATGTGCATTTGGTGACCCAAAATCCTGATTTTGATATGTTGGTGTTCAGCTGTGCAGTTCGTTTATGTTCCCCAGATTTCGGTAGCATCGGCTCGTTGCTACCCCTACAGTACAAAGGACCTTAGCATATCTTTTCCCTGATTCGGCCGATAAACTGGGAAGAAGCATCCATCTCGAAGAAACCCGGTGTAGCGTTCCAGTATCTGTAAGCATGGCGTGGGTTGCACCGACACGAGGGCTAGAAACGGCTTTTCTGTCTCAGGTAACCCAATCTGCATAAGAACACTTCATCAGCGCTTTCGAAAAGGAGCGTCAGGAACGTATATAACTTTGGGTGGCACAGCATATGCATGGCAGCAGCCCCCTATAATTTTTGACCGGTTGAGTTTCACGGCTTTTGGGATGATATGATGATTTGCTGGAGGGGAGAGCTGACGCTGATTTCAAAGGATATCACCTGTTCTTTTTGGAGAGGAGCGACACATCCTACGGACTACTACCGAGAGGCGAGGGAGACCGACTTAACTCCGCTTGAAGGTGATATCATTGCTGGGGAAGTAACATGATCTTGCCACGCCGCTGTACATATCTCGGGAGTGCACGACAGTGGCTAAGGATAACAATCAAGAGGCTCGTGAATGACTACCGTGTAACAATGACTGAAAAACACCAATGCTGACTGACTAATTCTAGAACGTAGTGACGTTGTCCTGTCACATGAGAGAATTGTTCATTGAAAGACCGGCAACAGTACCCAGGGAGTTGTCAGTTCAAGTAACACATGGCAATACAAGCAAATGGGCTCATTCGTACGATCGACATAGCATCGGTAGACTTCTGATGGGTTAGAGACGGAGATACTCAATACTATGGACTCATGATCGGCATGTGACGGATGAGAAGCTCCGGAGAACTTCCAGCCGTGAGTCACGATCAGTCACGCCGGAATGAACTGGACAAGGATCCTAAGAACGCTCCGGGAAGTAGCAAGGATAAAGCTAGTAGATCAAATAACGGGTTTCACGATACCGCAGGACATAAGAGTGCTAAGTCCATAATGCATGGAGTACTTGTTGAGTGCGTAAGGCTGTTTGATATTGGTCTAGGTCGTCACGATAAAGCAGAGGTTTAATGGAATAGACCTCGAATCTGGAATGATAGTGATAATGAAAATGTGGTAGGAATCGCGAGTTTAGGGTATTACTTGAGGCAGCAAAACCATATAGACTTTGGCTCCTCCTGTAAAACCCCAAGGGCTTGACTGCAATATAAGAGTTTTGGTTACTTTGGAAGCTTTTCGGTAGAAGTTAAGATTTTGGAAGGAAGTATTATACTCTTGCTACATGTGTTGGAAGCTTAAAGGTCAACCTTGGGGCTAGAGAATACTTTGATAGCTGAAAGCATGTTGACGAGGTGTGTCGAAGGGGGAGACCGGCTGTTTGTGATTTTATATCATGGACGCTGTATATTCGAGACCCTAGTGATGACCGAAGATCACTCATATGGCTAAATAGAATTGTAGGAAGGGCTTGACTGTGTTATGGTTCCTACCAGTACAGAGAATTTGTTTCTTGGACCGGTTACTTGATTCTAGTTCGACAGCCTCTCAGACAGATATGCATCCAACACACACGAGTTTAGACAACTAACGACTCTACTATAGAAGATAGCGGAGAACATAGTATTAGAAGAATTCATATTATCTAGGATTTAGAGAGTTGAGCCTATTCGCCCTTTTAGTTGGTCGATGAAGCTCAGCGCGGGCGACGTGAACAGCATCAACCACTCTGCTTCCAGTCATTCCGCAAGCTTGGAAGAGACAAGAGGGATTTCAGATAGCCTTAAGATTAGGACAGAAAGTTTAATAACTAGAATCACCATCGAGATACCCAAGGATGTCTCTGGAGGAAGTATAGTTGTGAGAGTGAGGGCTGGGAAGGCAAAGGCTGTACACTCTTGATTCTACATAGAATAGGATGCAAGGCCAGGAAATGACACATATACTAGAAATAGAGATAATGTTGAGCTCTCAGTGATATATAAAACCACATTTTTGCTCAATGAATTATATTTGTACTGGACTCATGTGCCAACGTCGCCACGTTGAGTGGACCATAGGGCCCCAACACGATTCCTCCAGTCGAGCATTCTCAGTATTTATAGCTTCAGACTATATTCAGATTTAATTTAGTATCATAGGTAGATCCGAAACGCTATAATAAGAGATTTAGGGCATCATTTCACCCTAGATTCTGCACATCTTCGGAGTTTGAAGCCGATGTTGGCGTGACGATAGCCTCATCTTTGAGCCCACCACTCTCCGATAAGGTCGTCAGCTAACCTCAAGAGGTTCGAAGAGAACTAGAGAGAATGCTTGACGTGAAGTATGCGAGTTTGAGTATAGGATTGAGGATGAAGATGCACCTTGTGGACATCCTGGGAGGCAGTCGACCAGCGCGCATGACTCAATTGAAGGATTTGGCTCGAGAAAAAGGCAGGGAGCATCGACTATCATAGCATCAAGACTGGCAATGTTAGTCTCAAGACGTTACCCATGTCGGGACTACGCTACCTCCAAGTCTAGGACACGACGGCTCGTCTGTCAAGCATGTATCGGGCGGCGCATGAGGCTACGAGCTACAAGGCAACTTTAATTGAACAATGCAATAAAATGATCACGTTGAAGCTTAACAATATTGAATTATGGATATCTTCTAGCTAGTACCAAGAGCATCACAGGCCTTGAGTACAGGCCGGGCGGGGGTATCAAGCACATCGCGCTGGCAAGCATAGGCACGAATTAAACTGTCGCACATATATACTGACTGATATTGATATGAAATGTCAAACGAAGCGAAGCGCACTGCACTGTCAAGCATCTAGATCCTGCTTGCTTCAACATCTTAATCCTCGTGGGTAGGAGGACCAGCGTAGTTCTTGTGACCCCAGGCCCAGTACCAGATACCAGAAACCATGCACGCAAAGACGAAAACGACGGGGGCGTAGTTGACGGATTCGGGGGTAACGGGGATGGCGGAGGGCATGCAGAAGAGAGGCATAGCCAACAGGGACCAGGCTGATAACGAGTTAGCAAGACATATCACGATAGAGAGGAGAGGAGCGCATACCCAGAGCGATCCAGTTGGCGACAGCACCCCACTTTCCGAGGTAGAACTGTCCAGTCTTGACCTGCTTGCGACCAGTAGCGAGACTGATAGCAATGGGAGTGGCGTAAGAAGCAGTCAAGCAGATGACACCGACACCAGAGAAAGCGTTGAAAGCAGCGTAAGAACCGAAGTAGATGACACCGAGGACGATCTCAACAACCATGCAGAGCATCATAGCGTTCAGTGGAACATCGAGAGTAGTGTTGACCTTGGACCACATCCTGGCACCGGGAATGGCACCATCACGAGCAAATGCCCAAGCGCATCGAGAACTGGCAGTTGTGCAACCGATACCGCAGATAATGGCGAGGACGATGAGAGGAATGAGAAGACCGAAGGCACCGCCGGAGCTGCCAACAGCGCTCTTGATGATGAGAGGCACGGGCTGGGCGGAGACGATGACGTCCTGGATCTCGGGCATGACGAACATGAGAGGGATGAGGAAGAGAAGACCGGCGAAGGTGTTGATGAAGATGGTGGCGACCATGGCCTTGGGGACCTGGACCTGAGGGTTCTGAACCTCCTCACACATGCTATACACATGTCAGTACAGCTGTTCTTAGGTTGAGTTAGTTGGTAGGTAGACTGTGAACTCACGAGATAATCATTCCAGTAGAAGAAGTAGCATAAGCGGCGTGGAGGAGACCGACACAGAAAGACCATCCCTTGGGCCAGCCAGAGTTGTCCTCGAAGTGTGTGAAGACCCAGTTAGCATCACGACGTCCGTTCTTAGCGATGGCAAGGATAGTAGCGATGATGGCGATGAGACCAGCAAAGGTCCAGAAGATGGCGGCGGTCTTTGAGCGAAGTATCAGCAACCATGACGTTCACAAGAAGAGGAAAGGAGGGCAAGCATACATCAATCCAGGGAAGCCACTTGTTACCGAGAGCAGAGACAGCATTGCACAGGATAGTCAGGGCAAGGAAGATCAGGAAGACCTGGTAAGCCTCCCCCGACAAGACACCGACACCAGGGCTCTTCTCGAAGACATTGACACAGCCGACGATGAAGAGGGCGGTACCAAAGTTGACGGCGAGAGTGATGGTGATGTTTCCAACGAGATAGAGCCAGCCACAGATCCAGCTAGCAATGCGACGCCATCGGGGAGGAGAGAGCATAAAGGCCTGGTAGTAAACACCTGTAGTATCACGCGATCAGTTACATGTTCACATTGGGACGCAAGCAAACTGGGAGGAATCTGTTTTTTCTGTTTACCTCCAGCAGTAGGATAGACACTGGTGATTTCACCGAGAGAGCAAGCAACACAGACAATGATGAGGGAGACGGCGAGCCAGCCCCAGATGACGTTGACGGGACCGCCTCCAATCAGAGGGTAAACCAGGGTGGTAGCGAGACCGTAGGGGATGGAAGCGAGGACGAAGGACATGAAGGCGACCTGGAAGGTAGAGCGGTTACGCGACAGCTCAGCCTTGTAGCCGAGGTTCTCGAGGAGCTGATCAGCGCCATCAGTGTTTCCGAGCGAGGCCTTTGAGCCTCGACGAGGCTTCTGTTCTGCGACGGGGTCCATGACTCCGGTGCTTGTGCTGGCCGAGTCCTGTTTAGACATAATCGGGAGGGAGGAGAGGATGAAGAGCAACTACAACAGTGACAATGTTGTAGAGGGAGAGAGAGAGAGAGAGGTGAGAGGTGAGAAAGAGAGTGGCACGCGATGCGAGAGGCGTGGGAATGTGAGGGGATTTAAAAAGAAAGGAATTGAATCTGGGGAAGAGTGACCATTGAAGAGATTTGGAGTACGATGTTAGGCCGAACGAAACCTAGACAAGCAAGCAAGCAAGCAAGCAAGGCAAGGCAAGGCATGGGAGGGAGAGAGTGGGAAAACGCTAAATTATCTACGGGACTGTTGCTGCGGGAGTGGAGTTCTCCATGTGCGTGGGTGCGTGGTGGCAATCAACAGCCATGCCATCGGGCAGGGATTCTCAAGCCATCGTCTGAAAGAGGAAAAGGTGAGAAACGATGGAAAGCCAAGGGTCAGGTTCTAGATACGGGCCAAGGAACAGGGGGGTCGAGTGACTGATTGCAGTGACTGACAGCCAGCCAGACAGTGACATTGTTAGTGAGTACAATGCCTACTCTTACCTACAATATAGCGTATCCTCTGTGTTAGCAGTAAAGATGACAGCTCTCCTTAACAGCGGCCACAACGCCATCACCAAACTCTCCCACCGAGCAACCGCTCACTGATAGGCCAAGCGCGGGGCCGAAGCCAAAAAAGCGATTCATTCAACGACCGGGGAAACACGATACGATAGGCTTGAAGCAAGACCCCTACGTCATGCTACTAACCTTTAAAGTGGGTGCACAAGACGGCCAAGCCGATACAAGGTTTCGGCGTCGACAGCTCAAACTGGAAGGAGATTAGTTCTGCCACAGTAAAATACCGCGTTTCATAGGTCGAATCTCAAGAGTGCCAATTACTGAGCCAAGCTTTCAGCCGTGGGTTCATTTGCTGACGGTTAGGTTAGCCTGTCGTCTGTTAGGGCCTAGGGATACTGCTGGTAGGTGGTAGGTGGTAGGTGGTAGGTGGTGGTTGGCTGGTAGGTTTCACCCGAGGACTGATACAGATATTGGCAGACATGTGCTGGAGCTTTGACGGTCGAAGAGGTTGCTTGTGAAACAGGCAGATCATGCACATTCACCTTAATTCACCCATCATATCTATCAGACCCCGAATGCCGGGATATCAAATAGACCACCATCCATCCCCCAATCTCCAACTTTACCTAATCAGGTGAATATCCAGTATGTGATCGTCAGGGTATCAGCTCCCGCGCCCGGCAATCCTGGCATCTAAACGTGGTTGAGCGGATTGATAGCCTTGGCCTAGTCGTCACAAAGTTTGGGGTATTCAATCAATCGATCAATCAGTGAGGACCGCGTTCCTATCGCATCTGTAAACATCGTTAATTACCCCTCGTTTCCTTGGTTTCCTTCGCCTTATTCCTATCTAAGAAGTCCGGCGACATTTCCGTCATAGATAATGAAATACCGTCTATCTCCAGCACGCACGTGACCGGTCCGTCCAAGATAACGAGCCGCAGAACGCTGTATATCATGATATGTACGGGTAAGATATGTATGAATGTTGAGATACGGACCATCGTGAAGCTATCGCCGCGTATCTTTCAGCCCCGACCCCCGTTGTAATCAGCGCCGCCAGCCTTCCTCAACCGCACGACGATATCTCCCTCGTCCAGCTCGGACCGATCCCCCGTGGTGACCGCGATGCTGTGATGCGAGAGCACCCTCTTGACGTCGCCGCTCTCGATGCTGACGCGGGCTTTCCGCATGACCTTTGTGTTCTCGCCAATCCAGACGACCAGCGCAAACTTGACACGCTTGCTCTCCTTGTCGTTGGCGTACTCGACGCGCACGTAGCCGTACTGCACCTGGCCGTCGTCCAGCTCCTTGACCATCTCGGGCAGACCGCCTGTTCCCGTCTTGGTGAGGCTCAGCTTGTTCCCCACGGCGGACGCGTACGAGATGAGCAGCCAGTTTGTCTCGTCTTTGTCCGAGCGCACGGCATCGTAGGCTGCGCTGACTTCTGGTGCGTCGAGACCCGACATTGTGATAGGTATGTTGCAGATATAGAGAGGATCGGGTCGGTGCGTGCTTCGAATCAGACTGTAGAGGGTAGACTCGCGAAAGGAATAAACTGGGCCTAGGGTACGTAGTGTGAGTGAGATCAACCAACAAAAGCTCTGTATCGGAAGACGGCAGAGGAATGCCTTACCTAGAGAAAGGGTTCAACAAGCTTGGATCAGGCCTCAAAAGACAAGACAAACTCAGGAGTTCAGGGGCCCTTCTCTGTGCTCTGCCTCTACGATTTCTTAGGCCCCCCCCTGCACCAAAAAAAAAAGCCACGGCTCTGGGAAAAGCTCGGCTATGTACGGAACGCACTCCAGAAGCCCGCCGATCCATATTTTGTGCATTTGACGCTAGAAGAGAAACGGAACAACTCCGTTCTGTTGGTCTCACGCCAAGGGCTCTGGTAGTCCAGGATTCTGACACGGTCACTCGTGAAAGAAATGAGCTCGTGAGGAATATCGTGAGGGAAACGTTGCAGCTTCAGCTCAGGGGCTGATCCGGCTCCTCTTACCGGAGACCCGTTCTTCTCGTCTACAGCAACCTCCACGATTATAATCGGTCGGAATATTAATATTTGCTTTTGTTGTACGTAAAAAGCGCGGGTTGACGACAGATTAACTTGCCTTGCTTTCCCCTCCCCCGTGGGACACTAGGAAGATTCATCTAGGCGACGATGGTAGGGCTTGGTGTGTTTTGAGGGGGGTTTATTAGGCCCTGATTGGTGAGTGGATTATTATAATCCTGAATTATTTTATAGGGAAAATCTTATTTCTATCTTAACTAAAAGATCCCCTAATTAGTTAGAAAAAACAGAATTAACCCTCCTTTTAGTTATATAAATAAGGCTTTATATCTTTTTCTTATTAGCCTTTTTAGGCCTAATTACTTTTTAATTAAAAAAATTAAATAAAATTTTTTAAGATTTTAAAAAGTCTTTTAGGCCTTAATTAATAAATAAATTATTATAATTTAAATTATTAAAAAGATATATTTAAATAGTTTAATATATCTATATAAAAAGAAAGCTTTAACTGCCTTTTTAATTAATTACTGCCTATTTAATTAAATTATAAAAATAGTAGTATTTCCTTTAAAAAGTATTAATAATATTAATTTTTCTATAAATTATCTTTTTAAAGGACTTATTAAAATTTAAAAATTTTTTATTTAATTTTCTTAATTAAAAAGTAATTAATTTTAAAAAGGCTAATATAAAAAAGATATAAAGCCTTATTTATATAACTTAAAGAGAGGTTAATTCTATTTTTTTTAATTAATTAAGGGATATTCTAGTTAAAATAAAAACAAGATTTTCTTTATAAAATAATTTAAGATTATAATAATTTACTTACTAATTAAGGCCTTAAAAAGGTAGTTTATAGGAAAATTAGTATTATTAGCGCCTTTTTAGAGAAAATACTGCTGTTTTTATAGCTTAATTAGAAAGGCAGTGACTAGTTAGGAAGGCGGTCAGAGCCTTCTTTTTATGCAGATACATCAGACCGTTTAGATGTATCTTTTTAATAATCCGGATTATGATAATCCACTCACCGATCAGGGCCTTAAGATGATACCAGACACTGGCAGCATTTACATGTTCCTCGGATACCATTTACTCACCTGGTTTTTGCATAATTCCTGATGTCTCAAGCTGACACTGCGATAATCACACAGGGAACCAATGATATACCTCTAATCAATTCTTTTAACGACGATCTAAACTGCACTGTTTAAAGAGACGAATAATCACTGACAGGACAGCACAATCGGGCCGAGACGGTAACATTTGCGGGGGCTGCTTACAGTGCTCCAGCGCTGTAAAAGACTGGAAATCCACCGTCGCCCGCCGTTTCACTCGGAAAACCGAAGTGCCCTTGCCCAGGGAATGCAAAAAAAGCTCAAGGATTTGACCCAGGCGACGAAAATACCTAGGTAGATGTAGCCTAAGCCTAGGGGACTTTTGCTTAATTTATTTTGACACCCTGTGTCAAGGTCTGAAGTTTTCTTGTTCCCTGAGGCCCTGTAGCGACGGTGATGGCCTTGTAAGTGGATATCCACTGGAACGGACTAGGGTTCCCATGGGCCAGTGAAATTGTTGTATAGATCTGAACTTTTGATAACTTTTCGTAATGAGAAAGAGGGAAAATGTCTCAATTAATGGGACTCGATGGACAGAGGTCAAAACGTCAGAAATACGGCGCCCATCGAGATCGTACTGTAATTTAATATCCGTAGTCCGTAAAAAATTGAAGATTTCGGATTTATCGCTAGAGAGTAAACTCAATCAGGCGCTGATCAGCTTCTGCAAGTGATTTTTTTTACTTTTTTGCTTTTGAAGAAGAATTCTAGACTTTTTCTTTTTGGCAAGGGTCTTTTTAATATTACCTGTCATATCGAGCTTGATCCCCCGAATTTAAATAATTTACAGAAATTGAGCGACCATTAAATCCCGACTGTCCAATAATTGACCATTAGCTACTCCGTAACTTGATATCCCGTCTTTCTCGGTAGCCAGAAGAACAATAGTGTCCTTTTACTAGCAGGCTCTGGGGTGGCAATGCATCGTATGATGTGCTTGCGAACCAACTGAGCGATGGGTCTTTTGCTGTGTTGGTTCGGACGCATGAAATGAACATACGACTACGGTGAGCTGGGAAACCAGCCTGCGACTGTCTCGGAATCGGGAGGTTGCTTCCGCGTGAAGCTTGTTCGTATATTTGTTGCCACTCATGGCATGGATGGTCGTTTGTTGGCTGACTTGTTGAAACATTTGGATGTTAACGACTGGTCTTTGATGACTCGAAGTCTCCGATTGAACCTTCAGATGCTTTCAACTTCTGTGAGAACGCGACAATAAGCACTAAAGCTAGCTGCACGGCGCTTGAATGACCCCTGAGGGCTTATGCCTGGACAATCACATGCTGGGTATTTAAGCTTAAACACATGTGCAAGGTTGACTTGCATTACTTCATCCTCGGCCCCCAAGGCCTTCAATATGCGAACTCCGAGAACTAAGTTAAATATATTCGCATATTCTTGGCGATATGATGCATCATGAACAGATCTCGGCATTGAAAGACTGCGAAAGATGAGACAAGCTACTTTGGTGACTCCTCGCTCTTTGCCCCCTGGGGCAATGAAAGCTTCGCCAAAGTCTTCTAGAAGCCAGACAAGGGGACTTTTCTATTTTTAAAATGGAACCAAGGTCTTCCGTAGGGCGTTGAAACATAGTGTTATGGTTGAAGCGTGATAAAGCTTGCATGTAGCCCCTAATGTCTCGAGCAGAATCTCGGGCGTTTCAGGGCAGTCGTTGACACATTGGGCAACCTGGACAGAGATGAACTGCTGAAAATGCCACGGATCATTTGGATGAGTCTGTGTCCGTGAGAGAAAGAGCAGTGTTACATCAAGTTGTTCTGCGTCAGACTGCTTGTCATGCACACATATCGATTTTCAGTTGAGTATTGACATGTTTCGACTAACAGGCAAAATTTGAACTTCAAGATCTAGAGCAAACTGAGTGAGAGATGACTTGAGAAGCATGCCATGACTGAAATAGACTTTACAAGATAGTTGTCACGAAAGGAGCAGAGATAGCGTATTTGGACATTTATTGAAAGCAGTTAATCCGACCAACGCAGTTAATCCGACCAACTCGTTAAAAGAATACGCCAAGAGATCACATATTAAGATGAGACCATGTCTAAGAAGCAATTATCCCTATCTCAGAGGCCAAGAGCCGAGTAAGATCTGTGAAAGGCATGATTTTGTGTGATCTGGCACATGCTGAAGAGTTTTAAGCACCTTCAACATCTCCCATTGGAAATTCGAGACAATAAGCAGGTATGATCCCGATCTTTTGTGGCATCTGTGTGATAAGAGAAACTGAATAACAGAAAGATTGTAAAGAGATAGCTATTGTATATCCCTTTCTTGTATACTGAGAAGTGTCTGAGAGAACTCTTACCATCATAAACATAACGATAAAAGAAGTAGACTAGCTTTTCGACGCTAGTAAACCATGAGAAACATGTGGCTTTTATGAGTTCTCATTAACGTTGTTCTTTTGGGAATTATCTTCTGAAGCCAGCCTAGATATCTTTCAATTCCAGGGCTTCGAATCTGACCGCGGGAACGGCTTCTGCTGACGTTGTTGTCATGTCGCTTGCACTGAACACAGGTTTAGTTATGGTGAGTATTTTGCATGTATAACATGCCTGCAGTGGGCTGGAAGCCCATATGTTATGGCCTAGTCGTTTTAGAGAAGCTGTATCCCTCCGGCATCAATGCGTGAATCCAAAGCTCTTGTTCCTGCAATGTCTAAACTACCTAAGGCTCTGAAACCAGCTGATGCTCTTATACATGCGGATTTTTCGTGAAGGTCATCTCTTCTGCTTCGATAGTCTAGTGTCAAGTCTGTATAATCGCTATGATCGACGTGACTCAGCAGATATGCTTGCGGGCGTTACACTTGGACCTGGTCGAATTAAGCTTATTTCTTAGCCGACCAGTCTCACAGGTTTCATCTAATAGAGTTCATGGAGCGAATTACTTCTTTGGGAAGGAGCATAAACGGTAGCATTGTTTGTAGACATGCCGTGGTTTGTATTCATCATAGCGCTGGCTTTCCCCTGATGATGCTTACATTGGAATAAGATACTGGAAATTTGCTATGCTGAATCTGTCGAGGCTATATCTTAAACTGAATTATGCACAAGGAACATAAAGGCCCTTCTACTGGTTGACCTTTGAAACCACTGGAGCTGCAGTCTTCTCTCCATGTCCATCCTCCCGCTCACTTGCTCCATCGCCAATACTTCCAGAGCTCTCCTCATCCGACACTCTCGAGTCGATCGTAGTACCTTCATAACCACCTTTGACAAGCTGAGGATTTCTACGAGCCCACCATAGCAAGCCAAGTTGCACGAAAACCGAGGCGAAAGACATCGCTGTAGCCAGTGGAAATCCAATAGGATACTGTGGTGCGTCGGCAACTCTGAAAGCACGAAGTGGAATCGTTGCATGGCCGATATACACTATCATAACCGTGAGCGCAACAACAATCGCTCGAGCTTCTGGCTCCTTTCGCATAGTTTCCGCAAACCACGCCATTAGCGATGGAGCTCCGGCGTTGGCGGCGTAGGTCATGAAGTAGAATGCCATAACGACCTTCTGATCTGAAGGCCAAGCACAAAGAACGCAAAGCAAGACACCAAACGAGAACGTAGATCCAGTACTGATCTGCCATCTCCAGTGTTTCCAATCCGATAAGCCGTTCAGGATAAGATTGGAAACAATCTGCAGAGCATAACCGCCCAGGGGAAGGACGTTGACCTGGTATGTGCTGTACATACGATTACCAGCTTCATCTTTGAGACTTTCGATGTATAGAACAAAGTAAGAAGTGGCGCGGTGTGCCCAAGCACTCAGAGCAAAAGCAACGAGGAAGAAGTACGTCACAGGATGAGCGATCAACTTGCGCAGCTTCTGCTTCAACACAGCCGGAGGGATAAGTTTCGACGTATTTGCGCCAAAACCCGCCATTCGCTCACGAGATAACCTCTTCTCATCCTCCGTCAACCACTTGGCACGCGTGTACGCAGGCGTATCAGGAATGATGAAGAAGCCAACAATTCCCTGGGCGATGGTGATGACGCCCGAAACGATGAAAAGCCACTGCCAGCCGGCGATTCCATGGGCACCGTTTAGGTTACGGTACAGAGCGGCTTGGAGGGCACCGAGAAACATGGCTCCCGCGACGTCGGAGACGTTGAAGCAGGCGATTCGGAAGGCGAGTTCTTTGGGGGTGTACCAGTTGAAGATGATGGAGACGACACTGGGCCAGAAGACGGCTGAGAAGAGGCCGAGGAAGAAGCGGAGGGCGTAGACGGTTGTTGCGTTTTGGGCTTTGCAGGTGCTGTTGTCTGTGTAAGTGAATCATGATAGAAGAAGCTTGGGATGGAGACTTACACTATGACGAATAGACCCCAAATGATCTCGCAAGTTGGTAGAAACAGAGATGGACGGACCTGGAACTGATTAGCATAAGCCAAAGCACCAAGATTGCTTAACTCACCCTCGTCTGAGCCAATTGTCCAGGAACAAGTCCAATGGCATATCCGATAGAGAAATAGGTATTGAAAAAGACCAACTCATTGCCGTATAGTCCCAAAGCTTCTCGCATTCCTGAAACATAAGCCTGTGTCGTTGCAGACTGATCCATCTCCTTCATGATACCAGCAATAAAAGTCCATGTCAGAAGAAGACAGTCAAGCTTGAGAATCAAGACATGTCTAGGATTGCGAAAATAAGGTATCGCTTTGGAGATATGCTTAAAGATGCCCGTTTGAGGAGGATATGTCACAGTCTCAGCTGTATCTGTCCGTTCAGCAGTGACAGTCGCCATGATCACAGCTATTTCTCAAAGAAATGAGTATATAAACTAATAACAAACAATGCGAATATCCATTTATGAAAAAGATAGCTCAGGGTTATATACCATCACGACCCTGTCTTCACCTCATCCCCAGCGGCCCAGCCCGACAAACCATGACAGAAATGAAACTCGAGATAGGAATTTAGCGGGTCACTCCAGCATCTGCAGTTCTCGCGTCATTCGCCGCCCAAAGAACGACATTCTCCCCATCGGGCGATATCCGTCGGCCAAGCCCCGACGCTTGCAGGTTAAGCTTATATCTTTATCACCGGCGATTATGTGCTTTATTATCATGCGACCGCCTGCTCAGATCTATACCTTTTTCACGGGAATATTTGCTGGTGGAGGCGGTCCGATCGCGAATGTATCAGGCTTGACAGGGAAAATTAACGGATCTGGTAATTCTGCCGCATTGCGTGTTTATTTCTTACGAGTGGGGGGACGTGGTGTAAGCGAAAATTATTGCTAAGAACAGGCATGTCGCTTGATATCGCAAGATTGGTCGTAGGTTGTGTAGATACTTGCGTTCGAATAACAAAGCTGATAGAAGCTGATTGGATCCGAAGCACTTCAAGCTATTTGAGCATCGCAATACTATGCTATTTACATAGTCGATACAATCATGGTCATGGCTGCTTCAATTAGATCAACATCATGATGTCAAAGTATTTTATCTTCAAGGGTGTAGGGCCTTATTGGATAGTGGTTTAACAAGAAGGCGAAGGTACAAGCGATTATTGTTAGCTTGAATCTTCATTCTACGTAGCCATAGATATTATGATAATAAGACAATCCTCTGGGGCAAGAAAATATCAGACGTCAATATAGGGTCAAAATAAACTCGGACAAAAGATATCCTAAGCTTAGCTATCTTAAACTTATCCTCAGTTACCTAGCTTTCTTCATTTTTGATTAAGGTTCTAAGAGTTCTTTCCTCCCCTAGATAACTCATCACATGCCCGCGAATATTTTGAGGCCGCCCAGGATGTGCACCATTCGCATCTCATAGGTAGCCTGCTTGCACCTTGCAACACCACTACAAAGAACCAGGCCTATAAAACCTCTTGCTTTAGAAGGTGCAGATGTAGTGTCGACGCCACAACACAGAATGACACACCCGATTGCTGTATCTAGCTTTAGCTTTCCTGGGCATCTGTCGCTGCAAAACCATCTTCCCTCTGCTGCCAGCGTCTATAAAGAACGGCTCTTCCTCCCAGCATATCTGAAATGAGATCCAATATCAACCAGCTCTTCTGTAGGTTTGCCACTGTTCAAGGTCAAAGCGAATCCAATTTATCAAGATATTACTCTATCTCTGGCAAGCCTCTGCCCTATTCCTTGAGAAATATGACTAACTGAGAGTAGCCACTTCAAAATGTCTTCAGAGTGGAAGTCTGATTACCACAAGGAGGATCTACCAAAAAGATGAACAGCATGGCTCAGAATATGAGGATAACTCCGCTGAGATCATGTTCGAGGGAGGTAGCGATTCTGGAAGTGGCTGGAATGCTGATGAGGCAAATGAGAGGTTGTCTGGGTGCTCATCCTCCAGTGGATCCTCGGGAGCTTAGAAGTCTGATGACTAACAAGATAAACATTCTTGTACATATCACCGTTACATGTGCATCAGGAGTGAGTGTAGTGCAGTGATAAGTAGACTCCATGGTTTCAGTGTCAAGTCACCGGAAGCTGCATTCTTGTCACGTCAGGTCTGCTATAGGAGTACCTCAGTATTTAGCATGGCTGAGCATCTCACGGGTTACCTGCATGGAGAGTCACATTCTTTGCGTGTTTCAAGCTCCATCAGGTGTGCATGTTGACTGAGACATAGACAATACAAGAGTCAGGCGAAACAGTGCATGCCCAGCACATCATTCAAAACACACAGTATCAAAGAAAGAACTCAGCGATATGGTTGTCAAAGGCAACAGTCACAGTTCCCAGTAATGATAGTTTGAAAGCAAAAAGAGCGTCATTATTAGTTGACTACAGATAGGCTATTTCCCAAAACCCCGGTAGAATCGAAACTGCATTAAGTCTAACTACAAAGTCAGTGGCACAAGACAATGCCACCATTTGTATTGCGGATCTTCCCAAAGAGAAAACCAGAAAGGAAGGCAAACGTTCAAGAGCAGAAACTCAACTCAAGCTGTGTGAAGTCGCTTAGAGAAGAGCGGCAACAGCAGCGAGGAGAGCAAGGGCGCTGACGGCCTGCTTGCCAGCGCTGCTGACAGTGACGGGGACACAGTGGTCACCCTCGCAGCTGGAGCCACTCTCGCCCTTGGATCCAGAGCCCTCGGAGCCGGAGCTGCCCTTGGACCCGGAACCTTCGGAGCCGGAGCTGCCCTTGGACCCGGAACCCTCGGAACCGGAGCTGCCCTTGGACCCGGAACCCTCGGAACCGGAGCTGCCCTTGGAGCCAGAGCCCTCAGAGCCAGAGCCGCCGTTGGAACCAGAGGAACCAGAGCCACCGTTGGAGCCGGATCCTCCGTTACCTCCGTTACCGCCATTTCCACCGTTGCCTCCATTGCCGCCGTTACCTCCGTTTCCACCGTTGCCGCCATTGCCACCGTTGCCGCCGTTGCCTCCCTTGGAGCCACCGCCGTTGGTAGGGCAGGTATCCTTAGTGCAGCTGGGGATCTCAGCCTCGTGGCACTCAGCGGGGGTACCCCAGGAGTTCTCCCAAGGCTTGTAGACGACATCACCGTGCTCGCAGACATCGCAGTTGGCGGGAACGAAGAAGTTGTCGTGGTTGTACCAGTCCTTGCACTCCTCAGGCTTGTAGACAGTAAGACCGTGGCAGCTGCCGTTAGAGCAGTACTTGGGGACGTATTGAGATCCACCCTGGCAAGAGCAGGCCTCAGAGATGTAGACGAGCTCGCCGTCGCAGTCCTCACCGGGGTAACCAACGAAGATGTAGACAACCTTGGAGCCGTTGTCGTTCTCGGGGTAGCACTTGCCGTTGGAGCAGACGTAGATGGCAGTGACGGTCTGGGTCTCGGTGGCAGTGGCATCGGAGATGGTGGTGGTGAAGGTGGTGGTCAGGGTAGACTGGTCAGTGACGGTAGCAGTGAGGACATCGGTGAGGGTGACATCAGGACCGTTGACAGCGACGTAGACAGTGAGGCGGATGGTGTTGGGGATAGCCTGGCGGGCCTGGATGCGGCTGCGGCGAGCAAGAGGAGCATCACCACCACAGAACTCAGAGTCGTCACCGGGGCACTCGATGTCACACTGGTCGGAGTCGACACGGCTGGTGTTGTCACCGTCGATCTCGTCACCGGCATAGCACTCCTCGTCGTGGACACCGAAGTAAGCACGGCCCTCAGCGAGGCTGGCGCAGAGGTTGAGGTCCATGGAGCTAGAAGTCTGGAGAAGCTCAAAGGTAGGGAAGCCATCGGTGGAACCGACACAGCCGAAGAAAGCAAAGTCGCCGATGGAGCCGGGGAAGCCAGGAGCAGATGTAGCAGAAGAAGTGGGCTCAGAGGTCTCAGTACCGGTCTCGGTGCCAGTGGGCTGGATGGTCTCGCCCTCAGAGTTTGTGGTAGCACCCTCGGAGTTGGTAGCAGCAGTCTCGGTCTCAGTGCCAGTCTGGGTGCCAGTAGGGAAGACGGTCTCGCCCTCGCTGTTGGTGGTGGCACCCTCAGAGTTGGTAGCAGCGCCAGTCTCGGTCTCGGTGCCAGTAGGCTCGATGGTCTGGCCCTCAGAGTTGGTGGTAGCGCCCTCAGAGTTGGTGTTGGTAGGCTCAGCAGTGCCAGTGGTGTCAGTAGAACCGCCATTACCGTTACCGCCACCGGGGTTGCTGGAACCAGGGGGACCGACAGCAAGATCAGAGACTTCGAGACGAGAGGAGGTGGCACCACAAGACTGAACAAACTCGACGTTGGGGGAGTTACCGGTGGAAGTAGTGCTGTCAGAGCTCTTGGAGCCAGAGCCGGTGGCGAGACCCTCAGAGAAGACGCTCACACCGTCAACAGTGACATCAAGGGTGCAGTCGGTCTCAGCACGCTTCTGGGTCTCAATGAGCTCGACGAGGATTTCCCAGAGGATGATGAATAAGTTTCCGACAGGGAAGCTGGAGAAGATATCATCAGGAATACCAATGGAGAAGGAAGCAATGCCATTGGGTCCAGCGAACAGCGAACTATAGGGTCAATTAGAGTTTGTGACTAAGTCGCGGGCCGTTGGGAAGTAGACTTACATAGCGATGCTTCCATCAGGGCGAGTGACGAACGAGGCACCGGGTCCCAGGTTAGCACCGCCGAGATCGACAGGCTGAGCAGCCTCAGCAGAGCCAGTGGGAGCAACGTCTGAGGTGGTGGTAGCGGACTCAGTAGCAGGGATACTAGAGTTGGTGAACCGCTGACCCATGACGCTCGAGGCCGCAGCCAGGAGCAGACCGGTAGAGAAACGCATGATTAGTTTTGTAGCTTTGTGCTTATTGAGCGAATGTATTAAAGAATGAATGAATTTGGTTTGTAAACGAATGGACCTGGTCCTCGATGGGAAGATTGAGAGTGAGGATGAGATGAGAATATTCTGGACAAGAACACCAGCCTCTATATATACAGATTTTGCACATCACATAACAGTGCCCATCTGCACCATATTGACCAAGATGCTTGCCCTTGGGAATATTGGTCTCCTGCATGCAAACATTCCTCATACACGGTTGCTAGATCCGAAAGCATGCAAGGGCGATTCCATCACTCCACCCGGTGTGGACCAAAAGAGAAAATGTCTCACCAGCATAGGCACGATAAACCAGTCTAGACGATAGTATTCCATTCTTCAAGGTTTCTGTCTAGCTATTTGCAGACTACCGCAGGAGCTACTACTTTTTTTGCTTTCGTATTTTTGGAGTGTTTGCGTTTGGGTGTTGAAGATATGGGAGCGGCCCCCCTATGTCTCCCTTGATAAGGCAATTTCATCAACGAATTCCAACAACAGATTTCTTTTGTAAATAATACCAGTAACAATGCAAAATAATGCGAGTTTTCTAAGGCGTACCAAGCTTTTGTTGACCAGCCACGCCAAGGTCATTATCAAACCACCATTGCAATAAAGTTATACCCGCACATATCTCCCCCAGGTGAGGTGATAACAGAGACAAGCCAAGACTAGACAAGAAATGCACAATACCTTAGTTTAAAGTCAAACAATCCTTTCCACTTATCACATTTCCCCATTAATGCCCGTGACAACAGGCTATACTGGAAAACCCCCTCATCTGGTGGCTTCAGCAACAAAATTTCAAAAGGCATGTTCGGGCTCAGACACGGCGGAGGTGAAATTGTCCAGTAGGGGGAGAACGAGTGTCACAACCGCGCCTGGACGAACACAGCCAGTGAGATCTCTGTACCTTGCATGAGTTCGGACGCGTAAGTAGTAATTTACAGTGTTTCTCCCGCAATTGCTTAGCTAGGTATGTGGCTGGGAAATTCTTGTGTGTGGTTGATGTTGCGCTTGGGATCCTGCCGTAAGCCCTTTGGACGATTCTGTCTGAATGGTTGCGGAGATATGGTGTGGTTCAGATCACCGGAAACAAGGAACCGGCGATGGGGTCATTTGGTCATGTCTTGATCTAGTGTGTTGTCTACAACGATCGCTGAGTGGATTCAATGAGAGATATCAATCTGATCGAGAGTATGATACCATCGTACAACGGTTCTACGACGGTTCATCATACTAAACAAAACAACAGGCCCAAGCTTCATTATTTACTCCGGCTGGTGACATGCAAACAATGCCATGTTTTGCACGTTGAGATCTGGATGTCACTGATGCAAGGGCAAAGAGACTTGTCCGTGATTATCGACGGGAATCTACCCTACGCTATTTCAAGGAAACCGCAAGAGTGACAGCGCTTATTCTTTAGCGTTGGGACTAAACGGCAGCCCAGTTGAGCGCCGTTTGCGGTTCGACGTTTGGTGGAGCGTTGGAAAGCGTTGAGACTCGTTGGTGCTAGCGCGCCTAATCACGTCAATCATTGAAGCAAGGTTTTTGTTATCACGGTAATTTTCGGATCCGGAAGTCAATTGCAGTGCGGAATAGAACCTAGTGACGGTTCTTGCACCTTGATGATTGCTCAAGCCGTGATGGTTAGCTTTGACATCGCTGACGGGCTACCACTCGGGACCCTGTTGTTCCGTCGTATAGCAAACGTGAGGAATGAGACGAAAGCATGCAGTGAATTACCCGACATCGAAGTGACTTGCCCGCCTGCAGGATCTCCCTCCCTTTCTAACCCCAGTCCCCTCCAGCCTTGTAAGGTGACCTAGCGCCGTGACTCGTACTCCGTACGGAGATCAAACAGACAAACCCGCAGTAAATAATTGCCCTGCGTCGCCAGCCCTGGAGACTTCAGACTTCTCATTTCTTGTGCAAGGTGGAATGCAAGTTTTGTGTCTCAGGAACAAGCTTTGGCTCCCGAGTCCGAGGCTAATTGGCGAACAAGAGACGTGTGAGACACTGCAAGGATGTTGCCTGGCTACCCCCCTTTGTAGAGATGCTGCGATGGAATGTGAAGTGGTGAAGAAAGAGGGGGTGAAGCCGAGCGGTAATGGTTGGAATGGGGGCATGAGACGTCTATGACGATGGGAATAATTGGGTAAGATTTAGGGCGAGGACTGTAAGAGTGCGGAAATAGGAGAAGGAGGCTCTAACAATTACTGAGACATTGTCATTTTGCCTGTGTTTTCTTTGTTGACTGTATTGGTGAAGCCACTAGTGCTGCTGATCGCGATGAAATGAATGTTGGATAGTTGTTTTGTCGGATATTTGTACAGTCTAAAAAAAGAATTCTACGAGTAACTGTGCTATGACAATTAATATTATACCCGTTGATTCACCGGGAAAAACTGAAGGGATCTGTTGAGTCGTTTTGAAGAATCAATTCATCAATTGCTTCAAAATGTCGTGGTTACCCTGTACTCTTACTGGCGTGACATTCATTGTCTTGGAAGCGCGGATATCCGGCAAAAGAGTCGTGCCGATGACGAAAGTTAATCGCAGTTCATTCTTCCAAAGGATCCTTCAAATGAAGCATTTTTGGGCAAGATTACATCCAAAAGCGGTGGTATGTTGTGAGCACGAATCCCTCGTATCGTTCTTTACCGACCCGTCTTCCCGGATTATCGCAAACGGCCTCGGCCTCGTGGAATTGACTTTGAACCGTTTTCCTTGGCAAGCCATTTCCAGTCGACACATGGTCTACACATGATTCAATGACGTCGCACGACGTTACACTGCCTGCGTTCCATTGATCGATCACGATTAACTGAGTCCGTCCCTCGCTTACAAGTGGAGGCTGCACGAGTCACGACAATGGGGTAAACAAACTGGGGGGAGCAATTTGTATATCAAGCGATAGACTGCTAATGAAAGTATACATTTCCATTTTCCAAAGCACATGAGACCAATTATGATATCCATCAATATTTTACGCACCGCCCAAATGCTAGATGCACGCAAACATTACTTGAACCGTTTCCAAATTATCGACATAGAATGACCGAAGCAAAAACATCCATTGACAGCTTGAGCTAGCTGCTTACAGCTGGAAAGCACCAGCAGCCATGGATGAGAAGAGCAGAGCACCAATGGCAAGGCCAAGGGTGTTGATGCTAGACTTGGGAGCGAAGCCAGCAGCGGCGTTTCCACTCTCTGTAGAAGTCTCGGAGCTGGAAGAGCTGGTGCCGGTGCTGGTGGAGGTACCAGAAGCAGTGCCAGTAGAGCTCTTGTCATCATCGTCCTTGTCGTCGTCGCCGGAGATGACGCTGGCCTGGGCGGTAGCGGGGACGTCGGCGTCGGTTGTCTTTGTGGTCTTCTTGCTGCCGCTGCAGAAGACGTCGGCGTCGGGGGCGCCGTTGGCGAAGAGGCACTTTGCGAGCTCGCCGATGGTCTGGTCGAGGGCGACGCAGTAGAGGCCGCAGCCGTTGTAGTAGCTCACGATCTTGGCGTCACCGCAGCACTTCTGCATGATCTCAGTGTGGTTGTCCTTGAAGGGCATGGCGCAGGTGTTGTCCTGGTTGGGGGTGTCATAGAGGTTTGTGCAGGCCGTGGGGACGGCGCTGGCGGTGCTGAGGGTTGTGGAAGACATGATGACGGTGTGTGTTTGTGTCAAAAAGTGTATTAAAACTTGAAAGAATAGCGATTGTGGTTGAAGAAAGAATTAACGAATGTTGGTGATGATGGAGGAGGAACAGAAAAGTTACGCGTCGGCTGAGGGATGGGCTTAGCATGGGACGGGTCAGTTTTTGTCTCTGGCTAGGGCCCGCTAGGACTCGCATTAAGGGGCTAATCCGGGGGTCTTGGCCTATCAGCAGCGCCACTCCAAATTTAGCAGCATGAGCTAAGGCTCGTATCAAGTGCAAGGGTGAAGAGGATCCAGTTGCTGGGCAACTTGGAAATGGATGAGAGTCAGGTTTTTTTTAGGATAAAGACTACGTAAGCGGAAGAAATCGTTGCGAGTATCTTCCGTTGGAGAGTTATCGAAGGAGTTGAGCTTGAAATAGTAGCAAGACTTGTGACTTTGGTGATGGTAGACGGTTGATGCAGCTGAAGAGGCAAATTGGTATGATGTAACGGGACCACTTCCCGCTCTTGGCGGGCATGGAAGATCAGATCAGTTCGGAAATTGGCTGCATCATGCACAGACGTTGGAAATGTCAACTTGGAAGCCTGATGGAAGCCTGACAGTGTTTTTGACGTGACGCCATATTGAGTACAGTGACACGCTTGGTGTAACCTTACCCAAGCATCGCGAAAGCTGAGTTCAGAACTGGATAATTGATGGTGAACGAGGAAGTTATTGGAAGCGTGGAGATTGCGATCGCTTACTTTCAGGCATGGTGAAACTGCTAGCCTCCTACAAGCGATGCTTATATCATGTGACAGAGGGCCACGAACGGCAGCGTGGACTCGATTGATATCATTTGGATCGTAAGGAACATTTGACAAAGTACTATCCCATATATCACTCTAGTAGTGGCCATGCATCGTTCCAAGTTCAACCAGCAGACTTTAGCAAGGGACACCATATAGTCGACGAAATTCATTCTATGGATATTCGATGCCACGAGTTATGATCTCGATCTGACTACGCTCATTGCCAATTCATCCGCCAGCATCTTCTCCTTCTCATCCGCCAACCATGCAGGATTCGTCTCGAATCTGGGATCCAGCCAGAAACATGCTTCATCTCCATCCTTGAGCATCTTCCGAATAGGTTTCGCTCTAACATGCCCTCCAATATAAAACAGCGCCCAACGAACAGCGCCAAAGACTGACACAAAACTATACAGCTGCTTGTAAACAGGATAAGTAGCGATGGTGACAAGTCCAATGCGCATATCAGGACGGTGCCAACAACTGAGATAGTTGTAGAGAAGGGGAGGAAGACAGGCGACAAAGGCGAGACCGAAGAAGAAGATCCAGTATTCTTTATGCGCGCCGAGAGCGACCAGGACGGGAATGCGGACCCAGTCGATGACTAGACAGGCCAATATGTAAAGAAAGAGTCCCTTTTGCATAAGAACTCCTTGGATAGTCCGTTGGCCGTTCATGCGGAATAGGTGACGCATTATCTTCCAGATCAGACTATGTCTTCCCATCTCCCATGACTTGATTCTCTGCTTGCACCAGTTCAGCCCCGGACCAAGCACAGTCGCCGGAACTTCAGTTGCAAGCGTAACCTGAGCATCAAAAGCAATCCCTTTCCCAAGACGCATAATAGAGAACCCAGCATTCGCATCTTCCGCAATAAAATCCATAGGATGATATTTCGAAAGCAGTTCAACGAATACATCGCGATCAACGAACCATCCAGCGCCGTGGGGAAAGTTAACACCGCATGTACGATCCTCAGCGAGTTTGACAAGACCGGCCATACGGTACTCGCAGTCTTGCCAAGAGACCATGCCGAGAGGGGTGTTACCATCTGCGTCGGTGCCTGCTAGAGGAAAAGCAACGGCGCGTAGGTGGTCGTTCATAAGATGAATGGGGTGGCGGTAGTTTTCGGGGAGAGAGACGTCATCGTCTGTTGTTAGGATGTACTTGTAGTCCTTGGCTGCTAGAGAACCGACAAGCTGAGCTGCGTTCTTTGAACCGATGGGGGACCAGATGTAGGCTAGGTCGGGATGGAGATTCTTGAGCCAGTGGCGGAATGAGAGGTCTTGTGGATGTCGAGATCGACCGTTATCAATGATGAAGATGTCTTGGGGTCTGAAATGGGGATAGGCGGATTCGATGACCTTTCTTAAAGCTTCTCGATCTGAGTTGTGACAGGGAATGACAAAGGCAGTTTCCCAAGCCTCCGTCATCGCCAAACCACGCTCTAGATCATCCGGACTTTTCTCACTGAAAGCCCCTTCAGCAACTTGTGAAGGAGTTGTCTTCGGAGGGTTATACGGCGGAACTCTCGCAATAGACAGGATTATAAGAAACATAAGAGGTTCAAGAGTAAGAACAATGACAAGAACAGGTAGCATGTAACTACGAGTCTGAGCAATGGCCTTTCCCATCCAACCAGTAAACCAATTCGATATAACAAGTGCAGCAACGCAAGACATGACGAATGCAAGTGCAGCGCCTTTCTTGAGCGTCATGGGGTAGATGTACTCCTTCGGATGGATGAGTTCCCAGAAGGCCTTGGGGGAGAACTGGTTGTTCAATGAACTCCAGAATCTTGTCCATAGCGACGCCTTTGTGACAGATTGGGGAGATGATTCAGAGCGAAGAAGATTGCTGGCGAGTCCTTCGTCGGATAAGCTGCCCAGTGATGTCTGAGAGGGAGAGGAAGAACCATAAATGCCAACTTTGCGGGAGCTTCGATCTGAGGATATGGCTGGTGGTAGGGTAGATATTGGGCTGATGGAGGGACTTAATGGGGGAGTTGCAAAAGGGTTGTCCAGAGAGTGGGCAGAAGGGCTGAGGGGATGAACTGAGAGAGCTTGATATGGGTGGTCTGGGACTGAAGGATCTAGTCTGGCATCGGGGGGGAGACTCAGATCTTCACAGGAAGAATCTTCATTACTCCAGAAAGGATTATTACTTTTGGCAGCCATCTAAGCAGGTAGAAGCCTTAGGTATGGGTGTAAAGAAGGTAGTATTTGCAGCTGAGACTTTTGGCCGAGAAATTATATTACCACAGAAAGTTTAGTAAAGAAGGTAGGCACAGATAGTAGAAGAGTGGATAGAGAAAAGAAGGAAAAGAACGTCAGAGAGAGAGAAAGAGAGTGATATGTCTAAGAGCTTGAAAAACTGGCCAAACTTTCCTACGACAAGACTACCTAATAACTAAACAAACTAGAAAATATCCGCCTCAACGATCTTTGCGTGAAAATTTCCAATTGCCTCGTCTTGCCAGAAAAATCGCATCGCGAGCTGCACTTGCGGATGAGCCGAGAGCAGTAGAGCTGAACGTGGGGAATATCTCAGGGTCTCGGGAGCGGTCGGTATTGCCAAAATAAGCAAGGCTGAACTAGAGCACAATGGCCCAGGGGTAATTTCTTTGTTAGTGGAAGATGCCGTTCGGGAATATGGACAAACATAGAGAGAGTTTCAACGTCTGCGCCGTTGAAGCTTGAAGCCACATGGTGAATCCACATCGCTTATACGGAGTCGGTATGGCCGGCCGTTTTGGACTGGGATAAAAAGTATCCACCTTCCGAAAGGGCCGAGGGTAAAGATCTAGGAACGGCGGAATCGTAGAGTAGAATTATTAAAGACTTTTCTTTAGGTTTGGCTCTTGGCGAGGATCTGGTAAAGAGCGTAAGGACGTCATTGTTGCTCGACAGTATCCGTTCTTCACAGTGTAATGATTCTTGCTAGTTGAAATCCCGGTCAAGTTGCTTTTAAAGAATGGCTAGGTTCTCTCGGCTGGATTAAGCTCTCGTAAAGAGTGGCGTGGTCTAGCATTGCCTAAATCCACACTGGCTTATGATTGCGCAGACCTCTTGTATGACAATAACATCCTACCTATTCCCAGACAAGCCACAAACAAGTGACTAAGTGGATAGCCGTCACCATCGCGAGATGAACGTGCACGCTGTCATGTTAACGGAACAATACCGAAACGCATCTAGAACAAAGGAGTCCGACGTTTGTACAATCGGTTTCATCTGCTAGCTTCCCTGTTCTGTTCGAGGCCGTTATGGATACCATCCCGCTCTCGCGTAGCGACTTCGGTTTGTGTTGCGGCCACAATGGGCTCTCAGTCAGGCAGTGGAATCATTGGAATTTCCCGTGTGAGAACTTTTTAGTGTTGGGCCTGTTGAGTCCTTGTTGACGTTCGGCGGTACTGTTCGAGGCTGTTCAGGATGGACTTATATAAACCACCCTGTAACCGCTCGAGTCGAGTTGAATTCTCGCTTATCACAGGAATTTCTTGCATTTACCATCGGTCTAGTTACACGGTATACTTCATCTGTGCCTCTTTATATTATCTCCAAGTCTTATCATCATGGATTCTCCCATAGTAGATTCGGGCACTACAACCCCAATCACAAGCACTGCCCAGTCACTGAAGTCATCTTCTCGACCAAGTACTCCTGGAACTGAACAGGACCTTCTCTTCAGCCGACCTACCTCTCCCACCCGTGCAACTCCAGATGAGTACGTTCTCGTCGTCGGCGGCCTTGGCTACATCGGCAGCCACACAACTTGGGAACTCCTGAAAGATGGAAGCAATGTCGTTGTCATTGATAACCTCAGCAATGCTTTTGTCAATGTTCTTGATACACTCAACGACATGACGGACCAACGCTTCAGCGACAGCCATCGTCGTCGTCCAGAGCTTCACTTTTACGAGGCTGACTTTAGAGACGATGCCAAGATCCAGGAAATTCTGACCCGTTACTCCTCACCTTCTGGTTCCAAAATCAAACGAGTTATTCACTTTGCCGCGTACAAGTCTGTGTCTGAAAGTATTGAGCAACCACTCAAATACTACGACAACAATGTCGGTGGACTCATCAGATTCTGCAGCACATTATCAACATTCAACATCAAGAACCTCATCTTCTCGTCATCAGCTACTGTATATGGTTCACTCGCAGATGCAGGTGGACGCTTGGTTGAAGAGTCTTGTGCCCATACTGCAACGGAGTGGCGCGATGCGAGCGGCCGGCATCAAACAACTCTTCAGGGGTGCACAGGTCTCACGAATCCATATGGGCGAACAAAATGGATCTGTGAAGCTATTCTGTCTGACTTAGCTATTTCAGATCCAGAATGGACTATCACGGCCTTGCGGTATTTTAACCCAATTGGCTGTGATGAGTCTGGATGTTTAGGAGAAGATCCCCGTGTTGCACCAACCAACTTGATGCCAGTCCTACTCAAAGTCATGCTTGGCGAGATGCATCAACTGCAAGTGTTCGGTACAGATTGGGATACTCGAGACGGAACGGCTATCCGAGATTTCATCCATGTCTCTGATCTCGCCAGGGGTCATCTTGCCGCCCTTGCCGTGGAAGAAGGCCAAGGCTTCCAGGCCTTCAATATTGGTACCGGAACTGGTCAGACAGTGTATGAGGTTGTTGAGGCTATGGAGGCTGCTTCAGGGAGAGAGATTCCCGTGCTGAAAGTGGGACGCCGCCAAGGTGACGTCGGAGTTTGTGTCGCCGATCCTGGAAGAGCTATGACTCAACTGGGATGGAAGCCCCAGAAGACTTTGCTTGACAGCTGCCAGGACCTGTGCAGATTTCTGGAGGCGAATGGGACTAAGATAAAGCCACAGTAAACAGACTAACGTTATAAGGAGTTGGTTTGGGATAAGGTACTTTTGTTGGGTCTTATAGATCGGGGACTTTTTTTTTCGGGTTTTACTGTTTTATTCTTCTTTGTATGATTGGGTTTCAGCTGGCATGAGGAAAATTGAGTTCACTAGAGAGGCGGGTTAAGTAAAAATAGAAGTGCCGAATCGGCGTTTTGAAACATTTTGCCATTTTCAATCGTGTTTATGCAAGGGTTCCGATTTCACAGATTCAACTTTGACAATTTTGATCATGCCCTCCACTCTTCAGCTGAGCCCGCATGAATGACTGCCCTTCTCGGTTTCGGTCGTGATCGAGACTCTTATCGTGGGTCCGTGGTCTCGGTACTCCTGGCTAGACACTTGGCGTCTGGACCACTTGTCGGTCCGCCAACTGGGCCTGTTAAGGTTTTAAGGCATAAGGTCCTCTGCAAAGCTCAGCTCAGGGTCTCTTCGGCAATCTCCAGCCGTATCTCATCATGTGGAGCTTAGGGCGGGTTCAAGATCCATGAAAGCTGAGTTAGCCTGCAACGCGTATGCGGTTTTTCCAGATATGTGTTGTTAGCAGAGAGAAAAGGGATCTAGATATCGGTTAATTGGACATAAGGCCATGCGTGGGCGGGATGTCTGGGGAAGTGGCTTCTCTTGGCATCGGCCTGTCCGGCTCGACTGACGCTACATCGTTGACTCGAAGTGACTGAGTAGCCAACAGCAAGCTTTGCAAGGAAAATTGTTAACCCTTGGACTCATCGAGTATGATATTCCTCTCATCAGTAATCGGAAAGTCTATAATGTTGAATGTTTTATTAAGAGCCTTTACTAGTAGTCAGTTGAATGAATAAACGGTGGACTTATTTTGCACCCCACGACAAGTCCCTGTCTCGCTGACGGTAATGACTGGCCATCTTTCAATTCTGGATCTACATGAATACCCCCCAAGTTCTGCCAAGATTGCCGCCTTCACATCTTGATCTGCCCAAGAAATCTCTACCGCATCTTGCATCATCTGTACAATATCCTCTTCAGTCAAGCTACACAACTTTCTGGCGAGCAGTATGTTATGCATAATCCACGCGCCCTCCATCAAGGGAGGGCCATCACTGGAAATGCAAATCTTGACACCTGCATCAATTAACGTCCGCAGACGACGGCCAGTTTCCTCGAGATTGAAGCGTCTCAGATAAGCCCAGGGACAGATCGTCATGCCGATGCCTTGGTTCGTGATAAGCTCCATAAGCTCTGGCTTGTCTGCCGCATTTAGACCGTGGTCGATACGATGTGTGAGAATGCCCTCGGAGGGTGAGATGAGCTGGTGGATATTCTGAAGAGTGTCTTGCTGACCGACGTCGCAATGTGATGTGATTCTGAAACCATCGCTCTTGGCCCGTTGAAAGACTTCCTTGAATAGAACAGGAGGCCGTTTATGTTCATTCGAATCCAGTCCAATACCGATAATCATGTCTCGATATGGAAGCGCTGCTTTATAGTGTTCCATTGCAGACTCTGGAGATTGATCGCGAAGGAAGCACATGATCCAAGCAGCTTTGACCTAGCATAGAGCCCTTTAGACTTTTACTTCAAATTCGGTATCTGAGTCTTACATTCAGGGTTTTTGCCGATTCATCTTGCGCATCACGAAGTCCTCCCATCATATCTTCCCAAGAAACACCACGGCTCGTATGTGCCTGCGGGTCAAAAAACACTTCACAATATCGCACATTCATCTCCGAAGCACCTTGGAAATACGCCATCGCGACGTCATAAAAGTCTTGCCGGGTTCTGAGGACATCATGGCTAGAGTAGTACGCTTCGAAGAAGGTAGGCGGAATCAGAGACGGATCGAGATGTTGATATTGGTGGCGCTTCGAAGTTGAGATGACGGATGCGTAAGCTTTCTTCAAGTCATCAAGAGATTTTATGACGGGCTTATTGTTTCCCATGCGCACTTCTAATCCATTTCTTTGGGCTAGTTTCCATCGAAGCTCTGGCGTGACCATTCCATCGACGTGGATGTGCATTTCGACCTTGGGGATCTGTCGTATGAAGTCATCATTCGTTGCTAGCAGCTCCTCTTTGAGCCTCTGCCGTTCTTGCGATGTGAGGAGTCTATCAGTGACGTCCATCTTCGCTTGACTTTTGTTCTCAAGGTAGACCACGAGCCCAACCCGTAGGTTTGAGGGTTCGAAAGACGCTCATCGAATTGCCATGTGCATGCTGAGAGGATGAGTCATCACGGGCAGTGCGAAATTGCGGAGAGCGGCGTCTGCCGAGGATAAGCTTAAACCACTGATCTTGTCTTGGCCAACCGATGAGGATTGATCGTGCCTGTCTAACCTATCTATATCTGAATTATAAAGTAAGCTGTCTATTTTAGTTATCGTATTGCGCTTCTTGACTTCATGAATACGGTCTTGGTCGATGAGATCTGGAATCTCAGGCAGGGCATCAAGAGTGGCTGAGATCAGCAACATGTTGTGCTTGTACAGCGACTAAGAGATGTTTCACTTGTTGGTGGTTATCCATAATCGTCTGTGAGTGTGTCCCAATATGAGCAAAGAGGTGGAATCGAATATGCAGGTGATGGCAAGCAATACTTGAGGAAATATTCATCGCCCAAGTTCCCTACGCAAGCCTCTATCTGGCCCTGTTGCTAGCACTACGAATATAGGGTTCCAGCGGAAACACCTGGGCATCTGGGGTCACACCCTCGTACAGCTCTGCCCATCTCTCACGTAGCGGCTTCGGAGTCTCCCAAGCATTTTCAGGATCTCTCAACCAGAGACGAAGAAGATGGCGCCTTGTATCGTTAGCTCACATTCAACAACTGGAGTACCAGACTTACTGCTGCGTTGGCGAGTCTGTAAAGCCATCACGGGCGTGAAATACAGCGAGGTTGTTGATGAACTGCATATCGCCTTTTGCAAAGTTTGTCGAAACACTCAGTTTATCTCCCAAGAAGTGAAGAGCATCTAGTGCTTCGGCCTGAGCTTCGGTGATAGGTGGGATGTCGTGGCTTCTTGGCAGTGCACCGAATCCGACAAAATACCGACGAGCGTACTGCAAAGCAACCCTCTCCGGAAGCGTCTCTGTGGCCTTTTGATGATAGAGAAGTGGTCGAGTTGTAAACTTTTTATTCGGGTTTGCGAAACTGAAAGAGTCAGCTAGTCGAAATAGCAATACAGCATCGCGATCTCTTACTTCTCAACATCCCAATTCTGCGACAAGGTATGAATCAAATCAGGCCTCGTCCTCGCCAACTCATTATAAACCCTCCAGGTACTCGCAATCCTACTCGCACCGCCCTCTAATGCCGTCTCCAGACAAAACAGTGACACGATATCACCTGAATCCGTATGAAAGACTTGTCTGTCAGTAGTATAAGCCGGACTTCCAATCACACTCTTGTCTTGACCGGCGCTGAGATCTTTGACATGCGTAAGGACAACGTCGGCGGGTTTACCGTCGAACTTGCTGTCCTGACGACCGCGCTGTGATGCGATGTGTGATGAGATGCCGACGTAGATTATGGCGTTTTCTTCGCGGGTGTAGTTATCTACGTTGACACCGCGGATGACGAAGAAACCGTGGCCTTTGTGTAGCTCATCATATAACTTTCGCAGTTCTGAGTGTAGCTTTGGTAGAGGGAATGTCTCTGCCGAGAGATGTCCAAGCGGAAGGCCAAGACCTGGTTGTGTTAGAGGAGGGGTATATAGCTGTCAATGCTAGGTACCTTTGAAATGCTGTAAAGCCCGATCAATTTCGCTGAGCTGGTCCTTGGATAGCTTATAAGTCCAGTCATAAGTTTGGCCAACTGAATCGCCTTCCCAGACAAGATCGCCAGTTAGTTGTTTCGGGAAGCCATACGGGACCGAAGTCGGGAGGTTCCCCTCTTTGAGACGCTTGGTAGTTCTGGCTTGGTAATTTTCGTAGTTTGGAGCGTAAGCAATATCTGGTTGACCGGGCGGTGGTGCAGCGGTGACTGTTGTTGTAAAAGACATGATGTTGATAGTCAATGGGAAAAAATGTAAGAAGAAAGGATGAGGTACTCGTTATGATCGCCGGTAATAAGTAAATGGGTTGGAGGTTATTATTAATACGAGGTATAGCCAGTGGTGGTGGGATCTGCATGATGAGGTGATGCGTAACACTGATTGCACCATATCACATAACACTCTCCAAAATCCTGCGAAAATGGAGCAAAGCTCCGAATGAAACAACACAGAACAAGAGACATTATGGCAGTGCCATCAAGGAGTCCATTAAAACCTAAATTCACAGGAACTTATTACCTCCAATCACAGGAATGCTTTCACTCTCGGAACTCCTCCAGCTCAGCCTTTCCATTATATAACGTCCAAGCCCATAGCGAATCCACAATCATAATTGTCCCAAAACTGAACACAATACTGCCCCCAAACACAAACTTGTAATACCACCACGCGTTGCTGTCGTTCAAATCATCCACCTGGCATGCGATCGCCCACGGCAGCACATATAGCAAATTACTCGCAAGACTCTGATACAAATACCACCTCGGTCGGGTTGCGAGAAGAATCGTAGCGAGTTGAGTTGACATTGCGTAAAAGATATAACACCAGTCCAGGCTTCGCCACATCGAAGCCGTGACCTCTGCGACTTCATCTGAGCCGCTGATATATGATGCAAAGGGCTTTGCTCCGAAGAGCGTGAGGAAGATGGCTATCGGGACTTCGAATATGAGGGCGATAACCAATGATCTGAAAGCTGGACGTACGATGCCACGAAGGTCCTTTAATGATGCTTGAGGCTTTCGTGTGCTGATGTCGACGCGTCTTCTCCAATCACCCCAGTTATGACCGATGAATTGCAGCGCAGTTGCCTCCAAGGCCTGAACTGGGACCATGATGAGACCCCAACGGATGGTGTTGAAGACGCCCCAAGCTGTAGCATATACTGCACCCAGAGCAACAATGGTGCTAACCAGCCATAGGTACAAGGCGTTTCTGACAGCCGATTCGGTGAAGAAGACCAGGCCAGGCGGGAGAAGGACTTTGAGCGCGTCTAAGCTTGGGCGCAGCTTCTCTTGGACATCATGCGGTGTGTGCCTTTTGAAAGGCCAAGTGTTCGACCAAAGGAAGTAAACCAGTCCTGCAAACGCAGCAACAAGGTTGCAGACTAGCTGAATAGTACCTTGCATGTTGACAGTCGGCGTGAAAGAACCGACGTGGAACTTCGAAATGAGCAGAAAGTCGAGGATGATGTTGACAGCAAACTTGACAGTGCTGATGGCAAGTGGAATGTCAGGTTTGTCTAGCGCTCTCGTCGCTGTCGCTACTGCAGTTTCGAGCGTGCCGCTGAACACAGTGAACGAGGCGATACGCACATAAGTCAAACTCACATCGCGAACTTCCTCAGGCACGAAGCTGTTCGCAAAAGAAGACGCAGCAGCAAGAAACACAATACTAAGTATGAGCCCGATAACAGACTGGAATGCGACGAGAGTATGCGTCAATTGAAGGCGCTTCCCCAGCGACCGCGAGGCCTTATCTCCAATAATAACCCACGCAGCTCTCGGTAGCCCTTCATTCACTGCTTCAGACGCAGTGTTCATATACGTATACGCATCGGTGAGCACCACCATCGACGAATCGATGTTTGCGACCCATAGTTTGGATAAAGTGCCGTAAAGCGCGGGGAGGATGAATGATGCGAGGTTGAAGAGGAGGGAGCCGGTGTAGTGCGTGCGATGGAGGGCTGAGGATGAGAATGCAGAGGGGAGGCGACGGATGCGACGCGTGATGCTGTTGAGGATCTTCATCATTTGTGATGATCTCAGATCATTTTTGGAAGGATAAATGGTGGTATTCGTTGATTTGGGAGAGAAGGAGGATGAATGAGAGGGGAAATGGTTGTGTAACCGAAAATGAGGGCGAAAATACGACGTAGCAAGATGCGTGAACCCCTCTTCAGCCGGTCGGCCTCCCGCATAAAAAGCGCAATCACTCCTAACTAGCACGAGAAAGTTATCTCCATCAACTCGAATTTTGATAGTCTTGCCTTTGGCCCAGAACGGCACTTGTCCAACAAGACTTGGGAGTGGCAGGGCAACGGCTTCCTGCTGGCTTTCCTTTTGCATTATATCTAAGCCAGAGGACAGATCGTAGTTCAGTTCATTTCCCGGCCATTACCTACTACATTCATTACGAAATTCCTAGGTTTCCCTCCTCCCCAAGTCGAAGCAGCCACATTTCCAAGTCGTCTCTCACCCCTTGTACGAGATCCGTCTCTAGGATTCCATCTTGCCATACAAATGACACGGTCATATCTCCGCCCTCAACACTTGCAGCATTGACCATAAGAGCACTGCTAATAACCGGCGCAAACTGGGCAAACAAGATACTCTCCAATTCCCAGGGGCCCTTGGACGCCGGGACGGCGATAGAACCCAGGTTGCTCAACACCCATAGCTCCCGCCTCGGCTTTCCGTATCTCGCCTGGAATATATCACGCCAATCGCCAACATAACGGAAAAGATAGGAAAACTCGTTATGGGGCATTGTGTCTGTTCTTCTCTTCATATCCTGTCGCAATTCGATCGCGAGCTTCCAGACGTTAGCATCCCCATCCTGTCGAATCTCAGCCAGGACGTCAGGCCCAATTTCCTGCACGTGTGATGATGCGCACTTAGACATGTGAGTCTTGTTGAAGTGCACTTTGTCGGAAATCCACGGTCGTAGGCTGATAGCTGTGAGATTGACAAAGCCCTGTTGCTTGGTCAGGGGCGCGCGTCTTGCGAATGAGGTAGCGCAAAGCGCATTGAGAAGGTTGGTCATTGTAGTCTTTTCCTCGCGACACCTTCTGACTACAGCTTGAGTGAGTACGGAACTCAGCGAAAGGTAGCGCATGTTGACGGCTTGAATGTCAGGGTTGCACGGCTCGCCCGCCCACTTCTGAAATGTAGAAGGTTTGAGGTATGACGGTGCAAACATATTCCAGAGTTCAGATACTATCCAGGAGATGTCTGCAGTGAAGTTGATGAGCTCTTCCTGTGGGAGAGGATAGTCGTGGAGATCGTCAGTCAAGTTCACGACAAGACTTTTATCCATCATGAGCGCCACGGTGGGATCAGGATTGTTAAGAGCGTCAACCAGGGATATGTGAAACTTTGCAGTGCTTTCTCCGTCGCAGATAGCGTGATGGACGGTCAGACAAATTCGGAGCCGGCAGAGGTCCTCATTTGCCAAGTTGGGTTCATGGAAGACCCGAACGTGCCAGCCTGGGCGCTTTGAAAGATCGGGCCATGGCTGCAACAACAGCTTTTCTAGGTTCCTAGCCACGGAGCCGACAGACGATGCTTCCACGTCTTCAACTTGTTCTGAAAAGTCAACAGACGGCAATGCAACGAATCGTGGCTGTTTAGAGTCTTCTCCAATAATGCCAACGCGCATTGCCGGCTGCTTAAGCATGACTTGGGCTACGGCGGTGCGTATCAGATGTAACGCGGAGCCATTTTTGAATTGCGCTCTTGGAATGGTCAATGTGGCGATGTTTGAGATGCGGAAGTAGATTCCGAGCGCATGACTGGCGGTCCACATGCATTCTCTGTTTGCAGTCAGCTCACGGTGACCCAGTATCGAACATGTACCTACGATTCGCCGCAGCTTCTGATGATGTTGGCATCAGTCCTACTAGCCATGGTTGATCCTTGATGATGCGTTTATGCTTGGTGGGAAAAATAAATCGGAACAAGAAAGGTGAGAGGAGCAGAAAGAAGTATCATTTGCCAGGGGCCGATATGCTCCACGATAAATTGTAAGTTGGCCTTCGTATCCGTATCTGTCCCTTGAGTGCATACAACAACCGAGTAGATAGAACACACTAATTTACTCACTTACTAAAGCGGAACTACCAGCTACCAATACAGCGTTACCAATAGGCCGCCGCCCTTTTGCCTATTACGAAACGTGTCTCCTAACTACGCTCAGAGAACACCCTGCAATCCTGCCAACAACACACCCTAACTAAAAGCCACCGTATCGTAACAACTTCCATGGCACGTGAACGAAGCTGGTACACAACCTCGGCCGTATCTCAGGTAAATTCAAGGGCCTAAAGTAGGTATACAGCAGTGGCCTTCCGCAGATGCCGAAAGCTATAATAGCCGCTACAGGACATTGTTATCATCCCGGCATATCTGCATTCGTCTAGGGTCGAACTTCCCTGGCCAGTCAGTTTCCGAGATGCCGTCGAGTCTTACGAGTTAATCAACGTACCTAACCCTCGCCCCTGCTTGATTGGTCTACCAGAACTACCGACATAGAGAACTTGGTGGTCCATGACGTGGCGAAAAGCTTACATTCAAACGCCTGTGCGGCGGGTATTCCTACCGTGCATGATCAGAGAATAGATACTCCGTACATAAAAGGTTTCACTATAGCGAACATTGCGCGTTGCCTTGGGAGCCGAGGTTGGCTTCCAAGCTTGGTAATAGGCTAATAGCATCGCACGGACATCGGGCCTGAGCCGCAAGCGCTGAGTTTGAGTAGAAGAAGCAGAGCTCGTTTTTAGAGTTTCCTTTTGGCCCAGGGGGGTGTTTCTAATGAGGAACGGGCCGCAACGGATGGTACTTGACTGGGGTAGAAGATCTACTTATCACATTTACACGCGCGCGTAGAAGGTATAGGTATTGGTAAGAATGTTCCAACATGACACCATACGATTCTGAGGATGCAGGGTTGAGAACCATCTAGGCCTCCAAGAGACCTTTCTCTATGACAGTTCTGGGCTCACGGGCCTCCTTGTGCTCGATGTTCTCACGCTTCTGCCGGAAGTGTACCGCTCCGTACCGTAGCAGCTCTCCAAATGATCCCGGCACACAATCCCGTCCCTCGTTCTGATCCCACAACGTTCCGAGATGTGGTGTGTGCGTCAGATTCTTCGCCCGTGTCACCTTTTGAAAACTTGATTTGGTCAACAATCGCCATACGAGCTTGTGCGCATCCTTGTAGGCTGCCGAATCCGGATCCTCATCAAGACGGATAGTCAAGAGATTGTACATTCTGGGCCCAATGCCATCGAAGCCCAAGATCTTCTCGCCGCCCCAGACCTCGTTGAGCGCATCAATGCAGAGAATGTTGCGCTGCCAGTATTCAGAACTCTTGAAGCCATCGCCCGTGTCACGAATCAAGCACAAGCGTTGCCAGCAAAGAACCTGGGCAATGTACTCTAGAAATTGAGAGACCGGCACACTCTAGTCCCAGTGAAAGTCCGTGGCGTCATCATAGCGTATGTCTTTGATGAATCCCAGCAAAGGACTGTCGCTGAGACCTTGCTGGTTGGTTCGACCCTCCCACAAGTGCAGATAGAGCTGGTGCCTGAGCCATGGATCATTAGCCCCTTGTCCATCGTCTTTTCAGTCATGCTTACCATTTCTCTATGAAGACGTTGTTCTTCCGAGTGGCAACGAAGTGATTCGCGATCGTCTGGTCATACAGAACCGGCACCGCGATCTCGTATGGCGAATCGGGATCTGCAAGCAAATCCCAGCAAATGCGATCGATGTGCCTAACCAGAAGGCACCCAACGTCCATACTTACACCCCCATAGCGTAGCAGAAGCGGACCCCGGATGAAATCAGCAGAATGTTGCCCGATATGGTGACCATCCATGGTTCCGCTCAAGAACGCCTCAGGCAACATCTCCCTGTCGACAAACTTCAGGACGTGATTGGGAGAATTGGGCACCGTATCAAGCACTCGAATGGTCCAATCAGGCCCGCAAATGCGCGCCCAACCGATGACATTTCGCTGGCACCAGGAGGGAATAGCACGCAGACCTGAGTCCCAAAAAGCCCAGATGTTTTTCTCGGAAGTTACAGGCCTGTACTGCTCTATAGAGGACAGAATCTCTTCGTCGGGTCTAGGATCAACCGGTTCGGTTGCCTCTAGTTCTGATTGGTACTCGTGAGGTATAGTGAAATGCATGATGCGAGTCTGGTTCCGGGGGGAAACGAAAAAACGAGTGTTCTTTTAGAGGTGAAGCAGATCTTTGTTCCCAAGTATCACTTAGTCCTTTATGAAAGCAAAGATAACTTAGTCTGCAAGTATGCCTTGCTCCTTTATACGTTT
Organism: Fusarium chuoi; assembly: GCA_022627125.1. Lineage (NCBI taxonomy): Eukaryota > Fungi > Ascomycota > Sordariomycetes > Hypocreales > Nectriaceae > Fusarium > Fusarium chuoi. The sequence continues at coordinate 73,425 of JAJALE010000852.1, forward strand.
TTGCCCTCGAGTCTTCCGGCGGCTTGATACAGCACATGCTTCCATAGTGCTCGGGTTCGTAACCTTCCAACTGCCGAGCCGAGAATGCCTCTGTTCGTCTGCTCACTCTTCCCTCTTCCCTCTTCTCTTATCTACAAGGCTTTGCTGCAGGTTCGAACTTACTTTGGAGCCAACCTATACACCTTCCATTTCAGGGATCGCCTATTGTATATGCCTGTTGGCATTTCAAAACTCTATGCAGGCTCTTAGTGTTGAACCTCCTATGCGGCCCGTCTCATCTTGATTCCGCGGTAGCCACGTTGCATAATGGTAGTGGGGATGTTGATTGAGCTTACACATAAGTGATTCTTTTCAACATGTGGGGATCAGAGTGGAGGAACGCCTCCTTGGCGAGAACCGATGTAGTTTAGTCGGAAAACTATATATTGAATACCGTCTTGTACTGGCAAATGATATTGACTCTTAAGCTAGACTCACTCCCTAGGGTATCAAACATAGAGGGCCAGTATAGCTTCAACTCCAGGAGTGCCGTGCGTTCCGGTGAACCAGGGACTCGGACTCTAAACGTAACACCAATGCATCCATCAAACAGTGACTCTGCCTCTGGCCGACTGGCTGACGAGGACATCTAGGTAGTCCTTCGAGTGAAAACTAGGTTGAGGCTTGACGTAGCCAAGGTAAAGCCGTCTCGTAGACCGGCAACAAAGTCTCTAGCAACATCTTCGTGTGCCAGTTCAACATTGAACTTGTGCAAGATCTGACTGGCTACAAAACGAATTCCCATGAGGCCTAACTGCTTTCCAACACAAGAGTACTGTCCTACATCATAATACAGATATTAGCTTGCCAAAACATCTGGACTTGGGGATATTATTACCAATTGAGAATGGAACAAAAAGAGAAGAGTCTTTGGTGAGCTCCTTCTTTGTTGTCCAGCGTTCCGGGATAAACTTGTCGGCATGCGTAAAGAGTCTTTCATCTAAGCGTACAAACCATATGTTAGTCCTTTCTAGAATGTAAAGCGTTGGCATCGGACACACTTGCCTCGATTGAACGTGTAAGTTGGAATTGTTACTATAGTGTCGCCTGGAAGATGCGTGTTGCCGACATCCAGACCCTCGGGCGGAGTCATTCGCTGCAAGCCTGACGGGATAGCCGGATAGAGTCGCATAGATTCGTTGATACAAGCTTGCAGATATCTGACCTTTGAAAGACTTGAATGGTCTGGTTTGTCGTGCTCTGCGTAATATTGATCGAGTTCTCTTTGAAGATTAAGGCAAGTTTCCGGATTAATAGCCAGTTCGAAGAAGAGGCAGGTAAGTGATGCCGCAGTAGTATCGCTATAGAATGGTTAGTTCAGACATCATCTACTTGCTATGCAGGACACCGTACCTGCCCGCTACAGCGATAAGCTGAGCATCTCCGTGTAAGTTGATAGTATCCTGAGTAGTCGGCTTCTTGAGAGCGTCGTAGTCAGAGAGGATCCATGAAAATACATCCGGCAAATCCGGCTTGTTCTGTAATACAAGTCGTCAATACAGCACACAAGTTGTCCACCAGGATCGGACTTTTGCATACCTTCTGTCTCCAATCGACCTGTTGCTTCAGCCATCCCTGGAACTCGAGGTTCTTCTGATTCAATACCGGAATGCGTTTAAGAAGTGGAAATATCCAGGTCAAATGACTCAGAGATCCAGCCATAAGCATGTTGGAATGGACCAGTTTCATAAATGGATGTGCTGTTCCGTTCTTGAGCATATCGAAAGTCCTCCCAAAGGCCAAGTCACCCATAACATCAAAGCTATAAAAGTTGAACCATAAAGATGCGTCGATCGGGGTGCCCTGGGATGCTTCTATCTGCTCAAAGAGTTGAGTAGTGTACCCAGCCACTCGTGCTTCATACTCCCGAAGTGCTTCTCAACATGTTAGTCGACCTCGCCTGATCTTGATACTACACTGACCTTTGGAGCTGAACGCCAAATCCCATGCCTTACGTCGATAGGCATGCTCCTCCTTATCTCTGGTCATCTGCAGAGCTCTGATAGGGTGTTCGACGCTGTACCACGGGCCTTTAGTACAAGGAGAGCTGTTTGAATGGAAAGCTTGCAAGGCAAGCGGATCTATGATAGATAGTTCGGTAGGCCCTGTAACATGTGAGTACAACAACTTTTGTTGGGCTTTTCTTTGTGATGAGCAGGCGAAAGGGGTATCAGCCAAAAGCAATTACTCACCAATCCGAACAATATCCCCATATTTTCTATGCAACTGCTGCACCTCCTCAAACAGACGGAGTTTCTTGAAGGCGTGAAATGTAATGTACATGTTAGACAGCCTGGCCCAAAAAGGGCCTGGAAATCGACTCAATCGGTGGAACCAGCCCCGGTAGATGAGCATACTAAGTGACAATCCCGTCAAGGTTGATAGTGTGAGACAAGACGATATGGCAGTGACTTTCCATGTGGTGAAATCTTCACCCGCGACGGCTCGAGCAACAATGTATACCAAGCTGCTTTCGAGGACAGCAAAGGCTTGCAAGATGTTGAAAACATAGAGGTTCCACTCGCCTCGGCGGAAAATGAACAGATGAGTCAAAACGCCAAGGACGAAAAAGAGGTAATAATAAGCCGGATCGACGTGAGCTTGTAAGATAGCCATCGTTGTCTAAGTCAATGAGGTTGTTGAATAAACGAAAGAAACTATTTTCTGCCTACAGAGCCTTTTCTTATGAGCCATTTGTAGTTACATGCTTGTAAGTTTGCATTACTCGGGAACCACGGATGCGTGATTGAAGTGACAAGATTGTTCGAGGGACACCAGTCGTAACTGTAGGAACATTATCTTCCCTCCACGAGCAGGCTCGTGACTCAACAAAGTTGATTACCTTGGCCTGTAAACCTAGTTGAGAGGGGGATACCCCAAAATAACTAAACTCCGCCATGACCTCGCCAAATCGTATGAGCTTTTTGGCGATAGTAATCGAACTTTATTCATGACCATACACTAGACCCAATCTAGTACACCCTTGCGAGAAAAACCCGGTTTGTGATCCAAGCACTTGACAGCTCCATCAGCTGTACTGGCAATGCTAAGAATTGCAGCATCCTCTAGGCCAATGAAGCCTTTCTGGACCACGTTGGCTAGCCAATCGACGAGCCCGTCAAAAAACCCGGCCGTGTTGAGGAGACAGACACCACGGTCATGGATACCTAGCTGATGCCAAGTTATCACCTCAAAGAGCTCTTCGAGAGTGCCATAGCCACCACTCAGCCCAACGAAACCACTTCCCTCGCCCCCATCAATCACCTCTTGGATCATCAAGCGCTTTCGAGTATGCATATCATGAACCACAGTCCGTTTACCGTATCTGTCGTAAGTAGGATCCTTAGGATGTCTTCCCAATTCCTCGGCTTCGTATTTCAGCAGTGCCTCGGGAATGATACCATGAACAGCATCAGGTCCAGAAAGTTCAACGAGAGTGCTTGCGATTGCGCCCATCACTCCAGTGGTGCCGCCTCCGTACACAAGCTTGTTTGTTCAAAGCGCGAAGTTCAGGAACGTATTTCGTGACAGCATCGTCAAGACCAACTTTGTGGAGTTTCAACAAGGCCAGTACTGGGAAAGACTTTTGACAAACTGGCCAAGCGGAAGACGGTATCGGAGTCTACCTTATCGACTCCACGAGGGTCAACTTTTGGAGGCGTGCTGGCAAATTCGAGTAGGTAGTCATCTTCGTGGGTTGATTTTATGGCAACTGCTATGGAAGACAGATTGAAAGGCGCCGTCTCTTCTTCAAGTCTTGCTTGGATAGCAGCTACTGCTGATTTGACTGAAGAATGGGCGGAGGGGTAAAGAGGTGCAGGGAGGACAGGGCCGAGTGGTGGACAATGGCCTCCACGAGCTGCGAGGGAGCTCCCAACGAAGAGAGATGTATATATATAATACTGAAACACCTTCATCCTAGCTCAGAGTTTCAATCAGACTTGAAAGCCAACTGAGAAAACGGGAATAGCAGGCAATGAGCTACTCACTACATTTATACTCACCCAGGTACTCTAAAGACCGACGACTAATTAGCCCTCGTCCGCGGACGAAGGAATTACAATGATTGACAATATGGCAGCATGGCTTACTCCCCCGCAAGTTCAAGTCATGAGATGTCCTACGTAAGCTTATGGCGTTCTAAAATGACGAAGGATCGATCATATCAAGGTTAGAAAACTACTAGATGAAGCATTCAATTACCGTTCTTGGATTCAATCTCCCACGTCCAGTAAGACTTGTTACGTTTGCAAATTACAAATAGGACTAACCTAGACCTCGCAGAGCTAGAGAAAGACATACATCGAGATCTTGCGGTGGGAGATCATGGTGTCTTGGCCGTAAGACGGTGTCAGCTGTGCGGCTCAATCAGGCTGCTTACAGCGGTTCGGTGACGTAAATACGGAGAGGACGAGTCCCTGTCGGTCCATATCACGGAGAGATTTATTTAATCTTTTGCTCATCATTAGGATCTTATTTGGGACCTGGTGGTCTAAACTAGTGGGTAGATGGATTCATGTCATTCATTAATATGGTATATATAAGTTGTAACTCATCTAGACGCATCACTCCGTCTAAAAACGAAAGGAATATATAATGCGCAGAGCTAAATCCTGGCGCGAGTACTTAATATGTGACATAATGTTCATCTATAGCGTCCTTGCCTACAGAGCTTGGCACGGTCTTAACTAGCCTGGGGACCGCAGAGCTTTGTGAATGTGATGTCATCAACATTGATCGTAAGCTGATCATACTCCCCAGAGCACTGCAAGATAAGCGACAGGTCAGCCTGAGCAACAGCGTTGCTTCCGCTCGGCCAAGTCTTGCTCTCGGAAGTCCAACCGGTGTAGCCGTCGGGATAAACAGGCATGAGGGTATCGTCTCCGACCTTAGGAGCGATGCTGCACGAGAAGCCTGCGCCGACGTTGACACCGGAGAAGACGCCCCAGTTGTATGATAGTCGGTAGGTGCCGTCGAGGTTGGTCAAAGTCTGGGAAATCTGGGCGCTGCCGCCGCCGTTTGAGAAGACGAAAGAGCTGGAGTGCTGTTAGCGCAGGCGAGATGCAGAGAGAAAATGGGACTTACATGGCATTGGGGGCGGAATTGGCGCCGTCGGTGATGATCGAGCCGTCGCCGAACCAAGGTGATTTACTGCTGGCGCTGTCATCGAAGCCGGGGTTGACGACGACCTGGGTTTCGACGCAGGCGGGCGCTTCGGTAGTCGTCGTGGTCTCAGCGACCGCAGTAGAAGTGCTCTCTTCCAAGGCCGTAGAAGTAGTCTCCACAAGGGCAGTTGTCGCAGTGGTAGCCAAGGTCGTAACAGTCGTGTCGGAAGCGATTGTCGAAGAAGCCTCAGCAACGCTCGTCACAGTCGTGGGTCGGCAGGGACTAGCTTCAGCTCCAAGGATAGCGAGCGTCACAGCGAAGATAGAATAGCGAACCATTTTTGCGATTGATTAAACGAGTGGCAGCGACTGAGACAGCGCAAATAAACGAATGTGAGGTTGCAGAACATATTCAACGTTTTTGGGGGCGTGGCGCCTCCTTTTAAAGCCCGCTGTCAAATTGTCAAAAACGCTCCGAGGGTAGTGATGGCTGGACGCGAATTACTCGTTGGCGTCGCGCTAATGCCAATAGTTTCAGAGGCTATCGAAGTCTAGAGTGATTAAATCCGTCAGTGTGTGGGGGCTGATGATGTGTACCTTGCATCTAACGCGCATCTAACGCAGTTGAGATGGTCTACGGGCAGGGGTTTCTCAGCCCCGATGAGCTAACAAGGTCACTGATGAAAAATGACTTCGTGCCTGAAATAAGCAATAAACCATCTGGAATATGACTATACTATGGCAAAATTAATAGATAAAGCAATGTCAAACCCGATGACATGGTTAGCCACATTGATCCTCTTCCCTGCATCAGCTCTCAAACCCCGAGAATTCGACCTCTGTCTTTTTGCCAAGCTCGATCTTCGGCACCAAGTTCAGATGGAGCTGCACGCTAGATGTCGACCACCAACTGTATCAATCGTGTGAGCTACGTCGGCAAGCCTAAAGCTACTCTCCAGTCGTAGAACTAGGGTATTGAGCTCCATCTATACTTAATGAACTTCCCTCGTGCCAAAAAAACTTGTTGGATCTACTTGTGTGTAGAGACGGGGTTTTTGCTGAAACTTCATAGCTCTGACTAAGACTAGCGGACAGCTGGGCGAGAGACAGTAGGTATGGGCATGGGGGTTGAACTAGTAAAGGATACTATCAAAGCAAGCCTAAGGCCAGTCCAAACTCCCGTCAGAATCAGGCCTCTTCATAGTAAACTCGGCTGCCTGAGTTACATTGATCACGACCAGCTCTTTCTTCATCCTTTCATCTGCCCGCTCAGCCAACGGCTTACGAAGCAGCTCCTCCATCCTCCCTTCAAACCATTTCTTTATGGTAGATTCCTTATCAATACCAAGTCTGTAAGTCTTGCCATCCTTGAGATTTCCCGCCTTCTACTAATTCCAAACTTTAGGTTGCGCTTCGATTGTCTCCCTATATTCTTTAGCTGTACTTCCTGGCGGTAGTTGGATGCGTCCTACTCCACTTTCCATGCGTGATATCGATGCTTGTATTGTATATTTCTGTCCGGGATGTAGTGTCAGGAAATAGTCTTTGTTGTCCTCTCGCAAGGACCCTTCGTGGTCGGGGCCGCACATAAAGATTGTGTTTCGACGAGCCTCGGTGCCGGTCTCGGTGTGCGTGAAAGTAAGCCCTCCTGGTGAGTCGAGGAGACGAAGATTCTGAGTTGGGAACGTAATGGGACGATTGTGTTAGAGGAAAAGGCCAATGGTGATTGTATGGTTATGTTCAGACTCCAAGTCAAGAACGGGAGACGAGGTGGAAACGTGTGCTTCGATGGAAGGCATGGTGAAAGGTTTCTGCAGATAGACATTGTATAAGCTTGGTAGGAGATGTTTTCCAGTCAAGATGGGATGACAACGGACGAAAGCTATATCCTGTTTGAGCTTTGATAAGTGACGTAATCACTTGGGCAGCAATTTGATGAGTGTGAGAGTGAGGATGTTGCGACGCAAATTACGATCAAGTGCGGCGATTTTAGGTTCAGATTCAACTTACCTCTTGAGTTTCGGCTTCTCAGGTTGCAAGAAGTTAATGGAGGATTCGGACCCCACAGGGATGTTAGACGGCAGTTGAATTAGCTGATGTTTGTAGGAGCTGTTGCTTGATCCTCCTGTATTCTTATTGGTAGAGACTAGACCTTCTGACCTTCTCACAACACCATGAAACACCGGATATGCATACCGAATCCTCTATTGGTTCTATTCGCTCAACAATACCTGATTCGCGACAAGTATGAGAGGTGCTCGGACTGAAATCAGGGTTTATCTAGTCAAATTCAACAGAGTGACGATGTAATTGCGAGTTGATTTTCGTCACAAAATACGGACACAAGGGTACTGCCAGGAGGGTATAATGATCCGTTAGAAATGAGGCCTCCTATTTTGAGAACGCAGGGTTAGAAGCCAATTCAGCAGATAGTACCTCAAGACATAGCACGATCGTGAATTAATCAAACTCGAAGATTGGATTTTATAAGTCCTCCTTAGCTTACCTACCATCTTAGTTTCTGAAATATGTTAATTTATGTATTGTCTAGGCCTATATGACCTTTACCCCGGGGCAGACCTTGCTAGGTAAGAAATATAATGTAACCATGAAAACGACCACCAGGAAACCAACATGATCACCGGCCATGGCACTTAATCTATTTCTAACTTGGCCATGTCATTGCCTTCGACGCTGGGGGGCTCCGTATCTGCCGGTGAAGCTGCTATCAAGGAAGTCCACGACCAACAAGCACGATACATGCTGAACGAAAAGGGATGACGAATCTATGCATTGCTATGAGTCTTCTGGCATGCAGTTTATCGAGGACCTGAAAGGCGAGCAAGATACTTAAGGCAGGTCCTTCTGATAAAAGTGACAACTTGACAGGCTTGGAAAATGGCTCTTAAGACCATTGACGTCGAGACAGAACTCGATTATCTAGCAACCTAGGACAAGTATTAGCACCCTGACCCAGATCATCTGGCCACTGTTGCCTGATAGATGCCGGTTGTATAGGGCCTATAATTCGTCATTGGTTATTTGCGCCATAACATACTTCTTCTAAATACCATAGTGGACATACGGAACCCAGCCTAAGAGCTTAGCCGCTTCCATGTCTACCTCATCCTCCAAGGCGACTACATCCCTCGGGTCCCGTGAGGTCTCCAGGTTGCAACTTCTCATTGATGTGGCGAGTAGAGACGCCTCATCACCTTCAACACCCCGATTCGCTCCCTGACCACAACCGACATTCCGCGCAGGATCTTTCAGATACACCCAACGATCACGAAACTCCCTCGTTGCTCTGTGAAGTCCTCGACAGATCGAATCGTGAAACATTCCCTCCTCCGCCATTTCCCCATAGACCATTTCGGCCATACCAACGCATATCTCATCTCTTACCTCCCATAGAGTGCCCAGCACATGACGAAAGCCGACTAACTGGAATGCGTTTATGAGATGCACATTCTCGTCAATAAAGTTTCCATCTGAGATCCGTCCTGTATTACAGGCTGAGAGATATGCTAGCAGTGGGGACTGCGTATAAATATTCATTGCTAGCAGATCCTCTACTGTCAGGGGATCGATTTCCCAGTCTTCTAGCAGCAATTGGCTGAGCAAAGGGTTCTGATGATGTGCCATGCCGTGGCCTGCAAAGTGAAATACCTTACAGTCACGGAGGTATGATAGGACTCTCTCCTTCTTTCGGCTAGGTTCGATAGATGTAATTGCATGTGATTTGCAAAACTTGTCGAGGATGGCAACCTCCTTCGCAGCAAAGGGAAGACTAGGATGGTTTGGTGTATCTCTCATAGCGACTAGCAGAGCTGCCTTGGCTTCTATCGCATCTGACTGTTGACGTCCTCGAATAAGGGCTCTGATTGAAGAAGAATATGAAGATACTACCCTGTCACAAACCGTCTCTTTCGCCCCTGCGAAATGAAGACCTGCTGCGTGTAAAGGGAACTTGGACAATGGGCCTGTAGGTATCCACCATACCCGCGGCCACATACCTGGATCATTCCCCACGAACCCAAGCTCATTGAGAATATCTCGAGCGAAAGCATACCAGATCCACTCAAGGAGTTTGTAGTTGATTGACCTAGCATTCAGACTTGCCGCATGACTCTTGATATCTTCCACCCGTAAGCCAGGAAGCGGTAGGACTCGGATCTGATCATCTTGCAAGATCAGAGCGTCGCAGCGAAAGCCACTGACATTGATGACAACAATAGGACCGTGCAAGCTTGCCCTTCTAACTTCACTCTCTAGTGGAGCAAGAAGAAACCGACCAAATCCAGGTAACTCACGAATGGAATCGATGAGTGACTCTAGTTCGCGGCCCGCTAAGTGACGTCGATTCGCCCGCTTCACAGTACCCAGGTGGTCCAGATGACTGGCAACAGGCTCATCCAGCTGATCCCGTAGTCTTGTGTACCTTTCAGCCAATTCAGGATGCTTTTGTTCCAAGTCCGATACATCCACCTTCAGGTCGCTGAGGGTGCCTATGAGAACCCCACGTCCGAGTTCTAGCAGTGCAATAGCCTCGTATGGGCTGGCCTCTGCTAGAAGGGCTACTGCAGCGCCGTCACATGCTAACCCTGCGATCTCGGCCAGCGCAATCAGGATAAACTGTTTGTCAGAGTTGTCGAGTGAGGCAGACACGAGTAGGGGAACCAGTGAAACCACTACCGAAGCAACCTCGTATGCCTTGGACCAATTCTGAGCCTCTGTGTAGATATCCAATAGCATCTTGCCTGGCGGAAATCGATCCATTGGAGTGCTATCTGGATAGCTGAGGGCGTTATGAAGATACTCCAATGCCTTTTTCAGATTTTCAGATTCATTTGTTCTCTTGTACTTGAGGTGAAAGCAGGTTGCAACGTAATGCATCCGCCGTGCTCGGGTTGGGTCCTTGTCCGGTGTTTCATCCAGGGCCTCCTGGCTTTTCCGAATCGCCTCTTCTAGATCTGCCATATGTTCCAGCCTCTTATATCTCATTTGATACTCAGCACCGAGACATTCTAGGATATACGACCGCTGTACAGTTTCTCTCGCTGTATCGAGAGCGATTTTGTGCCAGCGGATGGCCGTGTCCAAGTCCGCCATGTCTCCCAATAATTGATAGCGCTCATAGTAGCCCCGTCCGATATTTCCCTGCCGTTGTGGCAGCCGCGGATCACCCAACGGGGTGAGATCCAAAGATTCCTGATACATATTGATGACTATGTTGATGTCTTCGATCTTGTGTCCGCGGTCAAAAGCGGCGTGGTAGCCTACTCCGATATGTTGAAGCCGTTCAGGCCATTCGAGGCTATCCCTTGAAGTTATATCTCGGGCTTTACAATAATAGTCAATGGCAATCTTCAAGTCTGATAAAGCACCCCTCCTCTCATATCTTGACTGGTACGAAGACCCAAGGTTCTGAAGTTGGCGAGCTCGGTCTGCTTCCTTACCTGGTGTCATTTCCAACCCCTTTTGGTAATTCTCAATGCTTGCATCTAAAAGGTTCAGATCCGATGTCTTGTCGTATGCGTCTCCGTATGCCACAGCCAGATTGTAGACTTGATGGACGTAGTCTGGATGAGACTCCGGCGTTATTTGTATGCTTGTCTCGAGAAGCCTAATCCCTACGCTGAGGTCGTCCATGTTTCCGTTGCGCTTGAACTTCTCACATCGTGCAACGCCGAGTTGAAACATCCGATAGCCGTAGTCTGGATGGTCTTCGGGCGTCAAGTCGAGAGCCTCTTGGAAATAATCCAAGGATAATTGCAGGTGTTTCATATGGCCCAGTCTCTGGTGCTGTCTGAAATATGCCACTCCTAGCTTCTGGAGGCGGCTTGCACGTTCAGGCTGTTCAAGTGCCGTTGCATTAACCACGTCCTGAAAACATTGAGTCGCTGCCTGTAGATCCGCGACATCGCCGTCCAGTTCATATTTCTCGACATATATGCCACCGAGGACGTCAAGCCTACGTGATCGTGCAGGATGGCCATCGGGAGTTGCATCAAGTGCTTGTAAATAGTATTGAAAACACGTGGCAAGGTCTTCTTTTTCCCCTCTGATCTGGAATCTGTCGTAACATGTGGAAGCAAGGTTGTAAGCTCGCACAGGCCAGTCAACATGCTCCCGGAGAGTGGCAGCAAGACCGTCCTTGCAAAGGTTGACAGCATTGGCCAAGTCAGCAATGCATCCTGTCAGCCAAGAGCGTTCTCGAAATCTACCCGCAAGACGTTGTACTCGGCGCGAGTAATCTGGATGTCTGTCATTGATGCAAGCCACTGCCTGTTGACAATTTCCAATGCATTCATTTAATTCTGCCAGTTCTCCCGATTCCTCGAATTTCGTATCGTATGTAGACTGAAGATAGTGCAGCCTTATCTGAAGCTGCGGGTCTTCCTTTGCAGTGGCTTCGACACATTCAAAGTACTTTTCAAGGGCTGCTTCCAGGTCGTGACTTGCGCTTGTCTGCTGATATTTTGAATGAAATGCATTCCCAAGCTTTTCCAGCCGCGAGGCTCTGTCGACATGCTTAGCTGGTGTTGCATTTAGTAACTGTTGATAATGTCTAATGGCGGTATCAATATCTTGCAAGGATAGGCCATGTAGGTTATCTGGGTCAGGGGCTTCCGCGACCCATTGGCAATCAGATGGAACACGATCAGTCCCAAGATCACTAGCAAGCATATTGGCTTTTTACACACCTTTGAGGAGTGAATAGTGATGGATGTTTATTGTTTGACAAAGGGAAGGATAGAGATGAGTCGATAAGTTATGTAGATAAACTATTTGGGGGGCTGTTACTAGATTCGGTATTCTGTGCGGCTGACATTCAAAACGACTGCTGCCTGGGGGGTTGAAAATCAGGCTGGCACCCGTTCTGGTACATTTCATGGCCACATCGAATACCGAGACTAGCCCAGACAGATAGCACATAATATTTGACTTCCCTGTACTGATTTAAGTTCTCGGTCATAAATCTGAGCTGCAAAGAACACACGGGTATCCGGGCAGTTTCCCTACTACATCTGTTCGGGCCCTGTCGTCAACAACATAGCCACGAAAAGCACAATAAGTGGCCTTTCGACCTAATGGCTTGGTTTTGGCGTGTTAGGTGCAGTCCAAGGTTTTTGTCAAGTGTGTTATTTGCAGTTGAGACTTGCGGTCAAGAGCTGAAATCAGCACAGAGAGCTTACTTAAAAAGAACTTTGTGTTGGGTGCAGGGTAAGCCAGACTCAGCATCACCATCCACAAAACCCCCAGTTCTATGTTACAGGACCCAAACAGCAAACAAGCTGTGCCGCGTCAAATAACATCATACCACCACCCCGCACTTATTGACTAAGATGTCAGAGCACTCACGTACAGCATTCCACACGCTGTCTCCAATGGGTCGATAAGACTACCAGCCTCAACCTCCATCCCCTCAATTTCGCGCCAGCCGATTGGTCGGATAAATACATTCAGCCCAGCCAGATATCACCAACATGCATTTGCCCATATTGTGCGGGAACATAAGTATCAACTCAGCTGCCGATACCAACTGCCATCTCGAAAAGGTCGAGCTTGCACAAAACAAATCAGAGATAGCCACAATGTCGCCCTCCAACCCCATCATCCCTGGCTTCTCGCCCGATCCGTCCATCGTCAAGGTTGACGAGTGGTACTTTCTCGTCAACTCCACTTTTCACATGTTCCCTGGCATTCCCGTCTACGCATCCAAGGATCTTGTGTCGTGGAAGCATATCGGTAGGTGTCTAATATCTCATTATGCGTATTGTTGCTGACTGGTGTAGGAAATGTTATTAGTAGACCGGGACAGGTTGTTCTGAAACGGTCAGACACTGAAGTGAACCGTATGCCAGATGTTGGAGAAGTCATGCTCGCGACTGGTGGCCTTTTTGCACCAACGATTCGGTACAACAATGGGACTTTCTACGTTGTTTGCACGAATGTTGTGAGAGCGACGGAGGATACTCGTTATGCTCTGCAGAACTTTATTGCTACGACGAAGGATATCTGGTCAGCCTGATCTGGTATGACTTTGACGGCATTGATCCCAGTATTCTGTTTGACGATGATGGAAAGATCTATATCCAGGGATCCAAGTCGCCTGGCCCTTACACCAGAATTGCCCAGTTTGAGATTGATATCGCGACGGGCAAGAAGTTGTCGGAAGAGAAGATCATCTGGGAGGGTACAGGTGGCGTTTACCCAGAGGGACCGCATATCTACAAGCGAAACGGCTGGTACTGCCTCATGATTTCGGAGGGAGGAACTCACGAGGACCATATGATCACCATGGCCAGATCCCGCGATGTCTGGGGTCCTTACGAGCCATGTCCTGAGAATCCAATCTTAGTCCCGGCAAGCAAAGACATGTACATTCGTCACACAGGCCACTGCGATGCCTTTGAAGATGAGAACGGTCAATGGTGGGGCGTTCTTCTCGGAGTCCGTAGAGATAAAGACGGAAGATACAACATGGGACGAGAGTCACACCTCACACCCGCAAAGTGGACCGACGATTGGCCCCGTCTTGAATCCGTTGAGGCCGAAATCAACACATCCCGGCTCGCCAGCGCAAACGTAGAGCAGGGATTGACGGCTGTGGAGGGCGTGGATTTCCTATACATCCGAGACCCAGTTTTGGAAAACTACAAGATTGACAGCGGAAGCAAGACGATCAGTGTAACATCATCGCCCATCGATCTGTCGCATCCACAGGAATCACCTAGTTTTGTGGGTAAGCGACAGCGTCTGCACGCAGGCCAAAGCAGCGCTACCTTCAAGATCAACGCATCTTCAAAGGTCAAGACTGGGCTCGCAGTTTACAAAGATGAACACCGTTACTTGCGGGTCTTTTACGACACCGCTGAAAGAGCGGTAGTTTACGAATTCGTCAACAACGCCAAGGATCTTAAAAGGACGGAACTGCGCGCGCTGGACAGGGATGTTGACACTATCCAATTCCGCTTTGAGTACACTGAGCAGGAATATCGGGTATTTTACACAGCCGGGAAAGACTGGGAGCATTTTGCGACGCTTGATGCGCTCGATATGACGGGACCAGATTTTGTAGGTCCCGTTATCGGCGTGTTTGCCTTGGCGCAGGAGAGTGTCACGGTTGAAGTCGTCGATTTGCAGGTAGAGTAGCAAGCGTAGATAAGCACTTTCCAACGCCAAGTCAATTGATATTAAACTCGGTTCGGCTACGCTGAGCTTTGTATATCCGGTTCCAGCCTATTGGTGTGAAATGCGTGACTCTCAGACACATGACTCTATTTACTGTTGGTCCTTGATTAAGCTTTCAGCCTAACATTTAACCGCTCAAGCCCAACAGGCTAATTGACCTCTACGCCCACGCGTGTCTATCACAGCAATTAACCGGTCTACGCCAATTGGACATGTAGATTCCCCATGGGGATGATTTTCGCTCCTCGTAGCTCGGATAAAGACATGCGGGGGAAACAAGCTTCAATTTGGGGTAAGCCGAGCCAATGGCTGAGCGTGGAGGGTCCCTGGAACAATATGTTGGTTTTAGATCGTCTGTCTCTGAGTCAGTGATATAAAGCTACCGCGTCTCCCCAATGTTGATCCCTTCTCAGATCTTCACTCACTGATACGGGTGAAAGCTACAGGCATCATGGGTCTTCTCACTCCTCCTCAGCGGACCCAAAAGGTCATTCCTGATAAGCCAGCCAAAGGGCATTTCTTCTTTGCTGGCAAGGAATTTGCTCGTGTGCCATGGTGGAAGAGGCCTAACATGCGAATTCTGTACTTTTACATTGTGATTCTCATTCTTACCAACACTGCCAATGGTTTCGATGGTAAGCTTCACTGCATTACTGCTTCACTTATACGGCTAATTAACATGATCAGGTTCCATGATGAACGGTCTTCAGACCCTCTCCTACTGGCAAGAGTACTTCAACCACCCACGAGGCTCCATCCTCGGTCTGTTCAACGCCTCTATGAGTCTGGGTTCTCTTATTGGTCTTTTTGTTGTGCCTTATCTGGTCGATTGGGCCGGCCGCAAGGTTGGTGTGCAGATCGGTTGCATTCTTATGCTGCTCGCTGTTGGACTTCAGGCTGGAGCGCAAAACTTTGGAATGTTTGTTGCGGCACGTATCATTCTGGGTTTTGGTGATTGCATTGTTCTTGGGTCGGCGCCTCTTCTCATCGCTGAGATTGCACATCCTCAGGATCGTGCTATTCTCGTGACGTTGAGTGGTGCTTCTTACCACTCTGGTGCTTTCATTTCTAGTTGGGTCACCTACGGCACCCTTCAGATCAAGGTACGTTACTTTCTCAAACCGAAAAAGAATATGTGTTGGTACTGACATTTGCTCAGAGCAACTGGTCCTGGAGACTTCCCAGTCTTCTCCAGTCCATCTGCAGTGTCATCATCCTTGTTGGAATCTTCTGGATGCCCGAGAGTCCTCGTTGGCTCCTCAGCAAGGACAAGCACGATGAAGCACTCAGGGTCCTCACTCACTATCACGCAGAGGATGACCCCGATGATGAATTTGTTCAGCTTGAGTTTAGCGAGATCAAGGCCGCTATCGCCCTCGACAAAGAAGTTGGACAGACAGCCTGGGTCGACTTCCTCAAGACTCCCGGCAACCGTAAGAGAATCGGCCTCATCACTGCCCTTGGTTTCTTCAGTCAGTGGAGTGGCAACGGTCTGATCTCTTACTACCTCAAGGGTATCATGGATGCTGTCGGTATTACCAAGGCTGAGACTCAGCTTGGTATCAATGCGGGCATGAAGACACAGGGTTTGATCATCAACACAGCCTTTGCGTTCTTCATTGATATTTTCGGTCGTCGACCTATCTACCTTACTTCGACAATTGGAACTTGCGTCATCTTCACCTTCTGGACCATTGTCTCGGCTCGATATGACATCGACCCCAACAAGGCTCTTGGCTATGCCTTTGTCGCACTGACCTTTATCTATGGTCTATTTTACGACATCAAGTGAGCTCCCCTCTCTAACATGCCCCGCCTCCAAAGCTAACAGTCTGCAGGTCTGGTCTCATGGCCAACTACACCACTGAGATTCTGCCCTATGGTCTTCGTGCTAGGGTTTCACATGGCTCAACTTCTGTGTTACCGCGGCGCTCTTCTTCAACCAGTACATCAACGGCATTGCTCTTGATGCTTTGGGCTGGAAGTATTACACCATCTACTGCGTGTTCCTCGGTTTCGAGGTATATGTTATTTACTTCTTCCTTATCGAGACCCGCTACACGCCCATGGAAGAAATCGCCAAGTACTTCGATGGCGATGCGGTTGACGTCGGTGAGGTTGCGAGGGCTGATATGAAGGAGAGAGGTGTTATGATGACAGAGGTGGACTCTAAGGGAGCTCGTGCTACGGAGATTGAGACTCGTTAGATTGGATGGCATATTTTGGTGGATACGTGACTGATGACAAGATGAGGGATAGAGGAAGCCAACATATCATGAGAATACCCGAGAAGGTATGGGATTGTTAGCTGCTGTACCAATCCACTTCTCAATGCGAGAATCAGTCAGTTCTTGCTTGATTCAGTTCAATGACAGTCATCCAGTAGGCCAGTGATTAGATATGGTTCATATTATTGGGCCGAGAGATACCTCTAGCGTCCATCCCAGCAGAATATATATACAAGAAACTTTTTCATATGAACCATAAAGGCCAGCTTGACACTCTCAACACACACAGTGAATAAAACAGCTTCAGAGCCTCTAGCCCTGCCTCCACTCCACTCCACTACCCAGTACCCTTAAAAGTTGGAGGTACCCTTGGTGACGACACCAGACTTGAGGGCAACGTTCTTGACAATGACCTTCTTGTTGTTGACGCTGGTGACGCGGACCCAGGCAGTGTCGTTGGGCAGCGTGCCCTTGAGGATCCACATGTTGGGGTCCTTGAGAGAGGTGGCCTTCCAGGTCTTGCCGTTGTCGCTGCTGACGTCGACGGCCTTGACGCGGTGGGTGATGTTCTCGATGGTAGCGGCGAACCAGTACTTGGAGGCGCCACCGTGCATGTGGACCTGGAGAGGGGACTTGAGAGGGCAGGCAATCCACTTCCACTTGATGCCGTCGACACCGCCGCCGGTCATGCCGTTGGTGAGTTTGCTCCAGGTGGAGGGGGTCATGTCGAGATGGTTCTTGTCGCCGCCAGTCTTGTTGGTGACCTGTACCAGTTAATACCCTCATATTTATATCACTGCGTATACTCAAACTTACCATGATCTTGAGGGACTTGCCCTTGTAGGAGACCTGGATGCATCCACCGCAGTTGGCGCCATCCTGCCAGATATCCTCAGAGACACAGGTACTGCCGTCAATGCCAGCAGGCAGGTCGTAGCCGACAAAGCTGCAGGCACCCTTCTGCCAGCAATCCTCCTCAGTGCAGCCATCGCTGAGGCCGTATCGGGTGCCGAGACCAGTGTAGACGGGGTTCTTGGAAGTAGCAGCGGCGTTAGCAGCCGTCGAGGCTGCGGCCAAGAGGGTGACGAAGTAAGTAGAAAAGCTTCCGAACATGTTTGCGTTGGTGTTTGTGTTAGAAATGAATGTAGTGTAATGTAATCGTTTGTTGTAAATGAATGAATGAAGAAATAAAAGCTTGGGAAAAAAAGAATGTGTTGATGAGATTGGATGGTGGTTGGTGGTTAGAGCAGGTCTAGCCTTATATACAAGCAACATTCCAGAACACCATCAAGTAATTTCCTTGCTGATGAGCTGACTAGGCTCTCGATGCTGACGAGGTTTTTACAAGGTGCATCGATCCCTAGCTGTTTCCAATGCCGAACCCCTGTATTTCCCAACTGCCATTTCTCCAGAATTGGTCTGGACTCACAGACGTAAGAGGGGGAAATCGAAAGGCACAGCCGTCATGGTTTCATTCAACGATCCGTCTAATATCAAGATCGTGTTATTGATGCCGGTTTACCGTGATAGTTTGCGCTACTGTGTTTCAGACTTGACAGTTTTGGCGGGATGCCAATCAAACTAAGCGAGTGCATCCCTGTCAGGCCTCGATAGCCGGCTTCTGCGGAGGGAAGGCCGGTGGACCGTTTGGTGCGGCTCCGAGGGGTAGTCTTCTAGAAACTATATTCTTATTGGAGCGCAAGGCGATTGTGGATGGTTTAATGTTATATTACGATACGGTATATAGCTTAGCGTGGATGCAAGCGAGGAGGTGAACGAGGATGAACGAGAGAGCAAGAAAACTAAATCCAAGCCACAGCTGCACTCTAATTGAATGCCGAGTTCCATGGCATAACTTGATCCTGAGACTTAGCATTTGACCGTTGCAAATGCACTGTTGCATCGATCCGATCTGGTAGTCTAGACTAGCAATACTTTAAGTGAGACAATTCGGTGGATCCACGATAGCTGAACTTCATTCTGTCTGGATAATACCTCAAACTGACTCTACAGAGTAGCATTATATACACGATCAGTACGACGCAAAACCCGTTGAGATTCCAATATCCGACAGCATGGCAAACGTGGGCCTGGCTGAAACCGCGGCTTGACAAACAAATTGCCGGACGCGATGTCAATTTGTGAGAAGTTTCGGGGTTTGATTGAACAGCTGGGATGATTTGTCTTGAGCTAGGGTTCTTGGAGGCCGCTGCTGGGACGCGGATATCGCTGCCGACTCTCGCATCATGACACTGCAGCTGATGACAAGACGGTGTATGCAGCCGAGAGGGAGCATAATCAGGAAGCGTTGAGTCAGTATTGTTAGACATCAGATAACGACAGTCTCTGCGTACAGACGGAAGCTCGGAAGTCTTTAGCAGCTACACGATGCCAAAGTAAATGACAAGCCATGGATATAAGCTTCAGGCCGTTCCGTTACAGTGCTACCGGGACAGTCCCGGTCAAGCTTTCTTGCGGCAATAGGTTTGTCGTCGCCAAGAACGGCTGATGTGCCGGTGTCTTGATACAATAAACAAACGCAAAATCTGCCGAGCTTTCAAAGATACTCGCTATCGCATTCTCATAAGTACTTCTGTTAAAGCAACCTAGATCAATAAACATGCTGAACAATAAGAGTCGGAGTAACTGTCAGTTATCAGGCTATGTTCAAGAAGCCTCCAACATGGGCTGAAAATAAGAGACCACGCACGACTCGTCACCAATGCCGCCTATAGAACATAATTTCAGCTTCTAAATGACTTGTCCTACACCTGAAACTTGAAATCCCCTGGCTAGGTTGGGTGACATCTGGTAGTGGGCGCCAAGATGTGAAACGTGAGGTTTTCATCCCAAGTGCCCCATGTAGGTTTTAAGATAATATCAGCACCACGTTTCTCAGCCGCAAATTTCGGCTATTATCAGACCTTTTTTTTAGATATTCACTCGGTAATCATGGCATATAAACGTCATATGGGAAACTCGCTATTCCTGGAACGGCTTTTATTAGTAGCTGGTTCAGGGGCTTCGGCGACCGCTTTGTCCAACAAAGAGGCCAACAGTTTCATGTGATGGCATTAATTCTCTTAGACAATGCGCCCTTCAACATAATTCTACTTAAGGTGCCGATTCGCCAATCGTTTGTCTGAGAGAAAAGATGTCTTGCCGGTGATGTGAAGCCTACATAATAAGAGGGTATGGATATAAGCGCTGGGGCATCACCCACTGTCACTGGCTATTCCTGTTACATTCTATGCCACCTTTGAACAGCTCGGTCTATCAAGGTCAGATTTATAGCTCTATTGGACACAAACTAGCTCCATAACCGCATTCCTACATTCTGTCCGCGTGAGACGCAACTGCGCACTATAGTAACGCGACGCCCCGTCAGAAGTGCATTGACTTAGTGGCATTCACTCACTTAACCAATTTATAAACTGAAACCGCCATTCCAAGACCATAATAAGCACCCCTTTTTACTGAAAATGTGGTATGTACCTTGACCAGGAAACAGTTTGGTAAGCTGAGGGGGGAAGAGCTCGGAGTCCAAGAAATGGCTCAACTAACACGTAAGCTCGACCCAGCATGTACACTCCAATAAGTGTATAGAAAAATGTGTGCTTGGCTAATGACCGAGAGTCAAATGAATAAGAAGCTAACCAGGCAATTGGCCACCATATGGTAGTCGTGATCAGTATTGCAAAAACCGAGCACTTCCATAACACGGATTCAATTTCTGAAGGGAATGTCGATTTCCAGGAGACGAGCAGCAAGCAGTTGACAAACAATCCCAGACCAAAGATCATAGCATCTTCTTCCCATCCCCATTGGGACGGATGCATCTCTTTAACGGACGGGAGATACCAGTCTGTAATTCGAGTATGAGCAGGGCTACCTTGCACCAGGTCAAGAATTGTGGGCGGTATCGGAGGGACTTGAGCTTTCCACGTAGAAAAATCAAATCTGCTTTCGAACCAGAAGAAATCCCAACCGAGTTGATGAAGCTCACGAGGAACCGGCCTCCACCAGTAGCTATTCGAGTTGTAGTTAGCGGGCTTGGAGAGCTCCATGGCAATTGTAGCAAGAGCGTTGTGGTCCAATTTAGGACATTCAACCAAAGTCCGACACTGGATGTTGACAGGTTTTTGCCACCAAAAGAAATATGTCCACCAGGTTGTGAAAATGAAGGGTATAGTCTCCACTTCAAGGGTAGTGAGATGAAGACCTTGACCGAGTCTTGAGAATGCCATGGCTAAGAAGTAGATGGACTGAAGCAAAGCCAGGCCTTTCACAAATCCATCAGCATCGCTCCGGTCATCGAGATCCTCGATACTGATCTCTGGAAGTATGATCATTCTTTCCCTGACCAACTCATAAAGTTCAGCTGACCGAAAGGCAAATTCTTGCCCCGAAGAATCACGAACACGGTAACCACCCATCTCAGCGTAGAAAGCATGCTTCAATGTCCACCAGCCGTAGGTATCCACCTTTCTCATATCAGCGACGTGTCTTTTAGCGTCGCGCCACTGGGAAAATGCCAGAGTTGCAACGCCATCCGGTACAATAAGCGTTATGATCCAGATTTTGACTCGATGCAACCAGAACAGGTGGGTACTCTCCCCTTTCGGCGGTATATTGACATGGAACAGGGTCCAGACGTTGAGTACCAAGACAGCCAGACAGGGAATGAGTATTCCAATGGTTCCTCGGTTTTGCGGCTCCGGCTGAAAACCGAGTTCAAGGGTAACCGACTTGTGTTCATCCATGATGCTGTATCTCGTTTTCTTTGCCCTCTGGTGTAAGGTAAAACCGGTCTAAGCAAAATGACTGTCTTGCTCTGAAGATTATATTTTGAAAAAATAAGGATAGTAATCTAGCTCCTTTCAGCGATGTAACAGAGGGCGCCAGACTTAAATCTTATTACATCAGGGAGTCTTTAGCAGCTGTGTCGTGGCTACAGATTATGCAGTAGTTAAGCTCTAATTAGGCATTACTGAAATTTCCTTAGTATTTTATGTACTGAGTCTCGGCAGAATATTTTGATGGGAAAGAAAAATAAAACCACAATTGCAATGCATCCCAACCTCAGCATTATTCCTAGTCTCCTACAGCCGCTAATGTTGCATTTAGCGCCTGTGGCTTGAAACAAAGCTGTCGATTGGAACCAACCGATATGTGCCTCTCAGCTGGCAACGCAAAAGCCAATGAAGTGGAAGCCAACAAGAAGTCCTAGATTCAACATTTTTGAGGTCATATGTTCCATCGGCAGCTGGAGTGGCTCTGGGACGAGCCAGTCGACTCCACAACGACGTCATGTAATCGAACGGATGGATTCCATGAAAATACCGTTCATGGATATCTTCATATCACTGCAGACAACGCAGGGTCTGTCACAATGCGCAGCGCAGTCAAGAATTTATTGTACTCCCAAGTTTTCATTCTGATAACAGGTAAAGATTGATGCAAAGCACCAACAAGAAAAAACCCTGGTTACCTAGTCTCTAATGCATCTTGTCAACTGTTCAACCTGAGCAACTTTGCTCTTTTCGTCTTCGGCATAAACCTGCCACTATGCACTAAAATACCTAATTGTCTATACTTACTTATATCCTCTTCAAAAGCCTCTCTTGTCCTCTTTGCAAACCTTCCATCTACCAACACCCCTACCCTTAATACTGACTTTGCTGCCTTGATGGCTGCATCTAACGCCGCAGGCATGTTTCTCTAAGGCGAAGCTAAAGGCCTTCAAAAGAGCTGTGATGTTATCGTAAGATTTGAACTCCTTGTGGCATAGCTCGTGGTCGCTGTATATCTGTAGCATGCGTCAGTTGCACGGCAATGACTGCCACTACAGAATAATATGCTACTACAACTGCCACTGCGTCTTTAATACTGGCGCCAACAATCTCTAGAGGGACACCGCCGCTAGCCACTGTGACCATGTCGCTGGTGATGCAAAAGCGCGTGTAATAGCGGCTTAGTATATAGTTTGCTGTTAATGCTAGGATGAGGAGCAAAGATAAAATGACAGAACTGCGCTATGTCCTGGGTTCTCAAATGGGTTATATAGCTAACGGTAGAGGGGACTTCCGGGCAGAAGTCGTGAGTCTGGTTGGCCTTAAACTGCAGTGTCACTGCCATAATAAAAGATTGCAGCTAATCACTGGAAGAAAATCCCATCACCTATTACATATGATCCTTTATGTAACGAGAAATAACGAAATATAAAGTAATAAGATTATTAAATACAAATTGAGAAGATGAGGCTGATTCCCGAGCTTTCTTAACGCTATAAACACTAAAGCATCTTAGGCTGTGACAATGGTAGATAAAAAGACCTTTTTTACTCTTAAACAAAGTTTTACTAAAGACATTGCTGTCTTAGTTACATGCTCAGCTGCCATAGAGGCTTTAAGCCTTCCTAAAGTGAAGTTCAGTATCCTACCTCAGTATTCTACCTAATAATATTTATTAACATAACCCTAGTGCAGACTAGTTTGTCCTTAGAAATTATAACTATTGTATTATTTGTCTTTTTTTATCTATATATTTACATATTTGAAAAAAACCTTATTGTATTCTCTATGAAGCTATATCTTTAATTAGCAGAACACACTATGGCAAGATAGCTAAGACAGTGTCATACCAACCCTACCTAAATGCCATCTCTCCAAGCACCTAGAACATTATAAAGACCCAATGTCTACCCTAGATAGAAGCTTTTGGACATGTCCCCAATCTTGATAGTACCGCTGTAAGTAGGTACGAATAGCAGGTATCTCATACGTGGCACGAATATCTATCCACCACCTACATTCACGTGCCCTAGTATACCATAAAGATAAGAGCGTAAGGCCTATCGGATCTTTCCGCTCAAGTAAAGTTTTAAATTCGCCCCGTATCTCGGTTGAGAACTTCATAGCTTTACCGAGTGTAGCCTGACCAATAGGTATTGCTAGCAGTTCAGATAAGCCATGTGCAGCCCTAAAATAAGGGTTGTTATATGCCGTAGAAGCTTCTTCAAGCATACAAAGCTGCCTTATCTCCACTGGTATACCATTAATGTCTTCGATAGGTAGGGACTCATGCATTGTAACAAACGTGTCAGCCATCGGCGTAAAGATGCTCGTTTCTCGTAGAGGGTCTACTAATTGCCATAGCCTCATCTTGCCAGCTACAAGTCGTAGCCACTCAAGATCAGAAGAGTCTCGTGGTCCAAGAGGCCAAGTTTCCTCCAAGGGACATGCATTAATATATGCGAAGCCTAAGATACCAAGCGTGCTTGCTGCGGCCCAGATAGGATCCTTGTGCTCTTCTTTGATAGGCTGGCCCAGCGACTTTTTGAACAATGAAGTGCATTGAGACCAGTGGTACGTTTCACAAAATGATCGACGATGAGTTGGTGTTATTCCAAGATAGCGATCATGGACAGCCGTCACGGCCAACATACCATGCCATAAAAATGGATGCTATAAGGCAATTTTAAGTTGTTCCTTCGTTTACTTTGGGCTTGTACTTACTTTGAAGGATAATGCCAACAAATGCCTGTTGTGTATCTCTACTATCTCTGGCCCGCCCAGGGAGTGTAAGGTTCTGCACTGGAAACGATTGAAAAGGTCTTGGTCATATGCATTGAGCATGTAGGAAGTTGCCCCATCTGCTTCCCATATGCAGTTACCCATAGACGACTGTGGTGACGGAATAGTAAATTGCTTGAGCACGTTTTTCTTGGTTCGTTCCTCGGGAAGCGACTGGAAATCTGGTACGTTGAACCCGAAGTTGCATACGACGCCGTAAATTTGGCACTTGACGCAACATGGCCTCAATTCATCACACTATGTCATCCAAGATACGTCAATAAAGTTTGAAGAGGTAGAGGGAACTCCTCATTGACTTACCTTCACTTTTCTCAGCTTGCAGTTCCGGCAATCGAATCGCGACTTTCGACGACGTTGTATTCCCGGCGTCTTGGTGACTGGAATCGCCCCTGAGCACATAATTGACAAAGATTCAATCAACTGCTTGAAAGGCTCTCGTTCGCTGTTGCCGGTCTCGATGTTGATAAGCCGATACAGGACGTTTCTGCGGAGATTAGCACATTGTTAAATCCGGCAGATTAATAACTCCGTCTGTAATCAGAATTCTCGCTAACCTCTGCTCGGGATTGCACCATCTTGATTGGTCAACGATAGTTCCACCTGTGATTAAGATGCTCCAGTCAAATAAGACCATCATTTTCAGTCTTTACAATTGGTATCAACTTTCGCTATGACAACAGTTGATGTTGCCGACAACTCGAGAGTCCAAAGAAGTACGTGCGGAGAGATGATAAATATATAATAAGCCATCATTTGTCCTGAAGAGACCAATGCTTCCAGGTCGAGTCATCCAGGATCGTAAAGGAACAGCCTTTCAATTCTTTCTCAAAGTATCATTTTATCTTAACCCTATTTATCCAAACGATATATCGTCATGCATGTATTTGTTACAGGCTCAACAGGATTTATCGGCTCGGCTGTCGTCAAAGAGCTATTAGCTGCCGGTCACTCCGTACTCGGCCTAGCCCGCAGCGACAAAGGAGTCGAGCAGCTCAAGAACCAAGGCGCCGAAGCCTTTTTTGGTACAACTGAGGACTTGGAAGTTCTCAAGAAGGGTGCTTCTGTGTCTGATGCCGTCATCCATCTGGCCTTTGTGCATAACTTTGCCGATTTCATCGGCTGTTGCGCTATCGACCGTGCGGCCATTACTGCTATAGGTTCTGCTTTGGTTGCAGCCGGCGGCAATCGGGCCATGGTTATTACTTCAGGCACTATGATGCTCACCCAGGGAAAGCTGGGCTATGAGGACGACAAGCCCGACATGAGCAATCCTATGGCGGCAGCTCGTGGAGTTTCTGAGAAAGTGTGTCTCGATTTTGCCAAGCAAGGTGTTCGAGCTAGTGTTATTCGACTTCCTCCTACGACGCATGGAGCTGGAGGAGTTTCTGGGTTCATGGGCCCATTTGTGAAAGTCGCACTTGAGAAGGGCGTCTCTGCATATGTTGGCGACGGCCAGAATCACTGGTGCGCTGGTCATCGTGACGATGCAGCTAGATTGTACCGCCTAGCTATCGAAAAAGCAGAGCCTGGATCAGTTTTCCATGCCGTTGCCGAGGAGAGCGTCACAGTCAAGGACATTGCTGCTGAAGTTGGTAAACAGTTGGATATTCCTGTTGTCAGCATTCCGCCTGAGAAGTTACAATAGTATTTTGGCTGGTTTCAATTCGGACTTATGGCTGACAATACTGCCTCGAGTGCTAAGACCAGGGAGGTGTTGGGCTGGAGCCCTACAGGACCCACGGCTCTAGAGGACATCAAAGCTGTAGTTGACTTTACAAAGTCTCAATCGGGATAGTCCTTATATAGAGCGTTGAATTGAATCGAGGTTGGCCTACTTAAATGCGCCTCTCAACTATTCGCATTCTTCTCTCTCTGCCATAGCTTAACCTTCTCGTAAGAGGATCTAACAGGGTTGTGGAGGTCAGCAGCAGTGGCAGTCGTAGCAGCACCGGCACGTTCAGCTACAATTGCGTCACTTACCTAGTGGCTACAGCTTGAGCCACTGCTACAGAACTACTTCTTCTGCAAGGGTGCCGACAACTACTTGGGGGACGCTGGCATTGGCTAACATAGCCATATATGAGTATTGCAAGGTATGTTCTATAAAAACAAACTAAACTTGCCTCTCTTCTT
This sequence comes from Fusarium chuoi, assembly GCA_022627125.1. NCBI lineage: Eukaryota > Fungi > Ascomycota > Sordariomycetes > Hypocreales > Nectriaceae > Fusarium > Fusarium chuoi. The sequence goes on from JAJALE010000852.1 coordinate 99,723, forward strand.
TACTACTGAATCTGGAGTTCCCATGCTCCAGCAACCTCGTCGCGATTGGCAAGCAAGCCGCTGAAAAACTCGGCTGTCAGATCTCATGTCTTGCTTGCAGGAAACGACCGAATAAGCCAGATAGGAATGGATATTTCATTGTAACCCCGCAGCTGAAAGCCTTTTGAGGCCTGCCAATAAGCCCCGCTTAACACAATCAATAATATTAAGCCTACAACGCCACATCTGCCGGGATATACAGAACTCTTTCCCAATAGCTCGATTTGCATACACCTACAGGACGGTGAACGTGCAAGCTGTGACAATATCTGCGGGGTGATAAGCCAAGATTGACAATATATCCCGCAGGCAACCGAAAGTGATGGCTTATGCGTGCCCGCCGAGGCGAAATGGGCCTGATGATTGAAAGGCATTATGAATATTTAAAAATACCCGTCCCCTATCCACCAGTCTGGACTTGGGTCAGGCTACAGTCTTTTGTTCTACCGTTTCTTCATTTGAGTCCCTTTTCTACAGATCGCAATATGGATTTACCATTAGAGTCTTACTTTTTTTCTGTATTGGTATTCTTACTTGAGAAATTGCTTTACCTCGAAAACTGGTTATGGTCCTTTTGGCAGCCTTCGAGTACAACCACTCTAGACAAGCTTGTCAAGAGCAAAGAGGATGAACTATGGCACGCAGTAATCTTTGGTAAAGATGGAGACGTTCGAAGAGTTTTTGAAGATCTCACAAACAAGCCCGAGGCGCGTGTGACATCCTCTAATGTCTTAAGAAATGGGATAGCAGCTTTCGCACCAAGTTCCTCACCACGCAACATCGAGGCAGGCGCCTTGTCTCACCGCCCCAAAACCAAACTTCAAGAAGCAGTTGAAGCCGATGTTCAAGAACATAAGATATTCCGTCACAATGAGAACTTCGAAATGGCAGTAAAAGACCAACTCGAAGCCATTGCAGATCGGTTGGCAAACTTAAGTCGGAGTCTTACCAAAAAGGAGAAAAGGCAAGCACAGCAAAGGGGGTACCAAGACTGGAGTAGTCGCACATTTTCGCTGTTATGGATGGCTATCCATCAAGCCCACAAGTCAGATGTGGAATACCTACTGAGTGAGCACAATCTAAAACTAAATAAAGGGAATGGCAGGAACCAAGAAACAGTTCTCCATCTGGCAGTAACAAAGAACGACTTGGATCTTACACGCGAGATTCTCGAAAAGAGCTCCTACACATCACCACATACACACATCAATGCTGGAGAGATCGGATCCAGGACCGCGATACATATTTTGGTTTTTTCTTTGGTTATTAGACGCCTACCACCTCCTGCTAAAGACCTAGCCAGGACTTTCGCGATTTTTGACTTGCTATCTCAGTATGGCGCCAATATAAATGCTTTGGATAACGGCTTCAGGACTCCCCTTCACATGCTGCTGTCAGACACCATTAGCTGCAAAAGGCATCATCCAGAAAGCCTCTCAGCCATTCCTCTAGATCATCTGATGGATAAGCTCCTACAGGCCGGGGCAGATGTCAACACTAAAGACTTCCAAGGTACGTAATTTGAATTGTCAAGCTTTGGATCTTGACTACCTCAACACCCGCATCTTCGTAGCACCACGCAGTCTAATACTATTTCAGGAGGCACACCTCTTCACATCGCTTGTGAATTGGGAAATTTGGACGTAATCGCGAAGCTGATTCACAACGGCGCCGATCTTGGAAGTCTAAATCGTGATGGAAAGACCCCTAGAAGGGTTTTCTCAGATAGTCATGGACTAGATGAAGACTTCTGGAAGCGCATGCTTATGCTATCCCGTGAAAATCAAACGACTGGCTCGGATTTATCAGCCTTACCAAGTATGCTTTCGCAGAGACGCGACAGAATTTCCAAAGCAGCAAAAGCTCTATGCCACCGATCACCTATATATTGTCGCTATCAATGGAGTGATCTCGCCACTGAGAGTAGCGATCCGCCACATTGGACGGCGACAGATCAGTACGTATCCCATGTTTTTCATCTAGACAAACAGTTCGAGGATATCACGTTTCTGGCTGGATGTGAAGAAGAATGCCAACGCTCCTGGGATGATCTTGTGGAACCATTCAAGAAAGAGGGCAAAGAAAATGAGCTTGACCACGAATATACAGCTGGGAAAGCATCCGAGGTTGGTAACAGCGCCACAGTGGCAAACTATACATGGAGATGAGTAAACTTCCCTGCAAATAATGTAAGATACGGCCACATGAGTATCGTATATCGAAGTACTCCCGGCTAACATCTTTGTTCGAACAGATTACATGGATTAGAGTAAGTAAACAAGTATCAACTATTTTATCGGATCAAATTATGTTACTTACAGATTATCTAACAATTAAGGATTTCATCGACGAAAATCTAAGGTTTAACAACATCGAAGACCACATGGAGGTCCGCGACATAAGAAACAAGGGTTCTCTCATCAGGGTACCCCATGCTCAGGTGAGTGACGATTTTATGTTAGGATTTGGAATATTTAGGCTTTTGGATTATTTAAAATCTAAATCCACAATGGTATTAACCAGGCAACAGATCATGGGCCAAGGTGCCGCTAAACCGAATGATATCGTTAAGAATATAGACATACCCTCTTTAAGGGAACTTAATATCATTTTAACTGTATTTATTTATACTATATATAACTCTATTAATAGCTATATTTAAGAGATTAAGCTTTTATATTAAAGTCTATTTATTTATCCTAAAAGCCAGATTTATTTATTTTTTTATATTATTATATACTTAATAAATAAGCTTTAAAGTTAATACTTACTGCTTTTTAAGCTTATTAAAAAGGTCTTATTAAAAGGACTTTCTTTTTATTTTTTAACCTTTTAGATTAATTTTTTTAATTATATTCTTTAATTTATAAAAAATACCTATTTTAAAAAGCCTATTATAAACCTAAAAGTAAGATAATAATAGCTAAAAATTATTAATTTAATTTTTATAAAATTACCTTTTTTATTATTTATTAATTAAAAAGAGATAAAATACTTATTAAATCTCTTAAAGAGGTCTTTAATAAGCCTTTAAAAAGACCTATAATTTTTAATTAATAGGTTTAAAAAAGGCTAATTATTTTTATAATTATATTATAACTAAAGGCTATTAATTAATAGCTAAAAAGTAATTTTATTACTTAAAAGTATTATTTTTATAGTTTTTAGTTTATAATTTTTTTATATAAAAATTTCTTTTACTTTTAATAATAAAAGATTAAATTAGCTTTTTATATTTTAATAGCTATTAATAAGGTTATTAATTAAATTATTATAAAAGTATATTATTTTAATTTTAATTAAGAGATTTATCTTTATAGAGGCTATATATATATTGCCTTTAGAAGCCTAAAGTTAATTAGTATTTTTTAGTATATTAGCTTAATATATCTTATTAAGATATTATAAGCTTTAACTATTAATCGAGAATACAGACACCAAAACCAGATCAATAGTATCTCTTGTGGTATGCATTAAAGTATTAGTTTATCAAGTTTTTCTTTAACACGACTATATATAGATTCCATTCATAGATATTGAGGTTGAAACCTCTTATGGCTCTACAGCCCGGAGTGGAGAAGCCTACCCCCCCTTTAACGGGCTCAATGGAGTACAGATGCCACAAACCTTAGACCAGACTTCTATCAACGCCGATAGTGTGTCGAAATTGCGATGCAAGGAGAATCAGGTCATTTACAGATGGTCTCAAAAACAGGACTCTGCGCAAGTAAAGCAACTTCCGCTTGAAGGGAGGGTACGGAATCCATCTACCAAACTCGCATGTCTCCTTGGTGAGATGAGAGAACACCTCGAGAGCTGTGACGACAAAGAATCGGAAGTTTTGCCTTCAGACCGAACAGGCCGAGCCAGGGGGGAAGAAAGGGCTGGCATTTCGACTGAGATGCAGAGAATCCGCAAGGATGACCGTCCAAAATGGCTGATGGTACGGCAGCTTTGGCTCTGGAAATTTAATGACGGTAAACATCTTTTTCTTTGATCTTCAATACTTTGACCGAAGAATCTGACTTTGTAAAGGCACCGTTCTTTCTGCGATACCTTCCCGCACAAATGTGTGCATGGCTAACGACTTACTTGAAACCATCCGACAGAGCGGCTTGGACGGGGTTCACGGCTCCGACGACCTTGTGAAGCATATTTTGAAAGAAACAATCGCTTTCCCAGATAAGTTCTTGCGGGCAGGGCTGGGTGAGCATATACTTGATGTGTTCGAAAGCGAGATCGCGGCCGAGGTACGTTCCCGATAGGATCTATTGACATAAACACTGTTAACTTTGCTTGACTTTCAAAAGGCCGACGAAGAAGCCACTTTCTACAATAACTTCGCCCAAAACGACTGGAATTCCAAACACGCAAACAGGGCCATCAGCTGCACCTGGCGCGTTAAGGACATTCGTGACGAGCTACGCCTCATCCGGAACGTTTTCAAGAGTCAGTTGAAAGTTGTCGAGCAATTTGCCAAGGTTCTTTCCGAACAGCCAGTACAAACACCTGAAGACTCTAACTTTATTCCCTCTCTCAAATCAAAACTAGAGGGTATGATGAAGCGAATTGATTCAATGGATAGTGAGGCCAAAAAGACAACAGAAAGTGTAAGTTTTAATGGCTCCCGATCATAGATTGAACAAACGTTTTGATCTACCTTCACCGTGACTAACATGTATTTGATATAACTAGCTCAACAACATTACTCAGGCGATGCTAGCTCAAGCGGCACTGAAAGAGGCAGAGTCGGCTCGTTTGATGAACTTCATTATCCTACCATTTACTATTGTCACTGTCATCTTTGTAAGTTAATTTGACCCGAGCCAAGACACGAATGTGACCTCTAACTTTGACACTTATCTAAGACTCCTCTGTCATTCATGACAAGCCTCTTTGCCGTCAACTCGGATGGCTTCCCGCAGAATGAAGATGGTGAACTTCGCATCCCTTCAGATTGGTTCTGGCGGCGGATGGGTATGTTTATTCCTGGCAGCGTTGAAAACTCCCGTGGTGTCTAACATCAACATTCTAGTAATCGGCGAGTTTGTAACCTTAATCCCACTCTTTATCTTTGTCCTGTTCTTGTATTACTGGCGGCAGAGTCCGAGAGACCTTTCTCGGGAGCAGCCTCATAGATAAGGAGCAGCTGGTGTAGTATATTTCGCTGCTTCTACTCTTCATAACGCTTTTTCTTAATGGTTAGGCGGATCCCTAAATTGATGCGAATATCTAAAGTTGAAAAAGCTGTGCGGCATACAAGATCCCAAGTAGTGAGAATGACAACATAAGGAGTACTGAGGCCTCCTGTAAGCCTTCCTTTTTCCAAAACAGCCATAACAGGAAAAAGGTTAACCCTAGAATACACGAGACCAGGATATAAGTAACAATTCTCAAACCAGACTTCCTTTCTCTTACGACAATGCCCCAAAACCTCGGTCTCTTCTCTCCCCTATGGCTGCAAAGCTCTTTCTTCTGCGGAATTCTGTCCACTGCATCACACTCGTTGCACATTGCCTGGTGGCTCACTAGACAAGGCTCAGAGCGAATACTTTCATAGAAACGATCGTAAAACTCGTGCTTGGATAATGGAGGCTCGTCGAGTGGCCTAGGCTGGTAGAAATGGTCTTTATCGAAAATCGGGGGGACACCGCTGTGACGCTCGCAATACCTTTCTGGGTGCCATTGCTCAACTAATAGTGCAGGTAAGTTTAGGGCTAAGTCTTTGAACAAAAAGCATTGGACATACCTGGTAGAAGTCGCAGTGAGAGAATGTCATGAGACCAAACCAGGTCTTGAACCATCCTTTAATTCGTCGAAACTCGGACCTCATTTGACGAAAAGGTTGCTCGTTACATAGAGACTTTGACTCAATAGCACTGAGTTTCAAGCCTCCTGAATCTACAAAGAACATGATATATCGACTCGTTGACGGCATCGATATAGTTGCCGGGAGTGCGCTTGACATGATGGAAGTTTGACCAGGCGTCGCATGTTGTGTTGGAGGCTGTGGATACTTGTAGATGCCATGGACGCTATTCTGGCCGAGAGAGGGTTTGGTGTGGCCTTTGAAAAAGTTTGGGGATGCCCCTCCTGGTGCTGAAGATACAGGTAGCGTCTGTTCTCGGATATTGACAACCCGCTGTGCGAAGGCCTTTGGAACCAGTTGTCTTCGGATATCTCCGCAAACCTTGACATCTGTTAGCTATCATCTGGATTAACTACAGGGAAACTCACACATATCCAACTCAACGTAGCGAAATTGGGTGGTGGCTGTAGTTGGGGCTTTGTAAATGGCCAACAGTCCCATTCGTTCGACAGAGCTGCCTTGAATTTAGATGTTGACTCAGTCAGCCACGACGTTCTCTCACTTTCTTCCAGGTCAATCTTGACTGGCCTCGAGTAGAGAAGTTCTGATACCGTCTCTGCAACTCTCTCGTACTCTGAATCGTCCAGTTCCTTAATCTGCGACTTGGCCAAACGCTTTAGCCGTGACTCAAACGATGGGTTAACCAAATCGACTAGTCGCGTGAGAAATGCACTGAAAGAGTTCGTAGAGGCGACTAGACTCTGTATGCTGAGCATATCTGGCTGGACAGATGGTTCATCTTCAGAACTTGAATCGTCTAGCTCATCGCCTTCAGACACCAAGTCTGGTTCCTTGCTCACAATGGGTGTTTCACTGCCATACCATCTTTCTTCTTTGGACAATCCATTGATATTCTCACAAGATAGTAGCTTTGATGATTTCTTGAAGAACCCACCTATTCGTGTTGCTTCTGGATAACGCAATTCTGCCGTCAAGTCTTGGCCAAATAACTTCAGTAATTTTCGAAGTTTTGCTGTAAGCTTTTTCGGATCGGTGTGTCCATCTTTCAATGCAGGCTGCATAAGCTTTCGAAGGTCTACGGCGCTGTAAAGTAGGTCGATAAATGCATCGTTTGCTGCACGTTGTTCAGTCCCTCCACCGGCAACAGAGGTGGGGGCAGTAGATGAAGATAGGCAGCTACTGGAGGCATTGTTACTGGTGTTGCCATCAAATCCGAGGTCAATATGGTTCCAATCTTCCTCGATGAGGTGAGGTGTTGACTGAGAACTAGACCTCGGATTTATACGAGAATGGGATTCTTGCTCACTACAAATTGTTAGCAGTAAAACGATACATCGGGATTTGAACATACTGTCTTTCAATATGTCTGTCAAGAAGATCTTTACGATGGAAGGTATTATTGCAGCCTTGAAAGGGACAGAATAAATCAGGAGGTGAGTGACTAAGCTGATGGCGCCTAAATTGTTAGAGTGATTGATTAAATGTATAGGCAATAGCATACCTGAGGTGTTCTACTCGTGAGAATATCTGAATATATTAGAGATACGATAATAAAGCTTTCCTTTTGAATAAACAATGGACCTCAGGACATTGGCTACATGGGTGAACACGCCTCTGCGCCTTTGAAATCTTCCTAATGACAGGTACTTCTTTGAGGTGCGACTCTTCGGTGGCCGCTGCAGCCGTAAAAGACATCATTGGACTGTTAGATGGCGGCATTGAAGTCGTGTCAATTGATACGCTTCTTAAGCTCGAGTTGGTAAGTTTGTCGTCCATCCCAGCTTGTGTTTGGCTGATGGTGTCACTTGCGCTCCCCTCTCGCTCGCGGCGTTCGACTTCGCGGTCCATTTTGGTTGCTCGTCACTCAGAACCTAGAGTGAATACAGAATTAAGAGCTCCTGTGTAAAAAGCACCAGAGTAGGGCCTGCAGGAATAGCTTGCCTTACTGGAGAATCAGGAAGGGCGTTGTAACTGATACGTAATTCCGAAATTGGAACTGGACAAAATTGGGCGATTTCGCGAGAACAGCTATGGCTGCCTAAAGTCCAACGATTGAATTGCAGCCTGATTTCTTGGTTTTGTTGATATAGGCATGCATGGCTGCGGCAAGGCACAAAAGGGTGAAGTAGTTAAGCCAGTCAGCTGATGCCCAAAGATTTTAATAATGCACGATTAGGGAAAATAAAAAGGCCAAGTGTGCGGCCAATTGTAAACAGGCATTGGGGCTATTCAGCGATTGATGAGTACCTATCCATGCCAGAATTGATACAACACGGCTAGCATCAGGTATCCTCTACTAGTTATATACAAAACCCCTGCACTTACGGTATCTATTAGCATTTTATAACTGGTATTGTTTCTTATAAAAGTTTAGTCTCTGGCCAAGTTTCATTAATAAATTATAATTTTATATTTTACTTAATTAGGCTGTAATTTTAATGATATAACCCTATTCATAGACCACCTCAATTGTGTCGTTACATGTAGTTGATGTACTTTCGGAGCAGCTGAAACCCGGAGTTTGAGCTCGGCCAAGGAGGATGCGAGATAAGATAAGAAACATGTGGCACTGAGGCTATGGCTGTTCCCATCAGCCACAACTTCCCGCGGGAAATGCAGCCCTTCCTTCTGCCATTTTACAGCGAAATAACACGTAAAGCATGCCAGTATCGGTGGATTTAAATAGCCATGCAAGGCACTCACCAGCGATTCCATCATTTGGCAGATTTGGGTCACTATACATGCCCCTTTTACAATCAATCAGAGGGGAGTTCTAAGTCTTTCCCTCTGAGATTCTTTTCGTCAAGTGTCTATTTAATATTACGAAGTTTTAATTTTGGCAATGAGACTAAACATATATATTGGCCTTCTTTCCCCAATAATACCCCCCCCTACTCTCACGTTGACGATTTCCGTCCATATGTATCTAGGTATGCCTACTCTTACAGTTCCTGTGTCTAGTCTATCCCCCATGGATCCGGGCTGGATGTAGAGCTTGTAGCCTCGGAGGTCGTCTCGTCTTCATCATCTAGATCTTCAGTGCCCTGGGCTACTCCTCCGGATTCACCTATCGCCGTGGGATTTGTAGTAGCCTCTTCACCACTGGATCCAGCAGATGCTGCCGCAGCAGAAGGAGCAGCTGTTTCCGTAGTAGTAGTAGATGCAGTAGCCAACGCAAGACTGGTTTGTTTGATGAAACATTGCTGGAGTGCTGCAGCAGTAACCTCGCTTATGACTACAAGCGTTGAGTTGACGATAGGGACGAATTCGCGCGTGGTAGTAATGTTGACATCGACCGTTACAATCAGGGGCTCCGCCTCGTAGATGGTTGAGGTATCGCGGCACAGGCCTAGGAGGTGTCCAGAATTAGTCGTGCCATGACATGAGGCTAGTGACAAAGATTAAACCTGCTACTTACCCTCAGTTTGGTTCTTGACTGTTACCACCGAGATTGAGGTAATAACTCTTGTGTGAGGGGACATCGTCTAACTCTGTATTAGCGTGTCTGCTATAGGCGCTGAGCTTTTTGACCAATCGTGGGCACCTTAGTAGTCGTCTTTGTGTGATTTTGTGTCATGTAGATGGTTTTATTGTGGTGGTGAACCACTTCAACGTTGGTTGTCTTTCCACACACTGAAATATCCGGCGGGCACTCAACCCTCCAGTCTCCTTCTACAGTATCAATGCTAGTAACAGCGGGTACGATACTGGCGACTTGTGAATCTGTAAAACACAGTAAGAATAGCCGTTAGCAACTTTGTTCATCTTGTTCAGGTCAGAGAGTTAAGGCTTACCACTTTGAGAAGTAGCCAGCCTCGTCAGCCAAACCGTTGGCAGCAAGACTGCCCGCAGAACTAAGGTGGCTCTCATGCTGCAGAAGCCTTTGGTGTCGAATCTTGCACTACTGTGAAGGGGTAAATAACTGAGGAACAACAGGATCTGGTTGATTGAGATCGTGGCAAACTTGGCGAGTCTGTGATTGGCGAGATGGGCAGCGACGGGTACATTTAAGTAGGTCTCGGAAGGAGGGAAGAGAATACCGTGGCTTCATTGCCCCTATTCAACTCCCTTAATGTCAAGGAAGGGAAGCCCAGTAGAGATCGTCGGCCGCTTGTTCGCCGCTCAGCTCTCCACGATCACTGATCTAGTCTGATCTGTTGAGATTTTCAACGCCATTTCCTATAACAGGCGATAATACATACTTCTTAGAGGAGGAGAAAGATCCTTGTGGCTGGCTAGGTAAACCATCCAAGGTGCAGCTCCAATACGAGACTATTAGCATAGGCTGAGACCTACTAAGGATCTGATAGACAACATTCCACTGATAAAGCACTTAATGGTCATGGAAACATGCAAGGAAACATCCAGCCAGCCTCTTTCTTCCAAGATAGGAAGATGTCTTGATCACAAAAGTCTATGCTAATATCACCAATCAGTCGAGGAGGAACCATCGGGGTGCTTCCGTGACGCCAGTATACACTATGGTGTTCAGGCAGTTAACAGGCTGCAAGAAACACTGTATCCAATTCCGCGATCTGAAGCTTTACCAGAACGGTTTAACGATAGGGGCTTATGAGAGCTTCTTGGCAATGCCCCAATGCCAAATCCGAAGACCATTTCACAGAAATGGTCTTTATGCAGTAAATCAACACGACAATTTCACTTCGCCGGCTCTTGGTCCTAAAGGTCGTGAGGACACGAGCCCCATCCTCGTATAAGCCCCTACAGAGTCATTTCTCAGCCCCGATCTAGAGCCATCGAAACTCTTATTTCTAACAAGCCTTAAGCTTCTGCACGCCACAAACCGCGGGTCACATCCGTCACACGTAGGTAGGATATAAGACAGGGGATGAATGGCCGATCTGGCGGTCTGTACGTTACACATCGTATGTTCACCGGTATGCATGAGAAGACGCGAGAGGAAAAGTTCGAATTGCGGAGTATTGACATAGGCTATAACGGAAACATTACTGTAAAAAGTCTCAGTTGTTGGGGAGGTGGCTAGCTGGAGTCCGTTGTGGGGATAGCTTCGGCAATTGTGGCTGGCTGTGTGCGGGGAGGACCGGTTGTTCCAGCGGCCCGTTACGTAGTCCCCCTTAGGTCAGAAAACAGTATCACGAGTACTAATTACAAAGCCTCTACAGACCAACCTGTATAATATTCTGCATGTATGAGGTATTTGTGAAGTCAACACCAAGCCGCAAGAGGAGCGGGGGAGTTAACTGCGCTCATAGGTTCATATACGATCTGCCTGTGGTGGTGATCAAGATGATGCATGTTGCAATCCGAACTAGTAGTAGAATGTAACAGACAAATCTGATTCTAATTATGAGGTTCTCGAGTACTCGTTTAGCTACTGACTGGCGAGCTCCTCTGTGTTACGTGTGATAGCCATACTGGCGTGCTGTAGGCAATTCAGGGACTGCAAGGTTTCTGCCACGGCGGTTAGGTCTAAAGCAGCAAAAGCAGTCTCGTTTTTGCTCCACATGTCTCAATTCAGCGCTCGTTTTACCAGAGCTAGAGATCAAAAGAGTAGAGCCAAGCGAGACAGGAACTTAGGCCGCAGAAATGGTATCATTTCAGCTAGCCATCTGCCATCACAGCCGTGCATGCCAACGTGTCGCAGCGAGTCTCGACTTCTTTCTGAATTTATCTCTAGAGTACCAGAAGCCTTCCTAAGAGTTGATGTACCTTCATACGTGCGTTCGTGTCGCATTTCGGGGCGTGGCCATGATAGCGCGAAGAATGTGATAACGCAGTGGCAATTTAGGGTGGCCTACTGCCAAGGAATGGTTAGGTCGATGTTTTCGATGCTGAGATGGCTGGCGAGGCATGGCCATCAGAGCTGTGGGTCCCATATTCATGCAATTCTTATCCAGAATGATCTCTTTGTGGTGTCCAAGTCAAGGCAGTGGTTCATCTAGAATAATATTTACTCTAATTACTTGTCTACCATGCGATTCTTCGACAGGTCAAGGATCTAAAAGTGGTACCAAGCTGTTCAAAGTGGCCAGAGAAGTCACAAGGAAGATCTCATGCACATTGATACCATCGGTTACGAAGTAACTGCCCAATGGTCATAGTTCTCACATATCACTACCTCATGTCTTCACAGAGACATATTTGACTACCAAGCATTCATCGCTGGCTATCTTTCTCCCAATAAGTTGTTCTAACAATTATCTACTGGCTCTAAAACCCCCTTTTGTCAACGTTGCCTGTCTACTGTATAGTGTTGTCCGCCTTCAAGATTACAATGGAATTCGTCTCAATTGTTTCAAGTTCTCAGGATAGCTAGAAGGATTGTTATTGCATGTTTTAATATTGATAAGCTCAGCCGGCTTGAACTTGTACATTTACACGTCAAAACAGAAAGACTCCGTAGATCTACTTTTTCCTGTATCCCTTACACTCACCCTACCCTCCCGGTTCGCCAGAAAGCCCTCTACGTGGCGAACATATTGATCCAACAGGTATCACAAGGCATCGAAAACGGTTACTCTCGAAGCCACCTTGGTATTTTGAGAGCTGAGAACCTTGCGCCACCTGGTATATCACACTTGAATCGTGTCCTCCTTCGACATAACTAGTGAAGTTACCCCGTTCTCCAGTCCGAATCATCGCCTCATTGGCTATTGTTGTTCCCGCCACTCATCATCCCCTCTTTGATGCTAGAGCATCATGCCGGACGACCTGCTTTTCTCAAGTAAGCCAAGCGAACAGAGGAGTAGATCTTCGATGACTATAACGACCGCTCTAGACAACGGCACAACTATAAATCTGACCGTTTCCCCAACCTCAACAGCATCCTCAGCAGTCACTGCATCGACAACTTTCACCTACAACTCCTTCTCATTTCATATCAGCACCGCGCCTCCCAACCAGACTCTACCCTCACGCACAGTTTCCCCTCTCCCAGAAGCCCCTTGTCCCCATAAACAACAGCCTTTGGACAGACATCCGAAGCCAAGCAGCATAAACTCATCTCGAAGTAAACTCTCAAATTTAAGCAACATGTCCGTAAGTAAACCATTCTATTTTAAGGTCCAGCTAGAAGTTTGCTTAACTTGCTCCTTAGGGACCTAAACTTCCCGAAGACGTCGTCGCTATTGACACCGGCGAAAAGAGTCTCTTGTTCTACGTCGGCACGAACGTAAATGGCGACAATGTGTTGACCTATCTCGAGTCACCTGATTCCTATGGCACAGGCGATTATAAGGTCGTCAGAATCGCCAAGGCCAAAGATAAGGAGGCCAAGGATGGCGAGGAAGATAAGCCGAGTATTGTTGTCTCCTCGAAGAACAAGCAGGTTGCCGCCGTTACCTGGAAAGGTGGCGATGGTATTGAGGTAAGTTGTCAATAATTGGCAATTCATAGTGCACCAATTGACCTGCGATAGATCCGTGTGTACTACGTTGAAAAGGGGTCCGAGAATCTCCGAGAGGTCTGCAAGACTGGCAATGGTGAATGGTATATCGGGGCTCTCTCGTTCTACAGGAACAGAAGTGCACCATTTCCAGTCCGCCCTGACACCTCCATCTCTGCCTCTGTCCATTCGCCTGAGCCTGGCAGATACAGCCTTCGAGTTTTTGCCGCCGGTGACAAGGTCGCTTCGAGACCCGAGATCTATGTTCACAGTTTCACATGCGATGTTGACAGCAAACGGACAAAGTGGACTGACGATGCCATCACTTCGACCGTCACCAAGTACTGAGCAGTGCCGAATACATTACTGGATTTGATCATAACCTATTCTTGGTATATTTTGCCGAGGTTTCATTCTTTTGAATCGTTTTGTTCTCTCTGTGGGTGGATTTGAGGTGGCTATAAAAAGACAGGCTTAATCAAGTCCCCATGTTGGAGTAGCAACTTTAGATTACTGCAGAAGCTGCTATAATTGGACTTGTCACCAAAAGATGCTTGATACTCATGTGACTAATCGCCTGCTTAAATAAGATCCACAGTCCTCACCAAATATCACTGACTGAACTGGTCTCATTGGAGGAACTTATGGGGTTGATTGACTGGACTGCAATTACTGGCACTTCGTCTCCGTCCTCACAGAACACGATGTCTCGAATCTAAGGCTCACAGAGTCAGTTCTTCCCTGGTATTGGCGTTGTGCATTCCTGCTTCTCAAGAGCGTTTCAGTCAAGCAGTTTATTCTTGAGTGACTGGATAAATTACCCACGCTGTCTTAGCCTAAATCATGGCCAGCTTTAGCCAGCCCCCACCGGCCGGTGTATTCTGGATCGATCTGACTCAATATACACCTATACGAGACAATTGATATCGTTTGTCTTCCAATACAATATTAGTCTCGTAGTTGCCTTTTGCTTCCCACGTACTCGGCCAGCTGAAGAGGGGTTAAAGCACGAGACTGCGTTGTGTTTCTCCCTCATTTTCGATCACATAACCATTTCTAAAGGGTGTTCGGATATAATACGGGAGCCTCGATGCCCTCAGGGCTTCACGCCACTAGAAGGGGGTTCCGATCTATGACCAATCGCTCATAGGGATATGGTCGGCGGTCGAGGACGAATGCCCTGCGCAAGGATACTGATCGTAGCATGCCAACCCTTCAATTGTAGCCGTGCAAACAGGGTTTGCTATTAAAGAGAGTTTAATGCGGGATAGATATTGCTCAGCGCTACGGAGTAATTTCTGCATTACTCGCAAGGACTTCCTCTCCCGATCTTAAAGTTTCGGAATGTTTACAGAGCGTCTTCGTTCGTCTACTGGCTGTTCTCTCACACATCACTCTATTCCGCTGCCGGCTCTCTTAGCCGGTAAGACGCCATGGACTAAGTTTATAATAACATTACTCCGAACCCTGCAGACCGTGACGGTAACGCCCTAACCAATCGGCTTGCACCGCAAATCCAATACACCTGGTTACGACACGTCCCGTGCCGAGAGAACCTAGTCCCGTGCCGAAAGCACTAAGAAAGTTACCCCGTTGCAAGCTTAGTTGCCTCCCCCCGACTCGGGCCAATGGGTAGTTTGCAATCTTTCAACTCACCTGGAATCAAAGTGGAAATGACGACTCCTGCTTGTCATATCCTTGCACCCGAGCAGCTAATGCCCTTCCTTGTTGAATGGAATGAACGCAGCAAACTAATTTCGGTATCCCCCCTGCCGCGGATTTCGGCACTTTTGCCCAGAAAACCTTGGCTTCATTCATGTCATGATATGCTCGCAGGCTGACTAGATAGCATCATACATCTCTAAGTTCTGGTCCAAGAATCCAAATCCTTGAGTGCATTCTATGAGGATCTAGCCCAGGTATGGGAATGGTAGAGTTATGTAACATTAACACGCGGCCTAGATAACCCACTCGTTAGTAGCATGGAAGCTAACAGGTAACCATGTAATTAGCGGCGGCATGGCATGCCAGTGATGTGTCAAGTGCTGTGGTCGAAGTCAGCGGCCCGGGCCATAACAAAGTGCTAAGTCCTCTGTGCTGATTTAAGCTCTTCGCTACAATCCTTCACTGTAAACTAGACATCTAGCGCACAACTTGGACATTACACCGCAATGTGTCGACGAAGTACACGTGTTTCTGCCTTTTCAGGCGAAGGAAACATCACAGTTAGGGGTGGGATACAAAGATAGATGAGTGTGAAAGTAGGGTTGAAATGAGCAGGCTCCGAGACTGATGCCTTCAACTATTGTCCATTTAACACACTTTGGAGCGGAAGCTGGCCTGGTTGAAGTCAACGCTTCTGGGCCCATAGGATTGATTGCTTCAGCGTTGTGCATGGCTATTAGTGATATGATCTGCAATTATGATGATGAAAACATACGGTTTGTAGCACAAAATGGCGTTAGCCTTTCTTACGATACTTTTGCAACAAAAGTTCCAAAACGGCCTGCCTTGCTAATCGGTTAGGCGTGATGACGATTTTTCTTCTGTACGCCTTGACTGCATCTTGAAACAAACCTTACTCGGGCTTACTCAGCTTTATGCTTCAACGGCTCAAGACTCATGGCAGAGAAAGGTATCTCCCGTGTGTACAGGTATAAATTCACCGAGGCTTCAGAGTGAAGGATCGCGGTTCTTCTCTACGTAACACTCTTATCCGCATAACACTACTTCGTTCCTACTACTAGCTTATCTTCAGACATCACCACCAGAATGGAGTCTACCAACCGATTTATGATTGGTGTTTTTGGTCCTACTGGCGCCGGCAAGACTAAATTAGGAGTCTCCATAGCCAAGTCCGTCCATGGCCAAGTCATTTCGCTCGATAGTCTGCAGTGTTACTCCTCCGGGAGTATTATCACTGCTAAACCTACTCCTGAGGAAACGGATGGAATCGACCACCATATGATCGGATATCTGGAGGCTGACGAGGAGCCAACCAATTTTGTGGCAGAGGCAATCGAAAGGCTGTAGAAACTCTGCGACCATGGGGTTATACCTGTAGTCGTTGGAGGCTCAACATCGCTCACATTGCCTCTCCTGCAAGATGCTCTGAACCGCGGATGGCGTATGGCTGCTATCACTCTGCTGCCGCACCAGTCTACGTATCTTAGCAACATCGAATCCAGACTGGATGACATGGTAGAGGCAGGCCTCTTGGAAGAGCTTTCAGGTCTGAAACTCCTCGAAGACAAGTATCTGAACGGAGAACCCAACTTTCGAAAGGGCGTTTGGAAGGTAATTGGGTATCAAGAATTGTACCCATATCTTGAGGCTCAGAGAGGCGGCGGACAGTACGATCAGCTGCTCAAGACTGGGCTGGCCTCGATGAAGGATAATACCTTTCAATATGGGATGATGCAACGAGAATGGATTCGCCAAGAACTCTGTCCGTTTCTTCACGCCGAGAAAATTGCCAACATGAGCCTTACGGTTGTCGACAAGACATCTTGGATCTCGGATGTTGAGAAACCTGCAATTCGAATGGCGAGTGATTTCTGCCACGCTTCAGCTTCGATCAGTTTCGGTTCTATCAACGGACCAAAGCCTCGAGTACTATGCATCTTGTAATAACCCTTATCCCCATCCCTAGATGCAGAAGAGCTAATTTTCTCAGTGGTGGTTCATCATCTGGTAACGAGCCGTCCCATGTCGAAGCCGCCAAGTCACTTGGCAGAGTCTGTCACGAGAACAGCATCAAGCTCGAAAGCAAGATGCTGTTTGGGCGGTTGACTGGGATCAAGTCACCATTGGTGCATTGGCGTCTCATATCGGCGGCATACCAGCTGACTGTAAGTATTTCCCAAACAAAAAATTTGATATTGTGCTAATGAGTCTAGTGGCAACCGATGTCGAGCCTTACGGAGACTGGACAAAACTTGGCTTTCCGAAAGCTGACCCATCCAAAAGCCTCAACTGCTCTGGTCTCTTAGGCATCCCAGAGTGCACCAAAGAAGGTAAGTTCTTACAAATTCACAATCGAGTAGTGCTTATGTCTATAGACTTCTTCGAACGGTTTGGCGAAAGACCCCCTGTGTACGCCCCCTACGCTGTGAACCCAGTTTACTCAAACGTAGGATTCGCTATAATGGGGTTCATCATTGAGAAAGTCAGGGGTATGTCTTCGGGAGAGTTTATCAAGAAGGAGATTTGGGATCCTACTGGAATGGAGCACACATTCTACTCTAAACCCGATGACTCCTTGGGTTTCATCCCTGTGGATGATGAGTGGTGGAATGCAACTCTTGGCTATGGCGACCCGTAAGTTTTGTCAGGTGCTTTTCCACTGAATGATAGGCACTGACGTGTTTGACTACTAGTGCTGGAGAATATTATTCTTCGATCAATGATTTGACGGCCTTTGGAGACGCCATCCTCAAGAACAAACTCCTAAGTCCTGTTGAGACGATGAAGTGGCTGAAGCCTGCTACGAGTACATCGTCAAGGGGCATCTTGCTTGGACATCCTTGGGAAATATTCCGAGCTGACAACGTCACCAAAGACGGTCGCCTCATTGAGTTCTACACCAAGGCTGGTGATATCACCACATACCATTCACTTTTCGTGTTGATTCCTGACTACAATCTGACCATCACGCTACTCAACGCTGGTCCTGAAGTCAGCGGTGGTCTTCTCCAAACCCTCTTCTCAGAGATCATCAAAGAACTTCTCCCTGCCGTAGAAGAGGCTGGCAAGGATGAAGCTGCTAAGATTTACGGTGGTACATACACTGACAACAAGACCAACTCTACTCTTACTCTCTCCGTCGATGACGAGCCTGGCTTTTCCATTACGAACTGGACAGTGAGGGGTATTGATATCGCAAGCACCTACCTCAGCATCGGGTTACCACCAACCTTTCCCACGCCTCCGGGAGAGGTACGCTTCCGCTTGTACCCCACAGGACTCGAGAGCAATACTGAATCGTCGTGGCGAATGATGGCCACTGCTGGGTCTGCGGAGGATAACGACGATGCAAATGCTCTGTTTGCGTGGCCTGATGGGAATTGTAATACTTGGGCATCTTTGGATCGTATTGTGTATCAGCTTCTAGCTCATGAGCATTTTGTGTTTACTGAGTCCGGGAGGGGTAGCGATAGAACGGCTGAGAAGCTTGAGCTTGTTGGTTATAGAGTTAAGCTGCAGAAGGATGACTGAGATGTCACAGGCCATGAGTACAGGTTGGTATGAGGCTCGTGCACAGAAATGCTAGCAGAAAGACCGAATGGCTCAGATAAATAGCCCATTAGTGTTACAAAGTTGAAGGGACAAACTGTTTCGTATATAGATGACACTAGGAAAGTGCTAGCTGTTATAGTTTGATCTGATTTTATTTTCCATTCATTCCTCCGCTGGGACGATTTGATAACCTCTCCTACAACTTTGATCTCTCGTGTGTTCTGCTACCATCGCAAAATCTCCATCAAGAGGATGGATAGTCAACCTCGATAGGCAGAGAAGGCACAAGCGTAGCCAGCGACAAATGCGGCCAAGTCAACCCATTAAAATTAAGGTTAACAGTCTGCGAGTACTGAATCTGTGTGTAAGTCACAGGAATCGTCTTGGGACCAGTGACTGGTCCAGGAGGCGTGACAGAGAACGTCGGGAGCGGAGGCGTTGTCTTGCCCTGAGCCGGCTTATAGGCTGGCTGCAGGAGGAGAGGCTTTCCTGGAGTGTAGTCCTGAACCGTGATCTCAGACTTGATGGTCTCAACCCAGAATGTAGATTCCATCTGCACAGCATCCGCATTGGGGCCCTGGCTACTAGCCCCGACAAGGAAAGCGATGTTAGCTGTGCCGCCGCCGGGTGTTGGAGCAAACTGGGTAGAGACCGTGAAAGTGTTGGTCTCGGTGATGTTCAGCTGACTGTTGATATCGAGAAGGATCTGGATTGGGTTGTCAAGAATAGCCTGGGTGACGGTTCCTTGCTCAATGAAGAGAGTGAGATCCTGAGGTAGACGAGCTGTGTTATTAAGAGAGGCCGTCTGGCTGGGCTTGACCTGGATATCGCCTGGGTTTCCAATCACAAAGGGATTGATTGGTCGCTTGCTAATTTGCGGTGGTCCCGGAGTTACGTCTGGAGGACTACCCTGTGCGTTGATGGTAGTCCCATGAGGAATAGAGCCAAGACGGACAAGCGTGTTTCCCTCCACGGGATTATTGTTGGTCTGAGGAACATTCAACCAGAAGCCAGTCTCAGTGTGAATACCCGTCTTGGTACCATCGCCTCTTCCTGTATTTGTGTTGGTAACATCATTCACAGTCTGAAGATACGTGACACCATTGATGATAATGTCATTCTGCTGCTCCAGACCACGATTGGGGACTTTTCCCAACGGTTGAGAAAACACAAGATCCTCTTGCGTCAGATTGAGTTCAAGAACTGAGACATTTGGAGGAGAGGGAGGGGCAGGGAGGACGGGATTGGTGAAAGTGGTAGTAGTGGGGGCGACAGAGTTTGGTCGGAAGATGTTGTTGAAGCCAGTTCCGGTCCATGCTCCGGTGAAGCTGCTCAAGATACCCAGAGGAGGATCAGGATCATCTCTTGGAGGAGGAGGGGTAGGGTCAAAGTTGACTTCGTCGTATTGGAAGTCTACGCCGAGGTGAATACCAGCACGCGACGATTCTTTGGTCGGAGCCATTACGTTCAGTGTGATTTGAAGGGCATTTGAATGTGTTGAGCGTGTTTGGAGTTCTTGGCGAGGAATATGGATTTTGTGTTGGAGACACCTACTGATCTTATACTGGCGAAGAACTATTCACTTGCTAGCACTCTGATCAATACTAATACCTATTCGATATGCCATTAGATTTCACATGCCTCATCGAAGACGATCTATGCTACAACAGTCCAAGCTGACTTCAAAAACCAACTGAACTCAGTAAGGCTCTTGATCCGTTACCATACCACCCAGTGGCAACATTCACATCACAAAGACAAATTCACTTCCAACGTGACGCGGCACAAACACGCTAATACGTTCACATATCTCAACTCGGATGATCGTCCAATATTTACATTCAGTGGCTGACTGAAAACGGTCTCAACTTGGCCTCACGTCCAGTAAGAGTTCTCGAATTTGCAAGCTGAACACCTGTGGCTTACCGGCACGTCAACTTCCCCGCAGCCAAGAATGAGGGCAAGATTGAATTGTCGCGCATGTCACTGGTCGCGGCCCGTCCCGGTGAGTCTAGATTGGACGTGTTTTAGTGCGCTTTGCCGTGTTGATCTATCACATACCTTGCAATGAAACGGGCACTCAGCCAGTTCTCGATCACGAAGATTGGTGTTTTTATGGGCATGTGAGATGGCAGCTGAAAGTAAAGGAATGCAGGCGTCCAGAAAAAGATGAATTTTGCATTTTGGGTATTCAGCTGAGTGATTTGGCGGCTTGTGCGATATTCCACATGTTGGAGTAGCCTCTCACCAAAGCCCGGACAAC
This sequence comes from Fusarium chuoi, assembly GCA_022627125.1. Taxonomy (NCBI): domain Eukaryota; kingdom Fungi; phylum Ascomycota; class Sordariomycetes; order Hypocreales; family Nectriaceae; genus Fusarium; species Fusarium chuoi. The sequence continues at coordinate 120,459 of JAJALE010000852.1, forward strand.
AGGTATAAAGAACAGACTTCAAATCAGCTACCTTCGTTCCGCATCACCCATCAATCCACCAATTCAAGCTTTTCCTCCTCTCTTCTATGACCATCATCACCAAAATGGGAAAATGGCAAGGTGTACCTTCGCTCTAGTGTCAGCTGGCAACTCACCGAGATCTTTGACTTTCTCAAAGACAACGGTGTTTTTATGCCGACTGGCCAGTGCTCTACTGTCTGCCTTGGTGGACACGTTCAGACCGGCGGTTACGGCATGCTTGCACGATCATTCGGTCTCCTTGGAGATTGGGTTCGTGAGCTTGAGATTGTCGACTATAAAGGCGATGTAGTCAAGGTCACCAAAGACTCCCACCCAGATCTATTCTACGGTTTTCTTGGTGGAAGTCCGGGCAATCTTGGTGTCCTGACACACTTTAAGATCGAAGTTCAGGATGACAAGAATCACCAGGGCTCCAAGGGTCTCTGGGTTGGCTTTGCTTACAAGGAGGAGACACTCAAGGCTTTACTCGATATTCTTGTCCAGAAGGGAGACGATGCCAAGTTGCCTCGTGGCTACGACTTTACAGTCAATATTGTCAGCAGACAGGCTAATCTGCTTGATCTTTTCCCTGGTTCTGAGGACGAGCTTAAGCAGAAACTGCCAGATAATGTTCATGATGGAAAGGACAACATTGCTGATCTTCTCAAGTTCAAGTACGCAATGATTGTCGTTTATGCACAATGGGTCAACTTCAATGAAGAGCCATATTCGCCCGAGCTCTTCACCCAGATCAAGAATGTGCCCAATGAGTTCAAGATCGTCAAAGAGGCTCCCGAAGGTACTCCAATGTCTGTCATCGCCTCCATGTGGCTATTCGGAAGCCCCCGCGAGTTTCCCTACCCCTACGACAAGCGCACCAACAGCACCACCTCAACCGACCTCTCCAAAACAGGTTGGTCCTCCTGGTTCTCCGGCCGTATCAACGAAGTCATCAAAGACAAACACAACGGTCTCTGGGTCTCATCCCAGCTCCAAGTCTACGGCGGCGAACAATCCATGTTTCGCAGAAACGCAGGTAACGGCACAGCGTACTGCTTTCGAGATGCAACCTTTGGTGGAACCTGGGATGTGTTCTATCAGGGTACGAAGGAGGCGGCTGAGAAGTGGCAGGCGGTGAATGACGAGGGTCGGGCCAAGTACTTTAGTAAGGCGGATCGACGTGTTCTCTGGGGATCTTATGGTGATTGGAATATGAAGGATGTTTGGCAGTTTTATTACGATCCAGAGACGTATAAGAAGATGCAGAAGATCAGGCAGACGTATGATCCAAAGGGGACTTTTACTGCGAATCCTTTCTGTGTGGAGGCTTTGAAATAGGTAACGATTACAAAAGGCTTTCTCTATTTCTACTAATCACGCTCACTAAGAAATCTATTTTACTTTGAATTCTTCTACAAGTACTCTGAAATCACTAAACAGGCCACCATTCTATTAGAATAATTTACGTGGTGAGCACGCCGTACATATTCCAAGGTTCCTTATTTATTAATGGAAATAGCAACAGCTTAGGTTCTAGAAGTCCTGCATAGCCTTAGGGGTTTAATAAGCTTATCTGGATGACATGAACCCTGCCAGTCAAACAATGAGACGATACGTTCTTCCACGTATACGACGTCATTGGGTCACGCAAAAGGTCAAGGTCATAATCCTTCAGGCACTTTTAGTACCCTGCAAGGCAGACTAGAGTGAAATCTCGGTTAGACTCCCGTAAGCCGAGTGCTCTGCCTCTTGTTGGAGCACGTTTAGTGGGCATGCTGCGATCCTTCGGGCGACTAAGCCCCACCATCGGGGCTTAGCTGTCAATCATTTATGGGAACCAACACCAAGAGACTTGGTATTTATTCTAGTGTCTGCATATCTAAAGTACTACCCGTATTGTTGTTTCCGCGTTATATCATCAACATGTCACCGATTTCTCAACCCCAACCAGCCGCCCAGCCCGCTGGTGCGAAAGCTTCTCTGCCTGTGCAAATGTCTCAACCAAGATCGCAACAACCTATGAGTATGGGTCGCATGTCAATTATGTGGTGTTCACAAGCTTATTTACATCTTGGTGCAGAATTTCAAAGACCGCAAGGGCGGGCAGATCCGACAGAAAATCGCAGACGGCCTCGGGATGATATAGAGCGCGATGGGTGCTGTCGCGGCCTAAATTGCACCTCGGGCATTTATATGGTCCCTTGCGCGTGCACACTGTGTTAAACAAATACTCCATGCTTGGATTCGAATGAAGCGTTGGGGATAAGACAATGATGATGAAGCTATTGTATATACTTGCAGTCTAAGCACAGGTTGCATTGACATGGACAAAGAGGCACTATATATGGGACTGGTCCCAATTCAAGACAACATAATATATAGCTTATGGCTTTTCGTTACACGGTGCCAGTACGATAGAACTTCCTAACAACTAACTACCGTATAGTAGTCCCATTGGAACTGAGGACCGATGCAGACGTCCTGATTGGTCGCATCATAAAACTGCTGGGGTACACCATTGTTGCAATCGTCCTCGTTGGCATATAGATCAATTTGGCAGTTACCCATTTCTTCAAGCCAGAACCCTCTATGAGGGTTGGGAATACTTTCGCAGCCTATGCGGGCGAGAGGGCATTAGTCATAATGATACTGGAAGTATGGATGGAGCAAGTACCTTGATTACCATCTCCCCGAAGGTTACCGGACGGAGTCGACTCGCAGTCGCCGTCACCATAAATAGTGAACTTCCAAGCATTAGCCGCTGTTGCCAGCAGCAGCAGCGTCATCTTGCGAGTGAGCATCATTCTTGCTTGGGGGAATGCGTGCTCGAATACTGATCAGGTCGTCTTTGTACGCTGGGTCTTTTTCAAGGCGTCTTGAACTAGCGGCGTGGAGGAGAGCTTGACGAAAGACTGGCACGTCAATCTTGTTGGGGATCTCAATGAGGATATCTGTTTTCCACTGGTCGCCGTATATCATGTAGCGGATCGGGAAGGGGACGTCAGCTGCGTGGTCGGCTTCGTACTGTTCAAAGACGATATCGCGCCAGGTCTTGTTGAGGTTTCTGGATGTCATACTGGAGTAGAGGGGAGTGTTGAAGAGCGGGATAAGCTGGATATTTATGTTTTTTTTTCACTGTTCAGTCTTGTTTAGACTCTCCTTCTTGTTTTCTCTTTGTGAAAAGACGTTGTTCGATGTTGGTTGTCGAAGCGTAGTACCAGAAGTGAAATGCAGCTGACACGTTGAATCAGGTAATCTCCGAGCTGACTGTCAAAGCGCAGCGCCAAGTGTAGATCAAAGATGTTATTGTGTTGGTTATCCAAGTCGAAGCCCCAAATGTATACACGATTGGTGGGTTGAATCAAGGAAGTTGAGGTGTCGTGTTGGTTGTTGGTTGCTGAAGGTAGATCGAGATGACCGAGTGAAAGTTGGTTGTTGCATCATGAGCAAATGCGGGGTCAGCACCATATTTCTATGCCTCAGGTTATGGAGATAAGTCATCAAGTAAGATGAACAGTACACGGTAAGTGAGTACGTCCTGTCGGGGAATTAATTGCTTATTTCGACACTTTCCTAAGTATGTTCACCTTATACTGTTTCCCGCCCAGGTATGAGAGGTGCGTTAGGTAAATACTGACCAGGATCCTGTGATGAAAACAAGTCGCTGCAGGCGATCAGCGCAAAGTATTCTCAAAGGAGAAGTAGCCGGAGCGGCAGGAGCTGAGTTTAACAAGACGATTCCTATCAAGGTATAAATTAGACGATCTCGGTGAAGAGTAACCGTCCGCCCGCAGCTGAAACCTCGCTTGCATCTGGATCGACAGCCTCACGCCATTACACAATTCTCTCTTGCATCTCTATCTCTTGCTCGTCATGTAGTTGCCTTTGGGCCCCCAAATCATTGTTTGGAGTGGATCGGCACCGCGCTGATCAGTCCACTTATCTCGAGAACTCGTATTCAGCCAACAGCATGCATAACGCGAGGAATAGCGTGGGATCAGAAGACTCTGGCCAACGCAATGTCACATTCAACTGAGTATAATTATGTCACATTGCATCTAGGCCTCAAGTCATACCTAACGGCAAGACTGTAAATTGTCTTGCTTGGATGGACGCTATCAACTGAATATTCAATCTCAAAGACTACCTGACTGCGTGCTGCATTGGGCGAGGCAGTTACACGTATCTGTAATTACTCGAACTTGGATGGAATCCCAGATATGAATTGCCGAGTATCTCGCGTTGGAATTTTCACAGCAGATTTCCCAATGTCATGTGAATAGTCCATCAACAACAACATAATCTTGGCGAGTGAACTTCCCTTGTTTACGCCAGATCAGACCTGAGACATGCCGATCGCTGACGGGGGCGGTTGTTACGTGTATGTGGAGGTAGTACGCTTAACTGACCATGTGTATGACGAATTATGAAGTGATGTGATTCGAGGCGGGGCATCTATTGCAGGCAGAGCCTGCATGAGCTGAGGAGATTTGGTGCTGATAAATATTGGAAGGTATAGGATACGTTTTTCCGCGTGTTGGGCATGGAAGCAGCTTACTCTCAACCTCGCTAACACTTGGCAGCTTATATCACATAAGCTGTCCTAAAACCTAGGTAGACGTTTAGGCTCAGGGAAATCAATGGACTCCTTGCTAAGACTGGCATGCAAGAGAGTAGCTCAACCCTTCTTATCTGGTTGGGTTTTTTTTCCTCGTCGAAGCTGACTGTAAGCAAATATTCCAAAGCCATAAACGTGCTAAGCCGTCCCTGCAGAGTTTTCGGCCGAATATAACTAGAGGAAGTGCATGAGGCGATACGATACATTACTTATATTGCGCTATAGCCTATGGTAGCTCTTTGGCTCACATACTTCAAAACCGTTCGACTACGGCTTTCTTCAATCATTAGCAATGTCAAGTCGTCTATGAGCTATATAATGCCTCAGCTGCATGGTCTGGGCTGGTGAAGACGATGTGTCTCTGGCTTATGCTTAAGGTCTGCCTGGGCCAAAGTAGCATCTGTTTACAGTAGTAGGCTGTTTTGAGTTTTTGTAGTCAACTTCAAATCCTATCTCGCCTCTAGCAGTTCTCAGATTTTGCAATCTAACAAGAATACCTACGGAGATGATTAGTGATGCGGCCATGATTTTGTTGTCGCAATGGGATGTCGTTAGCTTCAAAAAAGCAAAACCATGGCTCGGGCCAATTATTACCCGTTGTAATATCGTGTCAATTCACTAAACCCCTCCCATTTTCACACTTACCCAGGGCTCTACCAGGTAGTTCTGCATCAACATGTCGCAAAATAGCCCTCGGCCTGATCCACCAGTGGTCGAAAGAGATGGCTTCTCACTGACCAAAGAGCGCTTCTGCGCCAGCCTCGGAAATGTCGAGCGGGTCAATGGGAGCCGATTGCGCGAGTTATTTTGGCCAGAGGCTCTACGATTAAAAAGAGACCAGAAGAGGGCCAGCGAAGAAGCTCGGGAGCTGTTTAAGAAAAAGGGTTTTTTTGCAGGACAACTGAGACATTACGGTATCACTTTTCATCCCAGGAAGACAAAGGTCGGAGAACAGAAAGAGCTTTTGATGAACGCAGTCGCTCAAGGACAGGTCAGTCGGTTGAACTTTTACCGGCTCTTGTGATCTAATGCTTGCTAGTGCGATCATGTTCCACAGTCCGTATTGTCGTTGAGACAGTCGATGGAACAAGCTCTGCACCCTTTGCATGAGAAGTGGCAAAAGGACGTTCAAGAATGGGACGCAAATGACAGGCGCAAGAAACTGGAAGAACTGAACAAATGCAAGACGCCAGGCGATAAAGCAAACTACGATCTGGATCTCTTTCTCGAACACTACTTCACCACTAATGGCCAGCCTGATCACCACAAAACACCAGAACCTCTGTCGTTGGAGGGATTTGAGGACAGACTGGGTCTGCATCTCAAGGCCGGAGAAGTTCCCGGATTGTATACAAAGAGTGGAGGCTATCAGGATAAACGAACACTTTGCATCGGGTGGAATATAAAAGCTGTTGATGCACTAGCGGCGTCTATCAACACGCGCGCTCGTGAAGCAGAGAAGCATGAAAGGGAGATGAAGTGGACGCAAGCCATGAAAGCGCATGAACGGTTCGTTTCAACACTCAAACCACCTCCACCAAGCCGAGGCCGAAAGGCAAACCCAATTTTCAATCTTGAAAATTGCGAGGGCTCGTATATCATTAAGTGCGATCCTGTTACCGATGGTTGGAAGCATCTCAATTCTCACATACTCACCATGGACATCTTCCCTGGCGAAGGAAATAGTCTCAGAGCCAATTTTGATTTCGGAATCATAGTTGGAGCTATGTTTCTTTCAAATGATGAAGAGACCTTGGATGATCTAGTTGGATCTGATAATGAGTCGGGAACAGAAGAGAGTGATGAGGAAGAAACGAAAAAGGGCCGCAAGAGGAGCATCAAGAAAGGCACAAAGGGCGCGAACAAAGGCCGCCCTTCAAAGAAGAAGAAAATTACAACTTCGCTGTCCCATCGCGTCTTTTATCGATTGCGTGGAAAGGAGACTGCGGAAGGCGAGATTCTGCCTGACGTAGAGGCTGGGGAGATCGACTTCCTTAACGACGACTGTACCAAGTTCTCTGCTGTGGCATATGAATTCCCTTACCTTGGTAGTAGCGTTGACTTCAGTGGATACAAGATATCCAATACGCCCAACGGTTTCGCAAAGGATTGGAACGATTATTCCGAAGCGGCCTATGAACGTGCGAGGATCGGACAGTGGCAATGAGGTACGGTCAGTCACAACCTTGGAGGGTAATGTGACTCAGCTCTCTTAATCATTTACTCTTCAATTTACTATCAGTATATTTAAGCATTTTCTTGACACCTTAACTCAATGCCCAGGTCAATGCCCGCCATCTAGCTAGAGTAAAGCTTTCCCTTCTTGAGAGTCTCAAGAACAGCAACACTGAGGTTGGGAAGCTTGAAGTTGAAAGCGCCCTTTCCATCGGCTTTTAGAACAGTCTTCTTAGTATCAACGACATTGTTGCCCTTGTGGGGGTCGTTAAAAGCAAAAGGATCCTTCTCCTTGTTGGTCAGAAGAGTAAGCTCGGCCTGAGCACCGGGCTTGACACCCTCGAAGGACAGAGACACGGGAACGTCGGCGCCCTTGGTGGTGTTGTACGCAGCACCCTTCCAGATAAGAGTTCCCTTGTCCTCGTTCTTACCAGCAACGTAGTAGAGAGGGTCGAAGCTAGAGGTCGCGGGGAGAGTATGGGTCATGGGATGGCCTGCGAAGAGGGACCAGACGTACCAGCTGGTGGAGCGGGTAGTCATGGCGGAATCAGCGGCGAATTGAATCATGGTGATGGACCACTGCCAACGGTTCTCGTTCTTGAGGATGGGGGCGTAGAAAGTTCCAGGGATACGATCGGCGTTGCGCTCGTAGCCGCAGAGAGCGACGGCCTCGCCAACACCAGAGATCCACCAGGGGTAAGGCATAAGATTGCCGCTCCAGCCAGTTCCTCCGTTGGGGTGGGTGGAAGCAACCTCACCAATGATGTGACCGTACTTGTTGTTATCAAACAGGTTGAACTCCTTAACAAGAGCATTAGGCTCGCGGTAAGGGTGATAGTCGCCGATTCCAGGAGCGGGAATGTCGAAACCAGCATCCTTGTTACCAACAGGGTCGATAGAAGCGCCGGAGGAGATGACAGTGAGATCAGGGTGGGCCTTCTTGATAGCCTCGAGGAACATGGGGAAGCGGTACTCCTTGTAAGAATTCCAGCCGGTAGGATAGCCAGCGAGCCAGTCCTCGTTTCCGATCTCAACGTATGAGAGTCTGAAAGGCTTGGGGTGGCCGAGCTCAGCACGCTTCTTGCCCCACTTGGAAGTGACGGGACCTCGGATGAATTCGATCTCGTCGAGGGCGTCGTCAATGAGAGGCTGGAGTTGATCCTTGGGGGTGACGGAGCCGTCGAGGGAGAGGCCAGCGTAGACACCGACGACTAGAATATGTTAGCATGCACATAACCGTCACCTGTTTTCATCGAACGTACTGATTTCAAGGTTCATATCCTCAGCCCACTGAAGGTACTCCAAGATTCCAAGTCCGTGGGTCTGCTGGTAGCTCCAGACACCCTCGAAACCAGGTCGGTTGCGGAGAGGTCCGAGGGTATCCTTCCAGTCCCACCAGGTCTTGTTTGTGTTGCCCTCAAGCATGTTACCACCGGGGAAGCGCAGTAGGCTCTGTTCTTCATGTCAGTGACTACCTGTGAGAGACGTGAAATGATGAAACTTACCGGGTGGAGACCTTCAAGAGCCTCGGCAATATCAACTCGAAGACCGTTCTTGCGGCCCTTGTAGGTAGGAGGGAACAAGCTGATGAGGTTGAAGTCGAGAGCTCCATCAGCGCCCTGCCAATTGTCAGTATATGCCGCGTCTCAGTATTGATTGCTACTAACCTTGGGATCATAGGTAATAGCAAAAGTGTTGTTGCTGTTGGGAGCGTTCTTGTTAGGAGTGAGCACAAACTCATGCTCAACCCACTGCTTCTTGTTGGCCTTGGACTTGACCTTGACGCTGCCAAAGACATCGTCGGTAAGGTTAGATCGCAGAGACGCAGTAAATTGGCCCTTGTAAGCACCCTTGACCCAGAAAGAGCCAGTGTACTTTTGCTTCTTGACATCCATTCCCCAGTAACCCTCGTTGAGGAAACCAATCTCCTTGGACTTGCTCTTTCCAGCCTCGACGTTCAGAGAAACTGGGAGAGCGTCGGAGAGAGGAGTGTCGAGGCGGTTGAGGGAGAGCTTGGCGTCGTTGATGGATCTCCAGCCAGACAGAGAAACGGGGTATTTCTTGCTGTACTGGAAAGCTCGGTTGCGGATGAGTTCAGCGTAGATGCCGCCATCACCGGAGTTGTTGATATCCTAGCACAAGTTAGCATCACAATCACCAGCAGTGCGGAGTCAGGACCAACCTCGTGAAGGAAGCCATATTGGTGACCGCTAGTAGCGTTTCCGCCTTTGCTGTCCACCTTGATGTTGACAGACTCGACAGCCACGAAGCAAGCCGCAGCCGCAAGGATTGAACTGAAGCGAACCATGATGTCAGGTTTCGATTGACCTTGCCGTACAGATAAGGTGAGATTCCCAGAAACTGCGACCCTGCCAGCGGTCTTTTATATAGAGTATCCTTCAATTCAGGCACAAACCTGCACAATTCAACCGGCTTAACCAACCCCATTCCGTTCCCGCAGGAAACAAGCGGTCCAATAATTGACAAGATAAGCTTCTCCGCACTTTGACGATCGTATCATGGTCACTGCCGAGAGAGCCATTTGACACCGTCAACTTTACCCGAACGCGGGGGGACGATCGTGAGGAAAACGGTTAAATTCGGGGGGTTGATCATGACGTTTACTAAAAACTGTCGATCATGGCTTGTTTCTTTCGAGTTGGGGTAAAAAGCTCCAATTGAGCAGGGGGCGAGAGGGGGAAGAAGGAAATGATTCGTGCGCATGGTAGAGCTTGTGTGGACCTGAGTCGTATTTTGTCGTGATCTTCATGATTGACTCGGTGAAGCTCCCCAAAACAAGCTTAGTTTTTCCGATTGACAATTTCTTCCAATTCATCCACGAATTAACGCGATAAATTACAAGGGGCCAAGGCATGTTCACATGATGAGGGACCGGATAAATGTCACTTGGCTATATCATGTCATGTCATAATCATACTAGCATTCTGCTTTCTATCGCTATTTCGTAAAAACATAAACAATTGCTTCAGTTTTTCTTTTGTTTCAATTAATCTTCACTTTGCTCCAAGTGATCAGCCTTTTCCTTGCTTGCGAGGAATTGCTGAGGAGTGTTGCGAGGTCGAGTCTTTGCGAACTTGACTGTTGAGAACACAGAGGGTGATTCCTTGAAGATGAGCTCGATCTCTTCGAGGTTGCGACCCATGGTTTCAGGGAAGAACAGGAAGACCGAGATGGGAACGCATGCGGCGATGACGGCGTACACGATGTAGTACTGCCAGCCGATACTCTCGAGAGCGACAGGGGTGACCATGACGACGATGAAGTTCCTACTGATGTTAATATTTGCGGTGACAGGAATGAGGGGGGACAACATACCAGAGCCAGTGGTTACCGGTCGAGATGGAAGACATGGCCATTCGGAGGCGGATGGGAGCAACCTCAGTACAGTACAAGAAGTTGGCGCCGAGGAAACCGATGGGAACAAAAGTGTTGTACAGGTAAATGAAGCAACCAGCAGCAATCATGGCAGGCTTGTTCTCACTGCCGAGAGAGGTGGTGATGGCGAGAGCAATCATGCAGGCTGACATGCCAACACCACTGATCATGAAGACGGCGCGACGACCGAAACGATCGATGGTGAAGAAGGCGATGAAAGAAGCGAGGAACTTCCAAGTGAGAGCTCCTCCCGTGAGAATCTTGGCCATCTCGGGGCTCATACCCAAGTTCTTCTGGAAGAGAACGTTGGCGTAGACGCTGACCAGGTTGGAACCACTCATCTGCTGGTAGAACTGAAGAAGGATACAGAGGATGAAGCGGTACAGGAGCTTATCCTCACCCATCTTGAGCATATCGCCCAGATGAGCAGCGTTATCAGAGGTCTCTTCGAGGGAGTGCTCGATGCCAGCAACTTCAGCGAGAACCTCTGTGGAGTCAATGGGAAGACCCCGGAGGGCAGCGACGGCGTGACGGGCCTCCTCAGATCGGTTCTTAAGAACGAGCCATCGAGGGCTCTCGGGGAAGAAGTAGATGCTGGCCATGAGGATGAGGGAGAAGGCGATGGCAATGGCGATCGGGGGCCTCCATGTAACAGGACCATGGTGAAACTCGAAGAAACCAAGATTGATCCATGACTCAAGGACGTAACCAAGACAGATGAACAAACCCGTCAAGACAACCTGACGACCACGGTTCACAGCCGCCGACGTCTCACTCTGCCAAACTGGCACAATGGAGCTCAACTGGCCAATACCCAAGCCAATGATAACGCGTCCAACAATGAACTGCGCGAGTCCAAAAGACGACGCCTCAAGGATCTCTCCAATCAAGGAGCAAATCGCTGCAGCAAAGATGACATTCCTACGTCCAAACTTATCACCAGTATACGAGCAACTCAACGAACCGATGAGCGCACCGATGACAAAAGTCGCGACGACGAAGCCCTGGAGGGTAGATTTGGAGCTCTTGTCAGCGCCGGTGGAGTTGACGGTGTCGATCTCAGGGAATGTCTTGACCCAATCTTCCTCAGAGAGGAGACCGCCGATGCCAGCTTGGTTGTAGCCGAAGAGGACGAAGGAGGGAGCGACGATGGCGGCGATTTGGAGGATGGACAGGGACTTGCCACTGACGCCCATGTATGTTGGCACGACGCTCATCTTGTCTTAGAGATTTGGAGAACAAGTTGGGGAATGGGCCTGGGTTGGAGATTGGAATTGGAGGTTCGTCGCTAGGTTTTATACCAATCTCATCACCCAGACTAGAGACTCCAGATTTCTGCGGAGCCCCATGGAGAAGCAGGAAAAAACCCCTCGTATGTGGGGATAAGATTTAGCTGATCCAAGCTCAACTGTAACAGTGAGAAGAAGAACATGGCGAGATTATTCTTTCTCGCCATGGCATCTCTTTTTTTCTCACGGTGAGGTTTTGGGGTCACGGATAATGCGGCACGGTCTCTTTTCGGAGGTGCCCTGTCGACAGTGGATATCGCGTCCCGCGAAATGGATCCCTCTGCTCCGCAGTCGTCATAGCTCGCGAGTCAGAAACAGACAAAATCTCGCAGCGATAAGGCTCGGAGTAGCTGCAATAGGCATTCCTTATCGCCAAGCTATGAGGCTCATGCACGGCATTGGATGGCTGCGGGTCCGGTAGAGGCGTGCTGCCCCTGGTCGCGAACGGCAAAAACGGCACTTTGGAGATGTTAGTCTCTTGTTGCCTATACCAAGCGAGAGGTGTTTACGGGAGATTGCGGAGCCTGGTTGTATCATCCTCATCGTCTAGAACATGTTAATCGACGTTGGTTATGATTAAGCTTCAAATAGTCTTCGGACTTCAGATTTGGAGCGATGCAGGTCGGAAGTTTACTCGACAGCAGTCCCGGACTTGGGCGGTTCAAATCGTTCTAGAAAATTTCTAGGGGAGAAGCATTGTCGATCTTCTGTTCCGTGGCGCTCTCGGCCGATCCGATGTCCGGTTTTTGAACGCTTATGTAAGGTCAACAATGACGTCTTTTAATCGAGGGATTCGAATCAGTAAACCATCTGATCTAGCACGATAAATGTAGTAAAGAATATGTAATAGAGGGTATGTAAAATTGACGAAAGAGATATTGGGGAACTCGATATCTCTGACCAATTACAGTACCATCATTTACAAAATTGTGGAAAAGACCCTTTGTTTATGTTACCTCCACGGGGAATCTCAAACTAAAAGCAAATACTCCGTTATGGATATTTCCAATCTACCCCATATCACTTGCTCAACAAAAAATCTCTTGATGCTTCGTCGATCCACAATCGTGAGATGGCTCCAGTTTGGATGACTCGTGAACTCTGGAGCCGGCCCGCTCAACGTTACATGTGCTGAACGGCATTACTTTATAAGAACGGCGCCAGGTCCAGTTTTGTTTGTGAGATGTGATGAGCTTGGACCTTTGATGTGACCGCAAGATTTGTGTTACATATCGGTGCGATATCCCACGTCACGAGGGAGCAGATGTGGTGTTTTTGCGACCGAGAGTCGCGCCTCTGCATATCCGAATCGTTGCACTGATAAGAACCTCGACTTTGCATGACTTGGGGACATTCTGCGGTAGCATTTGTGGATGCGAGTAGTACGACGAAGATGGACTTCGGACATAGCATAGTATGTCCGTGTGTTGTATTGGTCCGATATCGTTTGTGACTGAGACATATCCGAGTTGGGACCTGAACGGAATGAGCTGAGGCTACGGTCAATATTTGGAGAAGGCTTCCAAAAAGTGCTGATTCAACGTAAGGCTATAAATGCGGGGACGAAACACCGTAAGAGATCTCTCATGGTTGCGAATAAGCATAGATCATGTTTATAAAACCCCCAGACAGACCCCTTAAATTATGTCATTTTTCTACATTGCACGATCAGATTAAATGAGATACCTAAGTTAGAGAATGTCATCTTTTAGCATGTCCTACCCTGGAGATCTAACTCGCTCCTATTGTGATTGCTTATCGATTGATTGTGCTTCGTTATACTTATCTTATCTTATCTTATCTCTTCTATGCTTAAACGTAGGTGGCGCTGGCTCACTGGGTCAAATCATAATGCCAACAACTAATTGCTTGACAGGTTGTATCAACTTGGCAGCATAACACTAAATGGCGTATCTGAAGTCGATAATGGCTACGATGGATATGACGAAGAGAGACCAATGGCAAGAGGGAATTGAACCGCGAGATATGTCAGGAGACTCGAAAGGTTGAACAGTGCAGAGCAGTCGGCGTCCGCGGACCTTTACACCAATTGTCCATCACCCGGCTCGTCCAAGGGCACTGCGAATATCTGTCGCACAGGTACAGGTACTCTGGAAACCTGTTAAGATTATCTCAGAATGAGCCTTTAACTCGAATTTCCCATGTTTCTCCTTTCCCAGTATCTTCAATCTTCGCAAGTAAATCTCATAGGCCTCATTAGGATAAATGATAATTTAGTAAATTGGAGGAAATGCACAGATTGGTCGCAATGGCATGATGGCAGCTGATATATGGCCAGGAAGTTGACAGTGCCCGCGGGTAGCGAAACTCGGGTTTCCGCGGGCCTCCTCGTTCCACAAGACTCAGGATATCAACTGAGCTGCCTATGCTTCTTTGGACTTGAGCAATCTATCACAAGTACCTGATGAAGTAATTAGAACATTTTCTTTCTTGATACCTTTTAGCTCCTGATTACCGAGACGCCGAGGCATCTATTTTTAAAGTTGCGGGGTAGCACTAGAAGCTCCGAAGCTCTGCCCATCTCGAACGATCGATGAAGATCAATTAATGTCAATCACGCTCCGATCCTGGATTTATGAAACTTGATCCTCTGTCGACTTGTTCACATCCACGCGCCTATCATAATGCCTTCCATATCAGCCTCCATAGTCACGCTTCTCATACAATGGTTCCGCGCAAACAAGGCCATCCAGGAAGATGAAGAGGCTACGCGCCAGAACATTCACGACACCTACGTACGGCCACAAGACCATCGCCCTCCCGGCAGTCTCGGCTCGAACATCACTATTGATCGCGTCGATGTACAAGAATGGCCCTTATACAAGATATCCACCACGAATTCTCAGAATAAGAGCCAGCAACGCAAAGCCCTTCTTTACATCCACGGCGGATCGTTCTTTAAGGAAATCTATCCCCAGCATTGGACACTCGCCGCACAGATTGCTGCTGAGACGGATCTGGATGTCTTGGTACCGATTTATCCGCTGGTCCCAAGACCGGTAGCTACAGCGCAGAAGCTCGCCGATGGGTTTGTCGATATTTGTCGTTTATCGAAGCAGCCCATCGTGAGCATAGCGGGTGATTCAGCGGGCGGTACACTCGCTCTATCAACTACTCTCCATCTCCGAGACACAGCGCCTGACCTTTTCGCAAAAGTACGCTCGTTAATTCTCATAACGCCCTTTCTCGACTGTGCGGTCGATCATCCGGAAGCACTACGTCTCGACAAGATCGACTTCTGGCTCGGAGTACCGGGTATTCGCATCGCAGGGAAGATGTTTGCAGGAGACTTGCCGATCAAACATCCTCTCGTCAGTCCGCTATACGGTGATATGGATAAGCTTCCGCCATTGTTGATGTTTGGGGGTCCGAGGGATTTGCTCTGTGCTGATGCTCGACGGTTGAAGTCAAAGTTGCTGGGCAAAGACGTGGATGAGGCTCCGGCGGGGAGTGTGGAGACGGATCGGCTTGTGTATGTTGAGAAGGAGGGCATGATTCATGTCTGGCCTCTACTCCCGCATAGTGAAGGTGCAGAGGGACGAAAGATGATTAATAATTTTGTTAATAAGCATTTGGAGCGATAGATATCTATCTTTCCACAGAAAGATTTTAGGAATGGCCAAGTTTTCAGTCGCCAAGCTTCCCACTCAATATGATGCAGTCACATCCGAAAGTCCTTTTGGCAAAGCCCATAAGCCGCAAGGTTTGTCAGCCGGTTTTCGTAAGCATCTTGCGTCTTGACCAATCAGACGTTCTCCAATTCATCAATTTTTAAGCATATCAACCAGGTTCATCCAATCCTACAGGATCGTCGGCGAATAGTTGCAGTGAGCAAGACCCACCTCCCCAAAGGAGCATCCGGAGCTTGGAAACCATAGGGTTCGGGGTATGTCATCGCCTGCAAGGCTGTGCAGTAAGAAGATATATTGATTTTGGTATAAAGAGGGGAGAGATGAATGTGATGAGACTCACAACCTGAATCATTAGTTGCTTCACTACTTGTTGAGATATCGGTAAAGATGCGCTTCTTTCAACTCGCTTTTGCCTCATTGGCATCCGTCGTAGTGGCGACTTCATCCTTTGATACTTGGGCTCACGGCCGAGTTGCCCTGCAAGACGTGAGCATTCACTTTCGCTACGCCGGCTCGGGACCTCCTCTTCTTCTCGTCCACGGAAATCCCCAGCACAGTCTTACATGGCAATTCATCGGCCCCATCCTGGCTCAGAACTATACCGTCATTGCGCCCGATAACCGAGGCGCTGGTGATTCGAGCGTTCCACCTGATGGGAACTACACCGCTGCTGCATCGGCAGAAGATCTCAAAGGCGTGTTGGATTTCTTGAACATCACCTCTGCGTATGTGTTTGCGCATGATAAAGGAGTCGGTATGGCAACTGCACTGGCGATCAAGTATCCAGATCTTGTCAAGAGACTTGCCCTGGCTGAGTATGTTCTTCCTGGCTTTACCTACGAGCAGTCGTCAAACCCAGCGCTGTTCTGGGATCTCTACCAAAACTGGCAGTTGGCATTCTTCCAAGTCCCCGATTTAGCAGAGTTTCTCATGTCGGGAAAGGAAAAGCAATTCTTGCAGTGGTATTTCTACCATGGGAGCTACTCTGGCGTTGAGAGCTTTAAAGAAGAGACAGTCAACAGATACACGAGCAGTATCTCGAAGCCAGGATTTCTAAGAGCTATGCTGGGACCATTCTCGAGTTCGACTGTTTACCAGGATGGAAACTTCTTCAAGGCTGCACTGAACGAAAGCCGATTGAGTGTACCGCTGCTTGGTATGGGCGGCGAGGCAAGCCTGGGATTGAAATCGGTTCTGAAGCAAACCTTTGAGCCAGTGTCATCTGATCTGGAAATTGATGTCATCCCGAAAGCAGGGCACTGGGTTGGTGAGTGTTCCTACTGACCCCGCTAAAGGACGTAGCTAATTGACGAGCAGCGGATGAGAACCCTCGATGGACTGCCAAGAGAGTAGCCAAGTTCTTTGGTGAAGACGATGATAGCCTGTCAAAGGTCGACTTGGGTTACTTGGATGATTTGGTTACACTGGACGTTGGGTTTTATGGCACCAGGAGGAACTTTGCATTGGGCACTCAGTAAGCGATCAGGGACGTTCAGACAGTCATTGAAAAGGTTGGCGCAGGCATGGTTCCAAGGGTTCATGGGCAGAGCATAATCACAGCTTACTTAAATGATGCTGATACTTCTATTAAAGGCCTGGCATGCAATTCTCTTCACCATTGAGCTCTGTCACAGGATCGCAGTCGGCATAAATACGTCGTATGTAAATGCTCTCAAAATAGATACAAGAATGTTGCGCCTGGCAACCCCTACACTCAATCTCATATATACTCCATCATAGCAAACCCAGAGCTTACTTCTTCACAGTGCATCCAATGCGCTTAGAGTCAATAGCAATGTCGTCAAACCAGAAAGTGTTGACAGCACCGCTATAAGACTCCCAGCCAAAGTAAACTCCCTGAACCTTGGGCTTGGGCTTGCTCCTGGCCCAGCCGTTGGCATAAGAACTGGGAGCCTCGGGCTTGTAGACAAGACCATGCACGGGGTTGTCGTTGAGCCAAGTGGCGATGGTACCATCGGGAGAGAGATGGTACTCGAGGCATTGCCAGGTGTTGGCGGGGATGCTCTTGGAGGCAGCGATTCCGTCGGGGGATAGATCGGGAAGAGTGGCGTCGTCGGATTCGTGGTTGTACATCATGATCTTGCTCTGGCCGCCAATGCGGAGATGCTTGCCCTTGCCCTGCGCAGCGTCAGGCATCGTGATGAAAGTGACGTGCGAGTCATCAAAAGCCTTGGCAGTCTTCCTTTAATTGCAACAGTGATCAGTAGCTATTCTCTTGGCATGCTCATCTTCAACTTACATCCAAGTTCGGACATAGACATGGCCCTCGGGAACAGCATCAGTTCCAAAGAACTTGTGTCCGCAGAAACCATTGGGTCCACCAGTGACCTTGATAGAGTTCTTTCCACTGTGCGCAGTAGTCTTGTCCAGCTCAACGCTACCGCCCTGATCGCAGTCAGGCGCATAAGTCGGCCAGGCGACCTTATCCCAGCCACTCTCGAAATCCTCAGCGACCTGGCCGAGGGCGAGGGGCAGCACAGAGAGTGCAGCAAGGGCAACTTGACGAAGCATGATGAAAATATACGAGAAATGAAAATATAGACTGGAAGAAGTGAAGTGAAGTGAGGATGAGAAGCCAAGATTGCCAAGAATGAAGGGACGATGCGAGATCTATATATGAGCTGAAAGCGAGAGACGATATTAGGGACTGAAGCCTGAAACAGGGCGGTTCTCTGCTTGTGGTTGTCATTGGGTCGTGCAGGGATTTTGCGGTTAGTTCGGAATCGAAAGCCCGCAATTTCCTTGTCGGGCCATGAGGTGAAACCTGAGACGAGCATGACGGGAATTCTTCCGTGGAAGGGGTGTGAAACAATCTATTTATCCGTCTTTTGACTGGATGATTTTTCTGGTTCTTGAGGGGTTAATTGGTCTTATACATATTTAATCATATTGCTTCATGCATTTTTCGGATCAAGACGACCGTCTATCCGATGATATGTAGTATAGGAAGTGGGTTGGCGTAGCATGTAGAACATCACTTCCAATACTGGTTTAAGTAGTTGACTAAAGAGACTCGGATGAAGCCGCGAGATACTTAAAATGGAAACGGGAGTTTCCTGTTTGAAAGCTGTTTTGCTCTATTTACTATAGACATCTAACGCCTAAATACAAACCTGACTATAGGAACTTCTGCCAGGTTATAGCTTGCCCCAATAGAACAGAAAACTACTCAACTCGCATTCTTTACTTTTCCGCCAGGGTTGCGGCCACTTCCAACCCCTCACCTCATAGCCCTATCACAGAAGTTCATCCACTTACCTTCATACATAGAAGAGCGCTAAAGGACTCAAACATGAAGGTTTCTGGCATCATAGACCCGAATAATGCCTTCAAGAACGCTAGACAACATGGCCTCGGCTGATGAACCCTCTATTGCCATCATAGTAGTCTACAGTGCAATGACTGCGTGGGTCACTTCGGCTGGTGTGAAAGCCATTGACAACAGTGGCATACACGGCTCCAGGAGGAGCCTTTGCAACCACGGCATTGGTGACACTGACCTTCTTATCTGGTTGCTTTTTGTACGTGTTTTCTGGGTCGAATGTCACGTTGTTGGTGTCCATCTTGGGCGAGGACGGTTCACTACCTTTTATTCAGATCTGTGCAGAGGGGTGATGATGGCGAGGCTTTCTGGTATTCCAATGTATCAATGTTGGATGTACAAGAAGATGCAGGTGGTACTCTACATAGCCTCTGAGGTATAGGCTTCCTGTTATATGGAATAATCAGAAGGACGCAGTAAGTAGGAGAGAAGGTATTTCGATTGAACAACTGAGCTGTTCTTGTCCTGTGATATCGAAGTATGAACAAAATCTATTCGCTAGCAATAGTACACCTGAGCATGGTGTGCAGTTTTGTTTGTTCTAACCTACATACGGATTTTTCCACTCAGCACCATTAGAAGATCAAGGGAGGGAAGAAGAGCAGTGGTAATCGAACAAAGTCCAAGCGTAACATATTACGGAACTGACCCCTTAATACTAAACCTGTTTGGAAGCTCGTGGCTTGTTCTGTTGGTGGTGACTTGAACAAAGACTTGGGAATAGCTGTTGCGTTGCACAGGTTAATGCGCGTATCCGCATTTCGCCTGACAAACTGATCAATCCACAAACATTTATTTTGTTCTTTGCTTTAATAGTTTGTTCCTGGCTCAAGGGGTTTGTTCACGCACTTAATTGACCAGGGGCCCCATTTTGCTGTCCCTTGTCCAGTTGGTTGGTGAGCTTTGTTGTGTTTGTTGTTTGTTCGTTTGTGGGGCACGCCGAACGATTCACTCCATGAGAACAGCAGTGTTTGATGAATCTCAGCAACGTATATAATCTCCCCTTCCTCGCAGCCTAAGTCCAACATCCTTTATACAGCAGCTTCTTCAGACAGCCTTTCCACAACAGCCCTTTCGGACAACGCCCTCTTCACACAATAGCCATTTTACGCAATAACATCTCGATCTCTACAAGACTTATTAACCTCATCAACATGGCCGAAGAAATGAACAACTCTCCTCCTCCTACCCCGACACGAGGCCAACGGAGGTTCAAGAACGGAAGTTCGCCTTGTGAATTTGCAGATGAGTATTATCCCGGGGGCCTCCACCCGGTTGAGCTAGGCGATATTTTTAATGATGGCCAGTATAAGGTCATTCGGAAACTTGGAGAAGGTTCTTTCTCTACTGTCTGGCTCGCGCATGACTTGAAGTCAGTTGATCCCCTAAGCCCTGCCAACTACTTATTCACTAACACTATGGACAGGAACTCCCGGTATGTGGCTCTGAAGATTCTTGTCTCAGAGAAAGCGAAACAGTCCCAGGAATTGCAGATTTTGCACCATCTCACCAAAGTCGCTCCTGTTGAATCGGCTCGGTATGTCACGCAACTTCTCAACGAGTTTGAACACAAAGGTCCCAACGGTACGCACAAATGTCTTGTTTTCGAGGCCATGGGTCCATCTTTCTGTCAAATGCTTCTGTATCCTCCGGGAAGAAGTAGAAGATGGAAAGAAAAAGAGCAGTACCCGCTTCAGACCGCGAAACACATTTTCAGGGACGTCTTGAAAGGGTTGAACCTTCTTCATAAGAACGGCATTTCTCATGGAGACTTTCAGCCAGGAAACGTCCTTTTCCCACTCAAAAATATTGATTCCTATGATGAAGCAACCCTGGAACCTGAAAAAGATGAAGACGAGGAAGGTGAGGATCGCTTTTGGGGAAGAGTCTCAGTTGTGAGAAAAGACGGCAACCAAGACAAGTGGGCACCTAAGTACCTGTATGCCGCAGAGTCTTTGTCTATCTACACAGGCCTTGATGGGCAATGGAACATCATTGATGAGAACCTCAAGGTAAAGCTATCAGATATGGGTGGCGGTAAGTACAATTCCCCCTTCCTTATATGAACTTTGACTAACAATTTATAGCATACTTCTTCAACGATCCTCCCAAGAAGCCTATTGTCCCCATCGGTCTTCGAGCTCCCGAGCTAGTTCTGAAAGGTGAGCTTCACGAAACTCAAGATATCTGGAGCTTCGGATGCATCCTTTTCGAAATGATCGCTGGACGGCCCATTTTCTACATATGGGGCCCACCCAAGTACGATACCTCACTTGACGACGAACATCTTCTTGAGGTCATAGAGAAGCTTGGCCCACTACCTGAGGAGCTTTTCAGCCACTGGAAGACCTCGGCGCTCTATTACACTAAAGATGGAAAGATGTACAATTGGTTCATTGATGGTGTTACTGAGGGTGAAGACCCTGTTACTCCCGATCCATCTGAGTTCGAGACTATGGAGGAAGCCTTTGATAAGGAGTGCCCAGAGATGGCAGAGGAGGAGGCGCAGGAGGTCAAGAAACTTATCCGATGGATTCTTCAGTACGATCCGGCCAAGAGACCCTCAGCTGAAGAAATCCTCCGACATCCATGGTTCGCGGAAGATTCAAGTGAGCAGGCAGAGTAAGGTTGGTCCTCGTGTTAGTTGACAGGAATGAGGAGCTTGGGAAAGGGAAAGGGAAAATTGGTAGGGATCTTAGATTGAAATACTCGCGCAGTAGATAGACGGAACTGTTGATTTCTGGTTTGATTTGCCAACTATATAAATCTACTCGTCAACAAAACTTTAGCCAGCGTGAAGCACCTTGACCTTCTAGTTCTTTGGCTTTTTGAAAGCATTCTTGGTAAGCTTAACAACAAAAGCGCCACGCTCAATGGTGTTGATGAAGATGTATCCCGACTTGAAGTAAGCATAAGAAGACCAAGTTCCAACAAAAGCAACACTACCGCCGCCGGGGAGAGCATCATCTTCGGGGTAGATATCGAACCAAGCGGCTTCATAAACTCCAGCGCCGGTGGGGTCTTGAGGAATGGAGCGGCCATCGAGGACACGGAGACCAGCGCCGTAGTGGGACTGGTAGATGTAGTTGTTGATGACGTACTGGTTGTGATCGATGGACTTGGTGGGGTGCTTGAAAACACCGGTCTGCTTGGGGTTCTCAAGATCGCGAATGTCCCAAATGAAAGTCACGGGATAACCGTCGGAGCCAGGACCTTTACCATCACGCTCATCGAGTTCGTCATCCAAGACGAGGAATTCTTGGTTTTGAGTGTCGAGAACCCAACCTTGATGAGTATAAGAAGCACCCTCGTAAGAGATCTTGGAGATGATGTTGGTTACATTAGCCTTGTCGGTGACATCGTAGATGGTCAGGGTATCCTCATTATATCCGTAGCAGATATCACGGCCCTGGTAGCGCTTATCAGGACCACGGTAGACAAGACACTGCGCATCGTGAACATAGCCATCGCCCTTGGCGCATCCAAGAGACTCTGGGTTAGAAGGATCAGTAAGATCGAAGAAGTTGAGTCCAGAGAGACAGTTGGGGTCAGTTCGTGGCTGAGCACCAACAGCAACACCGTACTTCAACTCCTCATTGACAACAACATTGTGAGCCCGACCCACAGGCAGCAGAGCTGAAAAGTGGCTGGTGAGATCCTTCTTGGCATCAAAGACCACAGGGCTTTTGGGGTTGATCTTGAGAAGCTTCTTCATGTCGAAGATCTGAATACCATGGCCGACGGCTTCGGATCCGATGATGACGTAGTTCTTGTATGTGCGGATCTCGCGCCACTGGGAGGGGACAGAGTACTCGGGCAGACGGCCAAGATAGACGAGCTGTCCCTTCTTGGTGATCTCTGCGAAAGCAGTGCCGTCGTACTGACCGATAGCGACAAACTCACGTCCGTTATCGGAAGTCCATCCCCAAGAGGACGAGCCTCGACCGCCGGTGCTACCAAGCGCAGCGTGACTCAAGAACGAGTAAAGATCAGCCTAGAGACTCGTTAGCCAGTGTAACTAGCTGTCATACAAAAGGTGATACTGACGTTGTGGCAGGCAAAGGTGTTGTTGGCATCACCCTTGATAGCCTCTGCGTAACCATCGACACACTTTGTGTACCCAAGCTTGGGATACTGCTCGCTGGCGAACGCACCAGCGGCCTCTTGCTTCGCCCAGACAGCCTGCTTGCTGGCCATGAGCTTGTTGTGCACCTCGCCCGAGTCGTATAGCTTGGCGGCCTTCTCCTCGTTGACCTTGATCTCCTTGGCGGCGACATAGGAACTAAGAGCGGCGAGGGCGCCGAGGAGGAGAGTGGACTTGACCATCATGAAAGATTGGGGATGATAGTTGGGGTTGGAGTGAGAAGAGGAGCATGTTTGGCGAGGAGACGTGCCTTTTATGTATGAACTGGCGGCATTGCTATCTGTGGATGCAGTGATGGAATCTTTGTAGATCACGTATACCGGCAATCCTACCATAAGCGATCACAGCCGGAGGGTCAATGCACATTCGCGCCTCGACATGTCCCCTTCACCAATCATCATCTCCCCAGCGTCGCACCGAAACCATTATCTCAACTTGGCGATAGTGACGGCATTTCTTGTCTACCCGGCAATACCCCAGATCTGGAAGGTGTCTACCGCACACCCGCTCTGTTATCAGAACCTATGATCACCTCCACAGGCACCCCATTGCAACCTAAGAAAATACCAAGCACGAAAGTTCTAATGCGCCGAACCTCATTGGATACAAGGTATTTCTTTCGCAATCCTTGGCGGACAGTGTACCAATCCTAGTTCGGCAGGTAAGTTAAGCTTATTGGATAGACTTCTTTTCTCGGACATAGAGCCGATGGTTCTTTTTTAATCTTATCGTGAAGTTTAAAAGACGCAATGTGACCCTGGAGCGGGCTTGGCGGGGGGTTGATTGGAGGAATTGTTGCGGAGACTATAATGATAGGGGATTAATGCCGATCACTGATTCAAGCTTGTTTTTTTTTGCTCCGCGGTAATCTACGCCTAAATCATGGGTTTTGTGACGATAGACTATCTGAACTGTGCTGGCTTTTGCACTAGATTATACCATGTGCACCCATGATAAGCTATACGAGATAATATATGTGGTCGTGAGCCTCGAGATCACACATGGTTGTCGCCGTGTAGAGCGCAACATTTTGTGCTTGAAGTCCGCATTATTCGCCCTGCTTCGTTTCTTAATTCAGCCATAATTCGACAAGACAATCTTGCTAAGTTATTAATATTACTGTGTGAACTTGGTATCATCTATAAGGTTGCCGGCTTTCCCAGCCATGCTGCAATACCCTACACCAATATTAGCATCAATTACCGATTACAGGTCTTGGATTGAAGTCGTCGTCGGCACTGTGTAGAAGAGATGTCTACGAAAGAGGAAACCTGCAATATCTCTCAGGGAAAAAGTTATTCCAGACTTTCAAATCAATTAAGACGACACAACGATGGAAATAAACACGGGAAGCTGACATATAGGGGATTGTAATACATAAACCTGCATATCTGTAGATTTCTTTCATCGCATCATAGCAATGAGGGACTGAAAAGAAAATGTTTTATAGGCTTGTGTTTTGACTACAAACCATCCAACTAGCTATCAAAGAAAAAGTCCAAACGTTTGTTACCCTGGTCACTAGTATTGTTGAGGTAATTCGCCTTTTCATGTGCAGTCATGCTGTCCCATTTGCTCCTCTTGGACTTGTTGCGGTAAGTGTAATAACCCTTTGCAAAAGCATACGCAAAGATAGTTCCCACAGTAATTCCAATCAAGTTCTTGTTTCCACGATGGTAGAGCGGCTTATCATCTTCCCGATAAATGTTGGAGGACGCGATACCCGACAACTGGATAGTGATGTTGTACAAAGCCGCACTGATAGCGCGGGTTCGGACAGAGCCGGATAATCTGGAGCACCAACCAACTTGAGCTGCATGGACGGAGGGTTGGCCGATTATCAAGAATGCTACAGCGTATTGAGCCCAGTGTGACAGATGCTGCACTGAGGTATATTCAACGATGAGCAGTGGGAGGACCCAAAGCTGGGTGAGTAGGCCAAACAAGGCGATCTGGTGGAACTTCTCGGTAAGAAAGGTGATCCAGAGCATGTTGACAGCGGCAAAAACTGTAGCAGGAATCGCCAAGAGCGTAGTGTTGAAAGTGCTAAAGCCCAGAGCCCGAAGCGATAATGTCAGGTAAGTCTTGGGCGGTGCCGTTGGAATCTCAAACAGTATGCCGATAGCATACACAGGCCAGAGGTCATAATCTTTAAGACTCTTCCAAAGCATGCCCAACGTAATCGGCTCGCGGTTATGCATGCCGCTTTTGGAAGGATCATCGCGAAGAACACGATTGACGATGATCTTCTCCTCCCGCTCGGTAAAGTAGCCAGCGGGATTCCACCAAGTCTTTGTCTGGGTAGGTCCAGGAACAAGGAAGAGGAAACTCAGGACACCAACTACCAAGCTGACCAAAGCTTCTAGGAGGAACAACCAGCGCCAGCCTTCTCGGCCAGCGACACCGCGCATGTGAAGAATGCCGTATGCCATGAACGAAGCCACGACACCAGACATGGAGTCGACGAACCAGAACAGGGCAAGACGGATAGGCATCTCGGTCTTCTTGTAGAAGTATGAGAGATAGAGGATGGAGTCTGGGATGAAACCACCCATGAACAAGCCTATGAAGAACCGGCATGCAAAGAAACCCGCCCGGTTATGCATGAAGAACTGTCCGCCCGACGCTAAACTCCAGAGGATGATCTGAACAGGGATCCAGCGATCAGGGCCAAGACGCTTGCCGATCATCTGCGACGGAATCTCAGCGACGAGAAAGCCAATGCGATACATGTTCTGCGCATTATTAAAGTCGTTGGTGTTGAGGTTAAGATCATCGAGTAAGTTATCAGCAGCTGCGTTGCCGAGATTACCGCGATCAATGTTAAGACCAAAGAACATGACCAGGATCCAGATAAAGATCTTCAAGTCTGTCTTGCGACGAACGGCTTGTTCTTCGCGATACGTCCATCGCTCATTGGGGTCGAAGCGATGGAAGTTCTCATACTCTGGTGGTGGTTGGTAGAATTGGGAGAGGTGGGGGTCGTCAAAGACGCTGCGCTCTGTGGCGATGGCGTCGAGATCGGCTGGCTTGTTGCGATGGGTGAGGGCTTCCCAGATGCCGATGTTTCTGCTGGTATCTTGGGGTTCTACCAGGTCGGTTGCTTGATCTTTGGGGGAGTTGACTTCAAAGGATGGTGCCTTTGCGTCAATGTCTTGATGGACAGGATGACTCATTCTGGGCGGTGGAGGGCCAAATGTCCCTGAGAGTATTTGAGAATCGGGAACTTATGGGAATGAGTCTGATGCTTCTGTGTTTTGAGAGCAGCGGATATCTCTTTTATAAACAGGCGAAAACCTTTTGATTCTTGACATGACTTACACACCGCGCAAAAGGACATCTTCAACGTGCTGCTACGTGCAGATGGTGTGACCAGCCGAGGACCCAGTTTCAGAGATAACCATCAATTCAAGCCTACTATCTTGTGCATCTCGGCACCGATGATCCGAGAGGCCATCACGACATTATGGGGATAAATGGGGACTGACCAGCTACCCCCAACACCAATTACCGTATGCGGGATGCCATCCGGAGCTATGTGCCGCCCCTCCCATGAACGCGATTGTATATATACAAGTCATGGGGGCTTCATTGGGGGTAAAAGCGGTTAGTTAGGATGACAAGTGATACGCAGCGATGGGCCATTTTCCAAGCTTTTAGGCTAATCTGCGTGAGATCATGACTATCGTCCTTCATATGTAAGCGTATTCGTCTTGATGAGTCTGCGTACTCTCTCATTAGGTTGCGCGCTGTCGGCTAATAAAAAACCACTCATCATTCATTCCTAAGTGTAGTAGGCAGTGATGTAGTGGTTTGAGTGGTGGTATTGCTATGAAATAAAGACTTGCGCAGCTACGAGAATGCAGATGAAGAATGACTTCTCCTTCGCTTGTAGATGCTGAATTGGTTGATAGTTAGTGAGACTAGACCTGCATTGAATAAATCATCAAGCCTTTTTACCAACCAAAGACCAGTCTATTCTTTCAAGCTCTCCCAAACACCGTCTACTACACCGTGCGATCAATCCCTTGTCCCAGCTATACCAAACGGCAGATTCTTGTACTTTGCAACTCCCTTTGTCTCTGGATGCTCAACATCAAGATCCCAATTATCAGGAACTTCCAACCCGGCATCAAGATGATGCTTATTCAACAGCACAGAGACCCCATCACGGTAGAGCCAAGGGTCATTCGTCCTCCGCTGCCAGTCCTCAAGCCTAGCCCTCAACTTCTCCAGAACATCCTTATACTTGGGGTCCTTAGCTAGGTTCACCACTTCCAGCGGGTCGAGCTCTAAATCATACAGCTCTTCAGCTGGGCGGAAGAAGTAATCCTTCAAGTTCCTTTGACCAATCTTCTTGGGACTGTCTTCTGAGTTGCGAATGTCTTCCCATGTCAATGATCCGTAAATGTCGTTCGCAAATGGAAAGTCGAGTCTCCATGCAATGTTGCGATGGTACTTGTAGCGTCGCGTACGGATGAAGCGAGTAGGCCAGTAGTTGGTAGACTCGTGAAACGTGTGTGAGCCAAACACGTGGTCCCAAGCATCAAGGTTCTTTTCTTGCCCAAGAATTTCCAGGAACGAGCGACCGGATAGCTGCTTCTTGGGCTCTTCCGCAGCTGGGCCAAGTGTCCAGTCTAGTATCGTCGGCAGAATGTCGACATACGAAACTAGATTCCCGTTGACGGAAGCTTTGGAGCTTGGCCGTCGTACAATAAGAGGTAGCTGAACACCAGCATCGTATAAAGTTGTCTTTGAGTTCATAAACGGAGGTCCGTTGTCGCTCATGAAGATGACCATTGTAGTCGATGCAAGACCGGCATTCTCGAGCTCATCAAGGATGAACCCAATTCCCTGATCTAGGCGACTAATGGCTTCCAGATATTCTGCAAGCTCTTGTCTTGCACCCGGGGTGTTGGACAAGAATTCGGGAACTACCATATCTTCAGGGCGGTACTTGACGCTTCGAATGCGCTCGTCGACAGGCTCATCATTGCCAAAGCCACCGCGAGTTCGATCACGATGAGGATCATGATATCCCACCGTCAAAACAAAAGGTCTCCCATCTTCTTTTGACGCAGCGAAGAACTCCTTCGCCTTCTGAGAAGACCACCAGACATCTCTTGTCAAACTCTCAGCTCTCCACTCCCATGGATACACAGCCTCAGGCCCAACGTGAATTTTGCCAATGATGCCAGTCCTGACACCGTTCTTGGTTAAGATAGCAGGACCAGACTCAACGTGATCAAAGGTCATGAAATGGTGCTTTCCACTGTTGAGACCATACTGTCCGTTTTGATGGGTGTGCAGCCCGGTGTAGATGGTAGAGCGACTTCCACTGCATGAAGCAGTGCTTGCAAAGGCTCTGTCGAATCTTACACCTTGGGATGCGAGTTTGTCGATGTTTGGAGTTTTTGCATTGGGATGACTGTAGCAGCCGAGTTGTTTGCCTAGGTCGTCTGCGACAAGCAGGAGGACGTTTTTGGCCGCCATATCGAATAGATTAGATAAGTGTTGGTTTTGATGCTACAGCACAGGTAACAACTGAATGAAGCCGGGGGTTTCACTGAAGGTCATATTTCTTAGGGTTTGTACGCAACTGTGCATGTCAGTGTCAGGGTTGGCGATGGCGTGACGAACAAGACTATGTCGCCATCCAGCAAGAATTATATATCCCAACATCCCGCGCATTCAAACAGTAGACGATATGTAACCGACATGAAGAAGGTGCCGAATATCCGTGCTTATCATACTCACATCGTGAAACTACTTAGAATTGAGCCTCAATCATGTCGATCAAGTGTGTAAACAACCTAGTGCCCAGCTGTCAGATTGGTTCATCCGCGGTGTTAGAAAGCGCACCAATGAGAACAAAGATAAGCGATTGTGACATCCGCGCTATTTATGGATATAGCATGGGTTCAAACGGCCGAGGTGTAGGGATTCGGCTCCGACTTTAAGGAACCCCCAAGGGGAAGGACTTGATCATTGTACTGGTACATGCTGGGTATATCTAGCTGTCTAGCACTGGGTGGAGTAAAGCTCAGTATATGACGACAGGTTCTAGTCTCGGAAAGGAGCGATGGTCCGAGACGCTCTTCACGATTGAAAGCTGCGAGATGCCGTGGTAAGAGTCAAATTACCGCCATGATGAACCTTGCCCTGTACGTCTGACCGGAACCACGGCAATATCATTGCAGTCTAAGGGTGAATAGACAAGATGAAGGGTATATGTCGTGCTCGAGATGAATATCAGTGACAGATTCAGATCAAGCAGGCGTAAACAATGAACTGAGCATGAGTACTCACCAGACGTCTTGGGAAAAGTATATATTCCAGACTACGCTATAAATCAAGGTGGATGAACAAGTGAAACAACATAGACAAGGCTCTTTCAGGATGAAATTCGTTCTCTTCTCAGGCTTGTTGTCAGCCTTCCTGGCAAACGCCCAACTCACCGGCCCAGTCGGTCCCCTCACAGCCCTCTCCCAAAAGACCCACGAGTGCAACATTCTCGACTATGGCGCTGTCAACGACAACTCCACCGATATAGCAGATGCCATCGAGAAGACCTTCAAGACCTGCGTTCTCCCGCATGCTGGAAGTCGTCTGATCGTCCCTGATGGCCAGTATCTGATCAAACGCTCAGTCGTTCTGTCAAACGGAACTAATTGGGCGTTCCAACTGGATGGACTCATCACCCTCGCTTATGGTGGTAACTGGACTGTTGATCGTAAGTTGGTATTGCAGGGCTTTGCGGGAGTTGAGCTGCTGAACGCGACTATCAATGGTGAAGGTGATGGGCAATTCTTGCAGTATGGACTCACCATTATAAATCGTGCGTATAACTTCACTAACCCTTCTTTCACCTTTACTGATCAACGTGATAGCCGTCGACTTTGAGTTTTATTCGCAGAATGGAAAGGGTGCCATTCAGGGACAAGGTTATATCTACAGGAACTTGGCAAAGTAAGTCACTCCTTTAAATCTAATTCTTACCAAAGACTTATATCCTTCGAAGTACCTTCCGTCCTCGACTTGTCAGGATCATTTCACCGATTAACACTTCTGTTCACGACCTTATTCTCGTTGACAGCCCCAAGTTTCACATCGTGTTCGACTTTGCTGAGAACCTTGAGGTATATCACCTCACCATTCGAGGGGCCAATTTAGGCTCTTATGATGGTGTTGACGTGGTGGGCACGAACTATTGGATCCACGATATCGAGGTAGGAATTCATCAGCCTAAACTCATTGATAATGTACTTATCAGATCAGGTTACAAACCGAGACGAATGCGTGTCGGTGAAGAGCCCTTCCAACCATGCTCTCATCGAGAATCTGGTTTGTAACCAAGCTGGTTCCGGTATCTCGATTGGCAGCCTCAACGTGTCTGCATCCATCGCTAATATCGTAAGTAAACCCTACCTATGAGACTCGGCGGGGCTGACTAAGTTCTTATAGCATGCACGAAACATCAACATCATCCAGGGAAACAACATTGCTTTCATCAAGACTTATCCAGGCGGCTCTGGCCATGTTACTAATATCACCTTTGAGAACTTCCGATCCAAGGCTTCTCTTTATGGCTTAGATATCAACCAGTATTGGCAGAACACCTTTGAACCTGATACTGGAGCTGTGGCTCTCAGTAACCTTGTTTTCAAGAACTTCTCTGGTAAGTGCAAGGTTGACAAAAAGACTGCAAAGCTGACCACCGTGTTTCAGGATCTGTCGCCGATGGGTCCAAGAGACCTCCTCTTTTCCTCGTGGCCAATGATCTATCATTCGCCACCAACGTCACAGTCGAAGACTTTAGCATTTGGACCGAGTCTGGAACTTCAGTCATCAACAAGATCAGCAACATCTTTGGCCACGGTGATAATTCTTATGGACAGGCGAATGGTATCAAATCGCTTTCGTCTGGCCAGGCACCTACCGCGTACACCAGCACGTACACAGTCACCGCTACACCTACTGGCTGGACAGCTCCATCATTACCTACATGGGCTGCGGCAAGCACTGGATATGGAAGTAAGTGACTTGATGAGTTTTAATCGTATATGCGCTGACTTTTTGTTCTAGCGGATGTGCCCATTCCAGTCTATACGCCAGCTGCACTATGGAAGCCGAGTGGTGACTATGATAAGCATTACTGGGGAAGCTTTTGATGCGCCGTCATTGTTAGTACTCTCTGACACTCGGCCGCCAGTAAAGGTCCCGGCGAGAGAGGAGGTATCTTAAGACATGGGTGATGATCTTGTATAGGTGGTAGTTATGAGACCACAATCTAGTAAATATACCTAAAACCTGACCGATGGGTTCCCGTAGCCGCAGCCATGTCGACCTTTCCATCCTCGGTAGTGACGGCATTCGCTTCTGCCTCTGCTTTATCCAACTTCTTGTTCTCTCTCTTGTGAACATATCGTAGCAGAAGAGCAAGAAGAGCCACGATAACACAGATTGCGGCATTGGCGCTACCACCTGGTGTGTATTGGGGCCCATCTTTGCTGGGATACATGTATGATCCGTAGATACTAGCTGTGTTGCCGATCATGTTGCAAATAGCGATGACGGCTGATCGCTTGACTAGTGGACGGGGGAAGGAGTTTGCGACCCATGATACAATAATTTGGTCTGTAAAGTCTCAGTCGGCGGTTCCAGAATAGCTGATTGATGAGCTTACAAGAAGCGACAGAACCCATGGGCATGAGAAACATGGCAAAGAAGCGAGCTCCGACAACTGTTGTCCCAGCTGCAATCGCATTTCCGATAGCTGCTACGAGCATGAGACAAATGATATGAAGTGATCTATCGTTCGTCTTGGCAGAGCTCAACGTTACGCAGACGGAGAGGAGAAAAGTCGCAAACTACCAAGACGAGTCAGCAAAACCGCGACAATCACTTCATACCATGTTCGACTTACCCAAGCAGGGGCTGTGAGCCATAGAGTGGTGATCTTTCCATAACCAAGCGTTCCAACAATAGTCGGGAAGAAATATTGGAACGTCTGGGAAATCAAGCTGACGTGCTGAAGAAGAACAAAGAGGTAGAGGCGATAATCGCGTACAGCCATCTTGACACCGTCCCAGATTGTCTTTTCGCCGTATGCATCGACTTCGTTGATATCTTGTTCTAAGCGCCACGCTGCGAATGCGCGCTCTTCTTGGGTTAGCCATTTGGTGGTGTGAGGGTAATTGGGCAGAGCGACCGAGGCGACGAAGGAGAATCCGATGGCGGCCACGCCCTCCTGTTATTTATTAGCTTTGTCCTGCCAAGGTCAAGATTGCACTCACGATGATGAAAAGCCACCTCCAACCTGCAATGCCATGCGCCCCCTCAAGATCGCCGAGAATAGCAGCACCCAAAACTCCACCAAACATATTCGCCAACGCATTCCCCGAATAAAGCCATGCAATGCGCCGAGTAAGCTCGGCTCTCGTATACCACGAACTCATCAGAAACACGGCCCCGGGAAAAAACGGGGCTTCGACAAAACCCAGAAAGAATCTAATGACAATTAAATGGGTGAAGCTATCAGAAGCAGCATTACACGTCGACACAACGCCCCAGAGACAACAAGACGCGCTAAGATACAGCGACGGCCGAAGCTTTGTCAGGATGAGATTGGAGGGGAGTTGCATGAGTAAGTATCCGACAAAGAAAATCGACGTGGCGAGGTTGAAGTCTGTGCCTGACATGCCGAGATCTTCTTCGAGGGAGCCTTGTCTGGCTTGTGCGAGATTCGAGCGGTCGAGAAAATTGAGAAGATACATGATGACGAGAGTCGGCATTAGTCGCATGTCGACTTTTCGGAGGAGTTTCTTGTCGAAGTCTTTGCGCCATTCTTCGGTTTGGGCGTTGAAGTCCCATGACTCGAGGTTTTGCTCACGACTGGCGGCGGGGGTATCGCCTTCGTCCATTTGGACAGACGCTTTGCCTGTGTCCATGCTGCTTTGCGAGAATACCAGGTGGCAAAAGATGAGCTTCACAGAAGACAGAGTGAGATGGGGAATGAAAAGACCAAGATTTCAGCTACGATGACGGTATATAAAGCCCCCCCAGACGAGAAAAGAGCAGCCCCGGCACAAGTATCGGCAAAGGGATACACCGAAACTCCATCATAATTGGTAACAGATCAACAAGAAATGTAACATCACCAATAGTTTGACCAACGAGAAACAAGGCGATTGCCTTGAGTCGGTAGATCATCCCCCGCAATTGACGAGACTACCCCGCAGCTGAGTCGGGTTGACTCTGGGGTAAAATGGGCACGAGCAAGGTCTATGACTCGGGGAACAACCCGTGGTGTCACCATGACCCGCTCACTTGTGGAGAGGATGCTGCTTTTTCGTATGTGCTGTTTGATGGGCGTTGTACTGATTGGGATGTGAGGGTTGTATTAGGCTGCAGCTGCGGAGATAACGTCGCGGAGTTGGATGCATTGGCATGTTCTCTTATCTAAAGGCTTGGATGTGGTACGAAACGGATCTTGTGGAAGCGAGGGAGATGTTGTAGACAACAATAGGTCAGATAAGACCGATGCAAAAAGGTCGATTCTAAGAGCCAATCACCAGTATTAGTGCACTCGTAGGTATTGAATCTCGCTGCACTCGAACTGTGGCAGAAACTCTCTCGGAGCCAGAAGTAGCCATCGACGCTATCTCAACGGCATGCCGAGGTACTTTTGCAATGCAACTTCCGAGATTTCCTATCTTGAAACGCGAATTGGGGTTCGAATGCAACGGTAAACGATGCAAGTATTTCCGTCTAACCAATCAAGTGGATGATCAACATTAGGCAAAATGAATGTTGTGATCGGCAATGCGGAGAACAAGCGAGCTGCATATCGGACAAAAGGCCGAGAGATGTTGGGTCAACTCCGCAGATACCGTCACCTGATCTGGGGATACAGATAGACAAGATGAACCCGGATTTTCTTGAACCGCAAGAGTGAATTACTACAACTTGCACTGAGCAATAAGCAGATTGTAACTTTCATTCATACACTCACGGTGGACCTTAACTACGACTGGCTTAAGCACAGGCTGTTCAGTTGGAACGCTTCACTAGATCCTACAAACAGCGAGGAAGAGCAATAACACTTGAACTTGCAATCTATGGACTGGACTAATAAATGTCCCGAGACAGTTAACTTGATCAGTAGACTGATACCGGATATCTGAGAACATGGCAACTGGCTAGTTCGGTGGCACTGAGACGACTGGGGCTCCCAGAAGGACTTTTTCATCCCCCAAGTCGGAAGACCTCGTGAAGCGCAAGATATCCGCTCCAACTACTACCTGGTGTGAGAGATACATAAGTTGTATAACTTCATCTCTCAACTTGAATAGATGTCTTCTCTATACCGGGTGGTGGGTCACTGTAGCCTCCCAGGGTCTTCCGTATAATTTCCCGAATTCCGACAAAATAGTCCGGCTCACTGGGGTAGCTACGGGGCCCAGGGCGGCGGACGCAGGACTCGGGCCCATCGTTGCTAAAGGGAAAAAGCTAGTATATCTCTTCTTTCGACCCTCTCTTTTCATCACCATCGCTCCCCCAGGACCTGTTGTATGGTATAGGATCGAGTGTTTCACAGATATCTTGATAGAAGAATCACATAAGACGGGGATCTCATCACGACGCCCTTGGCCCCAACATCATAGGTCCTATTAATTCACTTATTAACTTTTGCACATTGACTAAAAGCGACTGGCCGATATGCAACCATAGTATAGAAGACAAGGAATATCAGGACTGAAGAGATGATAAGCCGAGTTCTCTTAACGATTGTCCCCTAGTCTTGCGACTGGGCGGTGGAGTGTTCTCAAATCATATATCACCAGAATGATAAGAAAGCCTCTCCCATTTGTACGCTAACATCAAAGAAGTCAACTGATTGCAATAATCATACTCTGTAAACGCGCGACCGTAAAGCGGATCGGTCTAAGCATAGCCTCGCTAGGTTGGCGGGGGTGAATCATGCTTAATCAGTGATCACTCACCACTGCCGAGGTAGAACAAGGGTCTTGTAACTCTATTTCGCAGACTCGATTAACTTACGATCAGTGCGACTCTAACTATATTATAAATAAAGTAATTTTGATTTAATATGGAGCAAGGGATAGGAAGCACTATTATCAACCCAAAATCACAAATACGCTCATTTCGCCTCCCAACGCTCAAATGAACCGTATGACGGTGTCGTAGCGCGGTGCAATCCTCTGTCAGGTTGTCAAGTTTCCCCAGATCAAATGACATGCTAACACAAGAGCGGTTGACCTCCATATTAGTCTGGGAGCTCTTTAGCATAGATCAATAGTCAAAAGCACCGAGTCGCTGGGGCGCGAGATAACCTATGACCAAAAAGGATAGTTCAAGCGACTTCCCCGCAAACCCATGGACAGCGACAAGGGGCTTTGATAAGATGGTCACGATCGCCTTGTGCAAAATTACGAACAAGCCTATCATCAAGCATAAGTCAATCTACCTCCCGCATCTAGATCAATTATGGAAGCGGGAGCCGACTCTAGTATACGATTCAATGTCGCTTATCAGTTTGACAAGTGAGGACGTAATGAGTAAGACTTACGCTTGGGGCTCGAAAATATGTATTGGTAGAATTAACTATATAAAACTGTCCGAATTTGCTGATAAAATAATGAGATACCAGTCAAGTTCTTCAGATATATTATATCATCATAATCTCGGTTCTTACGTAACTCAATGAAAGCTCCAGGTTCGGTCTCTAGCCTACTTTTGGTAGCAGCTCTTCTGATTTCCCCAGGATCAGCTGCTTCCAAGAAGTCGAGCAACAAGACAGTCATCGGAGACACCGTCTTTCACAATGGCTCCATTTACTCTCTCGATCTACTCTCCACCAAGTACTCTGCCCTCGCCGTTAAAGATGGATACATCACCTTCCTAGGCGATGAAGAAAGCATCCACTCATATATCGCTAAAAATACCTCGGTCTTCAACCTTGAAGGCCGCATGATGATGCCTGGTCTCGTGGACGCCCATATGCATCCCCTTCGCGGCGGAGCTGCTCTTCTCAAGTGCAACATGAACTTTCAGCCCTTGGGTCTAAGCAAAGTTCTTGAGAAGATTCAGAGTTGTCTCGATGACGACAAGAATAAGAGCGATGAAGATTGGTTAGAGGTCATTTCCCTCGACTATTACGCCTTGGTAGACGATACGGGCGGCGTTACGAAGAAGGACTTGGACAAGCTCAGGACAAAAAGACCTATCCTGGTCGCGTCAGCTGATTCGCATACCTTCTGGGTCAACTCAGCTGCGTTGAAGGTATCATCCCTCACTAGCAAAACGAAAGACCCAAGAAACGGCAAATTCGAGCGACTCCCAGGAAGTCAAGAACTTTCGGGGATTTTACAAGATTCTGCGACGAGCTTGTTAGCAGGCCCTGCGCCTCCAACAGCCGAGGACGATGTTCGATCTGCCAGAGCTGCGTTGAAGCTCCTTCGTGAGGAAGGTGTTACAAGTTTCCAAGAGGCTGCGTCCAGCGAGGATACAGCTCTTGCACTTGCAGCTATCAAGAAGGAGGGAGGTTTGACAGCTCGTGGCTTTTTCGACTATCTCGTGGAGCCACCTAACAATACTGCGGGAATTGATGATCTCGTCAATGACGTGGTCAATGTTACTTCGACGTGGAATGACAAGAAGGAGCTAAGTCCCAAGCCTTCTATGAAGTGGCACGCTGTCAAGATGTTCATGGACGGCGTTCTGTTATACCCCGCGAATACCGGATCTCTCATCGAGCCATACTTTCAACCCGTGGCCAATACGTCAATGTGGGCACCCAAGTCAAATTCCGGACCCAAAACATACTGGGATAGGGAACTGTTGAGTCTGACCCTGATAAAACTGTTCAAGAACAAAATCGATGCTCAGATCCATGTGGACGGAGATCTAGCTGTTCGAACAGCTCTCGATGCCCTCGAGGAGCTCCGTATCAAGAATCCCCAACTACGCGATTACCGGGTGGGATTCGCGCACAACGAAGTAACTGACCCTTCAGATTGGCCTCGCTTCGCCGAACTCAAGGCCGATCCCATTATGAGCTTTCAGTGGTCACAGGCTAGTTCTGTCTGGCTCCCAAATGGTGTCAAGAGTATAGGCCCAAGACGATCGCACTACATGGAAGCTTTTGGAGAACTAGCCAAGTTTGGGTCTGCTATTGTCTACGGCAGCGACTGGCCGGTATGTAACCGTAAACCGTCTTAAGTGACATCAAAACTGACGACAGTGATAGATTGATCCTTTGGATGAGTGGCTGGCCATCAAGGCTGGTGTCACACGCTCAGGCGATCCCAAGAACCCCAATTCTCCTGCTTCACAAGGAGCTCCCTACAATGGCAACGGTCTTCCAGGTCTGACTCTGACACGCGACCAAGCCATTCGTGCCATCACGACCGAGAGCGCTCGCTTCCTCCGCGCCGATGCCTATATCGGTTCACTAGAAGTTGGAAAGCTTGCAGATGCTATTGTCCTCAAGGCCAATTACTTTGAAGTTCCAGAAGAGCATATCGCTAGACAGAAGACCCTGCTGACAATGGTTGGCGGTGAGATTGTGTACATCGCTGATGAGATTGACTTCAACAACGGTGTTAAGGCGAAGTTTGCGAATGATGATGATGTTGGTAAGATGATTAAGAAGAGAAGTGTAGGTGGAATTCAGGGGAGGGATTTGTCGAAGGAAGGGAAGAGATCTGTACAGCGTCTACAAACTCGTGGGGCGTGTGCGCATTCGCATCAGCATTAATGGCAGGGCCTTGACGCGTGAAGCTAAAGTCGCCCGTCGTCACCGTTGGTTACATCATGCCCCTCTGAAGCCATTAAATCCGTCGTCCTTAGCACCGAGCATGGTGGGGTAGTGAGATATTTGGACCAAAAGGGTAATGAGGGGTCAATTATGGCCTGATAGAGAGGAGCTGAAAAGTCGAATAAATTGGTTGTTCTCCTGTCATGATTCGCTGAACGGAAAGGTAAAATACTTAAAAAAGACATCAGCTAGTCACAAAACGATCCTGCATTCTTTAGTTACAATTCTCTTCCAGATTTAGAGATAACATCCCAGGCGTTCACATCTAGAGCATTCTTATCACATATAGAAGCGCTGTGGCGTTCCATATCTCGAACTGCATAACGAACGGTATTTAGCACATGAAGCAATCGCTGCAGCAAACTTAATCTTATGACATCGTACGAAAAGACAGGTGGGCATAATGGCCTGTTCCCGCAATATTGTTGTGGCTAGTTTCATTCAAGGTGGTTAGGCTGATCCTTGGCAGAGTGTTGTGGCTAGCTGGAGCGACCTTAGCATCTTCAGAAAGAGGGAGCATTCCAAAGCATCAGAGGCCGATGTTTTCACTGGTTGAATGATGGTATCTTTCGAGGACCGACTGAAATTGGCAAAACGAAGCGTGATAAGTCGGCCGATCTTGGTCGAATTGTGGCTTTGGAAATATTAGCTGAACTGCAACCTTATTGATAGTTTTTACGCTCCAACCTTTCTTCTTTAGGACATACAAATGTGACTTGCTGAACGTGCACACATAAACCTACATGTAGGAGCACAAAGATAGTTAATGATCTATTCATATGAAGACTGTGGCGTGATTGTAAGACACCTGTCCCGTTAGTATAAAGGATGCTACGGTCGCCAGTATAAAGGTCTATTTCATCATCAACCTTCATCACTACCAATTTAACGACTATATTCTTCTTTCAGGTTCTTCCATTATGGCTCAACTTATCGTTCGGTGGGAAGGTGGTACGGAGTGGTGGCTGGATGGTCCATATGGCTCCGCCCAGTTCCTTTCCGAAGAAGCCGTGAATGCTTTTGCCGAAGCAATGGCTGGAGGGCCCGATGCCCTGTCTGGTTATCTCCTTTGTGGCGAAGCCTTTTCAGGTATCGTCAGTGGGGACTTTGAAGCTGTAGACCTCTTCCTCGAGCTGTGGCCTCGGGCAACAAACGAGCTCCTGGTTACTGGCAGACCCGGTTCATTCCTGGCCGAGAGTGAGGGTGTAGCTAGCCTTCTTTCCTGTCTTGCTCGAGCAGGCGAATGGCTACTCCAATTCTTTGTGGCTTCAAGTAAGTTCATATTACGAACCAATTGCATGGTTACTGACATTTTCTTTAACCAAAGTCAAGGACTTGGGCCACGCGCCTCGGCGCGATAAGATGCTGCCCAAGAAAGATGCCCTCAAAGCACTGGTAGATGGTTCGTCTTAACCCACTTTCAATACTCATACCTCAGCTAGCAGTGGTGCTAATAAATAAATTAGATCAAAACCTACGTACTGCTGCTCTTCAGGCTCTCAAGCAGCAAAAGGCCGATCCAGAAAAGAGACTATCTTTGAAGAAGAATCAGCAAATTTCTACAGCCGCTGCAAATGCCGATTACAATGTCACCTTCTGGAACCAATCCGGAGGTGATCTTCTGACCTTGCATAGTTCTGACCTTTGGCCTTCGAGTATCATGTTCATCGTTTCAAAGCCAGGCAAGGAGTTCAAGATCGGCACTCAGGCTCTTGCCTGGTCGTGGCTTGCAAGCGGTTGGGCTCAAGCTGAGATGGATGGTTACTGCATCTGGAATACTCCACGCGGTTCATGGTTCGGTGTCAATATTCACGTACCTGTCCAGATCCTCGGTATAGGTACTGCTCCTTACTACCAAGTTGCCTGGTCTGAGACCGGCAAGAATGAGTGGCATACCCCCGTGGACGATCCCGCGACTCCATTTACATTCCCCAAGACACTCGGCTACGAGATTGAGATCAAAACCCAGTGCGGGCATGCTTCTATTGTTGCAAATGTATTCGTCAAGAAACTCCTCAAATAGACTGATGACCAGGCTCTGAAATGGCAGTTTGGGAAGGCTGGAACATGCTCTTTAGCTTCTATTGGGTCTTTTGGTTGGCTGTCGTGAAACAAGACTCATTCTCGTCTCTCTTTATACAATTTTACAGTAACTCTTCCTGAAACCCTTCCTCAATTCTCGACCACTGCCGCGGTGTGAAGAAGCCAGACAGCCAATAATTACCATCTAAATCTCTCGTGTGAATATTCACAAAGTTCCTCATTGTAATCCCAGGATTCAGAGATGAGGCATAGTGATGAACTGGTCTGACTGGGCGGGTTTTCCTCTGTTGGTCTTTACCAGCTTGAATCACAGCTGGTCCAAAGTCTGCAGCTGTAAAGAGATCGATTTTGAGCCTGTTGTTGGTAACCAATAGTTGGCTCCCTGGAGCAGCGAAGATTGGCGCTCTCATTTTGCCTATGTCCCAGCGTTTGCGGAAGAGTTGTAGGATACCTACCAAGTTCGACTCATCCAGTTGCTGCAACAAGCCTCGGCGGCTCACGAGTGCTTGCTTTCCCAATGACCTGCGAAGGTCGTCTTCTGTGATGTTGACGAAAGACCCTAGGATCATGTTTTGAACGTAGACGCCGTCCGCATTGTGAAGTTGAGGTAATCGGGTTCGTGCGTCGATCGGAGTTGTCATACTGATCGTACGGGGTGCTTGGGATGGATCGACTAGGGCACGGGAGAGCCATGCCAAGATGGCATCACTGGGACTGACCCATGGATCATCCAGGTCCCAGTTGTCCTCCTTGATATCGTCCAGCGCTCGCTCATGTAGCCTGTCTACCACGTCTTTCGGCAGGTAGATGATGCGGCTTTCTACGGTCGGCTGAGTGAAGATGACCCAAAGCATCCGGATGACGAACAGTATGAAAGCTACGCCAGAAATAATTCGAGCTTCACTGGCTGCATACTGCGGTCCAGAGTGGGCTATATCTCCGAGATCGTATAGAACATCTTGCTTTGCCCCCATGACCTTTGGTACACGTTCCTTAAG
Source organism: Fusarium chuoi (assembly GCA_022627125.1). NCBI lineage: Eukaryota > Fungi > Ascomycota > Sordariomycetes > Hypocreales > Nectriaceae > Fusarium > Fusarium chuoi. The sequence goes on from JAJALE010000852.1 coordinate 160,981, forward strand.
GCCAGCGAGTACGGCTGACCAGGCTTCAATCAAATGAGAGAATCCAACTGCATCAAACAGGACGTGTGGCCACGTCATAGTAACAATTGTCGCGTCTTGGAATGTGATGATGTGAAGACCTATCATTGGGACATCCCGACTGGTATAATCCTTGAGCGATCCCGCTGCACCAGGAGGTATACCAAAGTCCCAAGGACCTGATGCTCCTGGAAAGGTTGACGGTCGACTACTCGCTTTCGGTAACAGGTTTGCGACTTTGTGCTCTTCGATGCTGATATCGTAATGTTGGTGCGAATAAGACACAGCAGGCCGTTCATTTGTGTACGTAGTGGGAACATGAACCTCGAGAGCTCCTCGTCGGTTATGCCCGTACCTCAATCTTCCACCAAGTTTCTTCCAGTCGCCAACGGTAAGTAGTTCCGCTAGCGATTTGTGAAGCTTGTCGGCGTTCAAAACATCGTTGAAGCGCATGGTCCATGCCATGACAAGGAACTTCAGTACAGACACATTATCTATCATGTGCGTGGGGTACACAATGTCGTCTGATCGTGAATCTGAAGAAGCCATTTTAATTTGAAGTGAATAATGATAATGTACTGCAATAAAGATATATACTGCGAAGGGCTGTTAGGATGTTTTAATAGCAACGCACATCGCGGCCCCAAAATCTCACGTAAGCTTGGTTTGCGAGAGAGCAAATCGCATCTGTCTCAATACGACGTTATCAGATCCTTCCGAAACCAGCATTACCCGGAACCTTGCTCTGAGCGGTAGTAGCTTGAGTCGACCTCGCGATAGGCAGTCCCTTGAACTCCGACATAAAGCCGGTATCCTTTCTGTTAAACGCACCAGATGAATCGAAGATATTGCCCTGGCACACGCGACCGAGGTACTGCTGGGTAGCGCTAGCAGCAGCGTTATCAGGACAGCTGTTGAGTTGGCCCTTGAAGTCGGGGACGATGACTTGCTTGACGTTCTGGAAGACATTGCCTTCGAAAAGACCCTTGCCGGCGGTGTCACCTTCGATGGCGTGGCCGTTGATGTCGCGCCAGACGTTGTTGACGGCGTGGAGGAATGTGGTTGCTGAGAGAGCTGGGCCACGGCCTGAGGTATGCTCTATGAGGTTGTCTGAAAGATGTCAGTAGAGATCTGAGCTATGGTGGTGGTGGAGGTGTACTCTGAAGGGTAATTTGATCACCCTGGCCGACCATCTCAATGGTCCAGTAGTGGTAACCATCACAGCCAGCGGACCATTGCGTATGACCATCGATGTGATTGTTGGAAAGGGTTATGCCAGTGCTCTTGTCACGGCCAAAGACGTAGTGCTGACGACCAAGCAGCGATGTCTAGAAAGGTTAGCAATGCTCTGACTTGTAGGAACATATTAGCTTACGGTGCAGTGATCAACCCAGATCTTGCTAGTGCCGGAGAAGGTGAAGGCGTCACCACCCCAGACATACTGAGGGTTCAGGTTCGTGATATCTGCAAAGACATCAATTAGAGAACTGATACACCGGAGGTATGAGTAACGTACGAATGTTTTGAACGATAATGTTCTTGACATTAACAAACCGCAATCCCTTTCCCTTGATAATACCCTTGTTCCCAACTCCGATAATCGTCTTATCAGAAGCAACATTGATCCCACTTGTTCCAGCCTTGCTGTACGTAACATCAACCTTGGGATTGTTACCGCACCAATTCCCAGCTGCGTTGATAGCCAACTGACATCCCGCACCAGTCTTCCACGGCGCACATCCCTTCTCTTTCACGGTACCCTCCGAACCAATAAAATTGTACGTTCGGTCAAGCACAATAACGCGGGGCGTCTTGTCGGTGAGATAAGTTACCAGCTCTTGAATATTCTTCGGCGTAACTGCTGCAGCGGAACCACCGCCCGTGACACCTTGGGCGAAACCTTGTGCTGAACCGGAGACTTTTTGAGCGGTTATAGAAGTGAAGAGCGCTGTGAGCGCGCCGAGGCAGAGGGTGAACTTCATGATGGCGAAGCTCGATAAAGCCAAGAGATAGACTGGCGAAGCAGTCTCGTTTTAGGTGAAACCTTCATCTGAATTATAGTCTCACAGTAAAGGGATACGCGGATTCGTCGGATTATTCCTAGCAGAAACTGCCCTATGCGAAGTTATCTAGCTCCCTGTTTCAGTTAAGTCTAAAGTACGAGTGCGGTGGAGAAACTATTTCCGTCAGTGACAAGCCAGTTTAGCTTTGTACGGCCCTTAATTTCGTTAGCTTCGTTACAGCGGTCACGATGATCGTATAAATGCCAGTGGCGTTCATTGCTGCTGATTTCTAGGGCGACCGGTCATTGGGAGATACCCAGATCGGATCGTCCCATGTCGTGAAAGAATGGGAAGAGATCGATATGCGACATAAATGAAACAACGATGTTTCCTAGCTCGTACCTTGGCCACTCTGGACATCGGATGAGAAAGTGGATTCATGAAACGGAACATCCCGTATATCCGGTGAGCCTTATTGAAATGAGAATCGGTAGCTTAAAATCATGGTAGATGACCTTCGAGCAGCCAACGTGGGTTCAAAAGGAGACATTGTTGCATATGCGCGCAAATAGTTACCCTGTTCTCATGAAGCCGGCCAAGTTAATATTCGCTACAATCACATGAACATCTGGCATCCATCTATAGTTATTTAGCCCTCCCAAACACTTGCCACTCATTCATCGTAGCGCAATTTGCGCAAACAGCTAGCCGTCTCCTCAGGAATACTCACAAAGGGGAAATGCCCTGACGACAGCTTCTCTACCTTATCAAAACCACCAGCCTGAATAAGCATCTCCTGCAACTCCGGAGGAACTGTCTGATCCTTTTCGCACAAAACATACGTCTTTGGAATCGTGACGTCAGAGTTAATAAAGTCCGATACGTGGCCAAGACTCTTCTGGCTTTGACTTCCTAGGACCAGCTTCCAAGCTTCATCTTGCTTCTCCGGGGGAAGATCGCTAAAGAATAGTGGCTTTGCGACCTCTGTCATGTGAAAGACTCCATCCTGGATTAATTAGCATCTGTGAAGTTTGATGCAGGGTAGGTGATTGACATACCTCATGCTCGAAATACGGCATTGGCGGCGCTGGCTTTGTGTCGCCTCTAGCATTCTTTCCTCTCTGTGCATATGCAAACCCAGCGATAGCGACATATCCCTTGATACCACCAGAAAGTCCCTTAGCCTTGCGTTCTGCAATTGTCTGCCCTTCGATGGCGAGTAAAGCGGGGAGACTTCCGCAGCTATGCCCAAAGATCACAACCTCAGACCCTTTTTCGAACTCGGAAGCCAGACGGTTGTGGATTTCTTCAACGTCATCAAGCAGACCCTTCTTGGCCAATTCTTTGAACTCAGGGCTTGCGGGATCTTTAGAGGTGAGTGTTTTAGTGACGGTTAATCTCGGGATGATGACGTTGAACCCGTCTTGCTCCAAAATGTTGGCGACGGGCTGGTAAATTTCAGGACTGCAGAACCCCCCAGGAACGATGGCGATGACGGGCTTGTTCTCTGCCATTTTGCCGATCTAGTACGATGAAGATGGGATAACAGGAGTTTTCAGACGGTTGAACTTCGCGCAGGCGCCCAGTGATGGCTTTATATGGTCGGATAAGCGCTAAACGGAATTCCGCTTGTAAGCTGATGTGTGCCGCCATATCTAGAATAGTTCAGAATAGGTAAGCTGTTGGGAGCTTGACATTACTGGGTCTTCGAGATACTAGTGCTGTGCTTATTTATACGATAAGATCACGGAGTTTAATTGGCTGCGATGAGTCTCCCAGTTAAACATGTCATTATCACCAACTGGACATTTCAGCTACAAGGAACTATGGTGCGGCTCCTCAATAAAAGAACCAATCTTCATTCTCGTTTTGTCGTGTTTTCATCCAAGTTGCTTTATTTATAGACAACGACAGAAGAACATGAGCCCTGCCTCATTTCCCCTTCTCCCTCACTCTTACTCTTACGTGCGACCACAATCAGGCTCTGAATATGTCTCTCTCATTGGCTGTTCAACAGATGTTTCGAGCGGGGTAAGCATTTCCGTTATCGTACCAGCATGCAGGCGTTCACTAGTTGCATCACCGGTGTAATATTTATATGCGTGGCGTCGGTGGGAGATGAAGCTCCAGGGTTAGCATAGCAAGGATGGAGGCTCAAGAGAAAACAGACAGCATAAACTTGGGTTGCACCAATATTCGGTTTCTGCTAATTTCCCTTGTTCTTTTCCTTCGATATACTCTAGACGGCGGTCTACGACTTCAAAATGATACGTTTAGGATGGCTTCTATGGGCTTTCGCTTGTCTACCAAGCCTGGCTGTCTCAACCTCTCCCAGTTACCTCGAGCAATGCATCCAAGATCTCAATATAACAGACCCCGAAGAAGTCAAACTCTTTGTACAAGAGTGGACTAGACCAGGCGCGATCAAACGACTGGAATTCGCTCCCTTAGCATCCCAACTTCCGACTTGGGATCTTCCTCTTGCTCGTCGCCAAGGCCAACTCGTAAAGTGCTTCGGGAACGACAACGGATGTGTAGAATCTGCTCCTCAATGCTGCGGTACCCAAGCCAATGGATGGTGCTGTGGTGACAACAGGCCTTGTTGCCGAGCAGATCCAGGAGGCAACTGCTGTCTTGAAGGACAGAGCTGTTGCGGAACTTCAAAAGATCCAGGTTGGGGAGCTTGTTGCAATCCTGATGCGACATGCTGCAATCCTTCAGTCGGGAAGCCATATGTGAGTTATGGTCAGATTACCTTGACTGTTGCTGATCTAGTCAGTGCTGCGATGAAGACCAGAAGTGCGACAATGATGCCCGAACATGCGTCAACCCTACGTGAGGCGACCTCTTTACATTCGATTGATACTCAGCTGACACTATCTAGAGCAACTGTGACCGAGACAACGACTTCATGGGCGACCGAAACCGACACCGAGACTGTTACGACAGATGGCACAACGACCGTGAAAACCGTGTCGACCATAGAGACCACCGTACTTGTGACAATATCCCGAGGCCCTACAGATGATGAAGCTACCCAGGAGGACACGGCTACAGACTCGGACAGAAAACATAAGCGATTTATCCCCGCGGCTCCTCATAAACGCATCGCTCGCGAGGCCCCCGCCACCAATGCAATACAGCCGGTCGTCCTCCGACCAGCTGCAAGCCTCAATGCGCTAGCTGACGGTCTTGCTCGACGAGGAATCCCCATCCACCGACGAGCCACAGACACGGAGACAGTCTATGAGACGGAAAAAGCGACGACAACAATTACCGACACAGAAACAAAGACAGAATGGACGACCAAGTACTCAACTTCGATCTCAACCCATAAGCAGACCGTCACGGTTTTTGTCCAAGGTCAATCCACCGTCATCGTGGGGCCTACAGGAACATCAGCAAGCTCTTCAGAATCAGGCTCCGGCGATGGTGGCGCATCCAAAGGCACAATTATCGGTGCAGCCGTTGGTGGCGGCCTGGGTTTGGTACTGATCGCCCTGCTTGCTTTTTTCCTGTGGAGGCGACGACGCAAGACTGCAAATCAGACACAGCCAAGCCAATTTTATGCAGCCAACAATGAGGCCCCTGCAATGGCACAGAAGCCACCACCTCCTTTCGTGTCCTCGCCCCCAACGCCGGCTGGGGCACGCGACACTTGGGCCTCGAGTCCCAGCCGAAGCGAGTATTCCCAGCCGCCTGCATATCCATCCCCCATGCCGGAGTTGGCAAACACTCAATTTGCTTATGAGATGCATACGTCGCCGCAGCGGTCGCCACAGGAGCTGTATCATTCCCAGTACATGGGTGGTTTGGGATTGCCTGAGATGAGGGATCAGCGGAGGGGTTAGTTGATAGGTATGCAGAGCGAGGTGGCATGGTTGCACTGCAGGTCAGCTTGGGAGACGGTAAGCGTGAGGCTGAAAGATTTGGGTGTGATTGGTGCTACAGTGAAGGATTTGATGCGGGATGATAAGAAGGATCTGAATGAGAGCCTGATTTATGCCACCCTTGTAGCCAACATGAATAACGGCGCGAGAATCGATGTCCAATGTCATATGTTCAGCTGCCTCTATGAGTGTGCTCAACAACTCAATCATCTCCCAAATTTTAAAGAAAACGAAGTCTGCAACTATGAGTATTTACTTTAACTGCCGTATACCTACTAAGCCTCCGATGTTAAGAATCGGGCTGGAAATGAGGTCATGAGACGTTCAGACTGATGAAACGACACGACATAACATCCACTTCCCAGCCACCTCTCTTATGCATGTCCCATAGTTGCTACTCACTTAACAAATAGACTATATTCTCGTTTCCCTTCTACATCTGCTAGTATTTTCAAGGCATATCATCTCCGACTGGGTATGAAGATAGAGCCTTTGCGTGACGCTACTGTGGCAGCATACATAACTGTCTATTTCTTCTTTCGTCTCTCGCGACTACTTCATCCAGCATCAAACATCGCCTGCTTCGATGCCTCCTGGCGCGCTTAACAATTGACCTATCACAGTATTTCAGAACGCGTCATCAGTAACCAAATACTCCGTTAACGACGCCGAGTCTTTTTGTTCATGAATTCAAGCCGTTCTTGGAACAGGCGCGAGAGAGAACACAGCATTTCCCTAGGGTCACATTTCCCCACCTCAGGCGAGGCGTCTCCACAGTCCACCCCTCTCCTCAATTGCTTGTCCACGCCCATTTCCTTGTCTTTAGCCAGTCCGCCGATTTGCGAACGCATTCGCAAAATCGCAAAATCCAGCATCAACATGGATGCTAGGCAGGACGCTGATAATATGGCCTGGGATCAGAGCGATGAGCGCTGGGAAAAGGCTCTGAAACATGTCAGAGCATCAGCTACTTGTCGTAAAGTTGAAGCATTTGCCAGCCGAACTTTTGGGAAACCAGCAACTCTAGTCACTCCGTTGATCATTGGTGGTTTCAACGTCGTCTATCCTTTCAAAGTCGAGGGCCTCTCATCTCAAGTACTCGTCCGGTTACCTTGTCCCGACCAGGCGATGTTCCCGGAAGAGAAGACAATGACAGAGGTCGCAACAGCAGCCTGTATCAAACAGCACACTCAACTCCCCATCCCCAAGATATTCCATCATGGTATTGATGAAGAAATTGGGCCGTACATGATTATCGAGGACCTTGGCACCAGGCGTGGGATGAGTCATGCTTTGGAGGCACCTCGTGAGGACCCAAACGATGCGCCCATTCTTAACCCGAAGATCTCGGAAACACAGCTCAAGGCTCTGTATTCAAAAATGGCGGCATGCGTCCTACAGCTTGCCCGGCCTACATTCCCGCGTATCGGTTCTCTGATAGAATCAAGTCCAGGTACATATGAAGTCCTGGGACGACCTATCAGTCTCAACATGAACAACATGTTCCAGCTCTCCAACATCCCTCCTTCAGTATTTCCGTCCGAGGGAACCACATACGGCACTGCTGATGAGTGGTATACCGTGCTTGCCGAGATGCAGATGGCGACACTCATTTTTCAACACAACGACATCATATCATCCCAGGATGACTGCAGAACCAAATACATCGCGCGAAAGCTATTTCACAGACTTGCTACGCAAGGTCGTCTTTCAAAATTCGGATTCTGTGACGATGACTGGTCCGCTGCTTCTCTGCACTCCAGTGCAACACTGCCAGCACCGGACAACTCGGCCTCATTCCGTCTCTGGTCAGATGACTTTAGGCCTGTGAATGTACTCATTAATGATGACAGCAACGTTGTCGGCGCGATAGATTGGGAGTTCGCCTACGTTGGCCCATCCCAATTCACATTGGATCCACCATGGTGGTTATTACTCGAGGTGCCAGAGATGTGGGATGACGGCATTGAAGACTGGGCGAGTACCTATGAACAAAGACTTGAGACCTGGCTGTCCGCTATGGAAGAAGTTGAGAAAGAGACCAGCTCAAACTTGCCGCTTTCAGCGTATATGAGGGAGAGTTGGGCTACTGGTCGATTTCGGCTGAACTATGCTGCTCGAAAGAGCTGGTCCTTTGATGCTATCTATTGGAAATATCTAGACGAAAGATTCTTTGGCAAGAGAGAACAAGAAACTCCTGTAGAGGAACTCTGGAAGGCCAGAGTGGAGTTGTTGACTGAAGCTGAGCGAGAAGCGATGGAGATACTCGTGAAGACAAAAGTGGAAGAATCGAAGGAGCGAGTTCTGGTTGATTGGGATGCTGAGAAGGCAAGAAAGCACTTATCTTACTTTAATGTTATATAATTCAGTGCTTTCATCACTTCTAAAGTGATTATTCTACGAAAGAACTGACGGAGCATTGGAAATCTTTGCTTTTAGCCTTAACTGTTGGTATTCAAGGGTGAAAGATTTCTGCATCTATAGTCACTATCCTACATAGTTAACATCCTCCAATGAGGCTATGGATCAATTTCTGCACCGTTTCTCCCTCTTTCAGATCGATACATCACGGAGCAAGTAGCACATTAACAAGTTTTCTAAACACCCATCGTTTCATCCAAGATGCCTATTCGACAAGACATCCAGCCTAAGATATCCGTCCTCGCCCGGGCTAAAGCACTGGGCCCCTCGAACAATTCTAGCACCCAAAGCTGCCGTGTCTCACGCCAGCCAGTCAATCTCATGTCAGCCCCCGAGAATACACCCAACACTCCAGTCAAGACCGAATGAGAACATTTGTTTCCAGTATGAGGATGAAATAAATTCAATTTACCTCAATACTATTTCAAATACTCACAACTGACCTTGAGTGCAGCTTCGGAAGGCGTTGACACAGGGATGACTTGGCTTAATTTATGACATTGCCTCGCTGGTGGTCGGGGATTTCCTCTTGTATCTATCGGTTATAAGAAATGATAAGGTTGTCAAAATCTTTTACATCCAACGATGAGTTATTCTCTGCATGCGCCCAATGTTCGTGATAAAGCTGCAAACCTTGATCCTCGTTCTTTTTGCTGAGCGCCATTGGTTCCGGCCGTACCTGATAGCGACTCAAATAATAAAGTGAGCGGGCCTGAATACACTTCGAATCTGGGAACTTGCGTAACATGTCCACGCCTTGTTTAGCAAGTTTTCTTATGAGGCTTGCTTAGCAAAAGCGGCCCTTTCCTATACTACATAATCGACAGCTAGCTACAGTGCGGAGAGGAAACTTACAGAGCGTCCTTACTTTTCCCCAGTTCCTTCAGGATCCGGGCATAAAGTCGATCTGGGGATCGCTTTGTCATACTCTCCAATTCTGGGGTTCTTGAGAGTGTATGATTGCTTCAACAGCTCAGTAGACTTGACCGCAGCATCCCAAGCCTTATCCAACTGGCACATTCCTATCAAGGCAAAGGTAATAGATCCGTAGCAAAAAGCCAGGTCTTCATGGAACTGTCGCGGGTTATCCGACGTTACCAATTTCTCTTCGACTAGGGCGAACGACTCCATGAAAATCTCTAATGCGGGCTGTACGCTATTTGAACTAAGCAACACGACGCCCACGTTTCGCTTCATGTAAATTGTCTCGCGATCTATCACACCCATGCTTTCGCGTCTGATAATAGCATATTAGGAGAACTTCTGCGCTTTAGAGAAGTTGCTTCGGCTAGGTTCAGGCGATCCCAATGAGTTGCTGGTTGTCGATACAAGCTCCCCCAAGTCTATGGCTAAGGTTCGCCCCGGATTACCTGCTGGGTCGCTACGTTCGGGAAAGTGACTGAAATTTTTCAGTCCAGTTTCCACTATGCAGAGTGCCACTTTCCAGTAATTTGGCAGCCTCTTCGCGTGCTCCGCGTTCCTGGAGATACCTACAGGGTATTTCAATTGCAGATATTGATAGAGGGATTGGGAAGTTTACTAACGATGCAGCCCTTTGAAGAAGCTCCCCTAGCTTGAGGAGAACTGCGGGTTCGTAGGGGCCTACTGGATGGCATAGAACAGAAAGCGCGAGAACATGCGGTAAAGCCCGTTTATAATGTGTGCGTGACGTTACAAGTCGGTCGATAGTGTCGTAATTGGGGGATGTATCATCTATGATGTCCAGTACTGACCGAAATATGTGAACATGCTGATCTGGGTCGAGATACTGAAGTACTGTCTGCTGCAATAGACAATGCGTGGAGAATGTGTTGCTCTTCGAAGCTCGATTTATTAAAGATGTCTCCAATAATGTGAGTATCTGGCTATTAAATCTAATTATCAGTCAGCTTATCATTATATGCTACATGATAGGGATGAAGACAACCATACTCGCTTGAAGTCATAGCTCGAGCTTGCTGTCCAGATTGATGATTCTTCTTCGAGAATAATCTCAGAAACGTTTCTGGCATGTCGTCGGGGTCAAAGAACGCGATTGACTTAACAATGGCAGAACAAGAAGGATTCAGAGCATGAAGCGATGTACCCCAAAGAGACGGGACTCCCGTTGGACGATAGTAGTCGGCCTGTTGCAGTCCGTTCAATTCTGAGGATACATTGACAAATGCCTCCAGTCTCGCCACTCCGCGACTAGTTTCGTCTAGCGAAATATTCAAGGCGTTTATAAACTGGTGGACGTGAGAGAGTGCCAATGGTAACCCACCGCAGGGATCAGAAATCTTCTCAGCATGCTCGGAATCAGCTTTATTGCCAACTAGAGCGCCTTGGAGAATATGAGTGAGCAAGTATTTTTTGCCTTCCTCCTTGCCAAAGCACTTAAGATGGGCTTAGGTTGTTACAGGAGGCTGGAAAAGGTTCTGGTTTCTTGTGGTGAGTATGATTGAAGCACGGCCGCCGGCGGGCAGATAGCCTTGCAAAATTGGCATGGAATCGACATTGCCAAAGATTAATAGGAAGGGCTTGTCTTGGCCGAAGGCAGTTAAGGTCATACTCAAAGTATCTGTTGACATTCTTACCGTAGTTCCGCAGCCACCTTTTCCATTGATTGCATCTCGGTCTCACGGCCGAAGAAAGATATGTTGGCAACGAGTGGTATGGTGCGATATGAAGCCGCTACAGCAGGAACAGGTTGTGAAGATTGCGAAGAACCCATTGCGGAAACTTTGGAGAGAATATCTTGGATAAAATTGTTTCCTTCAGAGGCCAACTGCTTTGTCAAGCAGTGCAAACCGATACCGGCTTCGGTATCTATCCATCCAAAGTCCTCTTGGATGATGAGACACTGCTGAAATTGCCCTTGGAGCTTGGGACCTTTTCTTTTCCACGGAACTGTGACACCGAGTAAATTCGCTTTAGAGTGAAGATATTAGAACCAGTGTCTGGAATTGTTCTGTGGCGCGGCCTCTTACCCACTGGATTCCTTTGGAAGAAAATTGTGGCCTCAAGAAAAAAGTGAATCAGCGTCGCAGTAACCGCGCTTGAGGTACATTCATTGTTTCACAAGAAACACAAAGCCTCACCCACATACCAAAGCCGGCTGCCGCCAGACCCATAGAAAGGCCTGTCAGGTCACACCTGGATAGTTATGTTGTCGTAATGACATGCGGTATTTGATTCACAGACGGAGTATGTATTTTGTACTTGCGATAAGAGCTTAATCCAGCCGAGAACCTAGTACTTGCGATAAAATCGAGCTAACCTGCCAACCGAGAGTCAGGTGGCATTATCTGATGCGGACTGATATCCCTCCGCTTTGCAGCTGCACAATCTCATTGTTTGCCTCCCCTACCGTAGGCTTCAAACCCTCCACGTTCTGGAGGAAGCGAACCACAAGTACTGATGGAAGGTAGGTACATTGCAGGACCTGACCTACAACTCCCTCGGGCGTGCGTCAACACAATACAGCACTACGGGCTGTGGCCTTGACTTCAACAGGTGGTTCCGCTGCCACAGACAAAAGTTTGACCCTGACAAACCTTTTGTTCGTATCCATCTCATCTCATCTCAACGCTGTAGCTCTTTGTCAATCACTCTATCTATTCTCCTTTCTGATTCACTCAAGCAAGATTGGACCGCTCATCGAGCACTTTCATCTAGCCTCGTCATGGTGATGAAAGAGCGCATCCTCTTGCCGACCAGTGTCAAGCCCATCGCATACCGAATCAGGCTCCATCCTGATTTCGACGAGGAGAAATTCGAAGGCCTTGTCACGATCAGGTGAGGCCCCACAGCCAAGAGCGGCGGGTTAGGTGTTTTTGAAGCGCTGACCAAATCTATTCGCAGTTGCACTGTAATTGAGACCTGCTCATATCTTGAATTGCATTGCAAGTCAATCAAGGTACAAGACGCGAGCGTCCAGTTCAAGGATGATTTCTGGGGCGTTAGAGATACAGTCAGGTACGCATCAAAGGGACAGGCTACCGTAACTGACATTCATTGACATACTGCCATACTAAAGCTACAACGAGTCACGTAAGGCTGTAAAGATTGAATTAAAACAAGACATCAACCCAGAAGGTCACAACGAATTTACAATCATCCTTAAATACACCGGCAAGTTTCGCAGCGATTTGACTGGGCTCTACCAGGCCAGCTAAGGGACAGATGATAGTGTGAAGCACCGCATTGCGGCCACAGCCATGGAGCCGACATACGCGAGGGAGGTAAGCATCTCTCGACCTTGGATACGTCATCTCTGAGCCATGACTGACTTCTTTTAGGTCTTCCCCTGTTGTGATGAACCTAGCATGAAAGCCGAGTTCACCCTCTCCATCATGGTAGATGCATCCTTTGTCGCCGTCTCGAATATGCCAGTACAAACGACTGTAGCCATGGAGCATTGAACTCATAAGATTGTGACGTTTCAGAAGAGCGTTCCAATGTCAACATACGTGAGTGCCAATCTTACAAAGTACCAAACACGTCGCCTAACTTTCAAAGTATCTCGGTCTAGTGGCGGGACCCTTGGCCGAGGTAAAATGTACAAACAGCAGGATCCCCATGTCTGTCTTTTGTCCTCTTGGCAGTGAAGAAGAGGCTACTTTCGCAGTGGACCTTGCAGCCAAGGGCCTGAAGTTCTTCGAAGACTGCTTCGAGCTGCCGTACCCACTCCCAAAACTCGATTTGATCGGGATTCCCGGATTTTCCACGGGCGCCATGGAGAACTGGGGAGCTATCATTTTCAGTACTACGAATCTTTTGTTCGATCCAGAAGACTCGGCTCTGGATACCAACAAGGGTATCGCAGAGACTAGCCTCCATGAGATTTCTTATATGTGGTTTGGTAACCTGGTTACAATGAGATACTGGTATGTGCTGTGGCTGAAAGTAGGGTTCGCTACATTGATGTCCTTGTACACTGTGGACAAAATGTTTCCAAGCTGGCATTTGCGGGATTCCTACGTCGCCAACATCCTTCAGAAAGCCCTCAGCCTCGACTCCTTTACTAGCAGCCATCCAGTTGAGTTGTTCATCACAGAACCAACCGATGCGAAATAGATCTATGACGACATCTCCTACCTAAAGGGCTCACGTATCCTCAGGGTTGTTCTGAACAACCAGGGCGACGAGTATCTCGCCCGTATGTGTTTGTTTTGGTGTTCTTTACCTTTGTGGCCTTGAGGCTGAAGCCTCTTTTTGACCCCTCAACCCTATCACAGTTCTGAACAACCTTGACGTTGAGAAACTTTTCGACGGCTTGAAGCTGTATCTCCGAAGTCACCAATTCCAGCGCACCGAGTCGGATGGCCTTTGGAAGGCCTGAGAAGAGGTCACCAGCGGATCTATCGAAGTGGGCATGAGGATCTGGACCAAACAGCCTGGCCTCCCTGTCCTCCGAGTCTCTGGATCTTATGATGAGAGTGGAAATGTCATGGGTCTTCGACTCTTCCAGCAACGCTCCTTGACCAACGATGTGGCAAAGGAAGAGGATGCGTCGTCTGATACAATCTATCCACTCAGATTTGCAACCCGGCACAGACATGGGATCGAGACAGTTGACATGAACACGAGGGTGTTGATTCTTCCTTCCTCTGACGATCTATTCACAGTCAACGCGGACCATGGCAGCTTCTTCCACACCTCTTACTCACACGGTCTACTCACGCGTCTCCTCGAGGAGGCATCAAAAGGCAATCTCAGCCTGCGCGACTGTATCGGATTGTCGTGCGATCTCAAAGCATTGGCTGCTGCAGGAGTGAACAAGACAAGTGAATTGCTCGACCTCAACGTCAAGTTCGCTAAACTGGACTCATTCTATGTTTGGGAGATGATTGACCGCAACCTCAGATCCATCCAGTCTGTCTACAAGTTTCACGGGGCTGAGCTGAGTGAGGCTCTTGGGAAACTGGCGAGCGATGCGATCGGCCCCAAGGCGGTGGAACTTGGGTGGACCATCTCGAAGAATGATGACGAGAATCTCGTCACGTTCAAAACATCAATGTTCAGTGGCGCGGACCTCGCAGGATACCCCAGGTAAGTTGAATGTCCCGTCCCACTGGTCTTGCAGACGGCTGACAGTTTCCGTGCAGAGTCTTCTCGGCCGCAAAGGAACCTTTTGCTAAACGCATGGCTGGCGACGAGAATGCAATCCCAGGTCCCTGCGATGGGAGGTGTTTGGAATCGTCGCAGCCCACGGGGGACCCGAAGAACTTGAAGCTCTCGTCGATCTGTGGAAGAAATCATCCTATGAGGACGAGTAGTATCTTGCCTTGGAGTGTCTCGGACGGGCGCCTAACGCTGAGCTCATGAACTGGATTCCCGGCCACCTAGTAACCGACACCGTCAAGAACCACGACGTAAGTTGAGACAAAGCTACACCACGAGACGTGAAGCTGACTGGAGACCAGATGTTTTACCTCGCTTGGCTGGCGGGCGGAACGACTCACTGGGCGACTGGGCCTTGGGAATGGAACAAGGAGAATTGGGAGAGGGTGGAGAAAGTGGTTCCGGTTGACATGGCGTCTTTGTTCCTTGGGACGGCTCTCGAGGGTCTGCATGCCCAGGAGCAAATTGAGGACGTGAATGCATTCTTTGCGATGCGCGATAAGAAGGAATATCAGATGGTGCTTGAACAAAACCTGGAGGGCATGGGCTGAACGTGACGTCTCCAATATCCGTTCGTGGTTGGAGAGTCATGGGTATCTGTAAGCTAAGTTCGGAACGTAAACAAGTGCAGACATATGGCTGCTAGGCTGCTCTTCGACCATGAGTATCTTTGATTTAATTGAATAGCAAGCACAACTTCTCAACCCAGTCCTTCATGCCTTTATGTGTCAGAAGCCAGAATGTGGTGTAACAGAGAGTGCAGTTGTCACATTCACTTTGCCGTGAATCCACCACGCTTGACGCGACTTCACTTCTTAGGTGACTCTATAGTGGATTTAGGCACCTGCGAAATCAATAGAGGCCAAACTCTGCTATTCTTTAACGATAATTATAATGCATCAGTTGGCAATTCGGTGAATTGGCCGGTGTTTGGGGTGGCATTTGAGCTCGGGCCGTCAAGCACTGTCAGGCACTGCAAGCTAAGGTACCGATAAACATACAACGCGTTTGTCACCAAAAAAACAGGAAGGAAGGTTGCTGCGTCTTTATGACATCATTCACCCGCCTGCTGCTCTTTCCTTTCCTTCTTCTCCAAAATGTCAACAACTTCGCAACGTCACTCGCTCATCGAGTCATCGCACCACGGAGCCTCAACAGTCGAACCCAAGGCTCGCAACGATGGCGCCCCAACCTCATTCCGTTCTGATGCACTTGCTGCAGTCAGGCGAATACAGCGACTTCAAGATGGTTTGCAAGGATCGCGAGTTCAAACTTCACCAGATGATTGTCTGCCCTCAGTCCCCCGTCATCAGCGCGGCGCTCAACGGCGGCTTCGAGGTACGTGCAAAAGCCCACAACCACCAGCTCTCGCTAACACTTCGAGCAGGAAACAACTTCCAAGATCATTACAGTCAATGAGTTCAGTGTGCGCACTGTTCAGTACATGGTGGGCTTTCTCTACGGCGCAGACTACAGACTCGCACCCGAACCCGAGAAAAAGCCCGCCCAGGGCGAGAAGAGGGAGGAGGGCGAGATCGTTAGTGACGACGACGAACTGTTCAAAGCCCTTCCTCCAGCATCAAGGAAGATTGCAGCCCAGACCGTTTACCAAATCGTATCGCACCTTCGCGTCAACGCCATCGCCGACTACTACGGCATTCAGAAGTTAGCAAAGCTCTCGACCAGCAAGATCGAGCTCATTCTGAAGAAAGAGATAGACTTCCACATCATTCCCCAGGTCATCGCCGAGATGTCTACCGCGAACAGAGACTTGGAGATCCGCTCTGTCATCGCGACGGCTACCGCCCGGTACATTGCCGAACTCGCCTCGACGCAAGCTCTTCGAACCATCGACCTTGAACATCAACTCACGATCGAGATCCTCGAATCCTGTGGTCAAAGAATCCAGAAGTTTATGGAACACTTCAACACTGTTCAGAACCAACACGAAGAGGTTGTGCGCAAACTAAATGGAGACCGGGATGTCACTGCCACCAAGGTCAGAGCCATCATGCAGCAATTGAAGAACACCCCGAAATGTCGCAATTGCAAGAAGGACTTTATGTGCTTCATCGATGAGCCCGCCAATGTCCTTGCTGAGACGTCTCGCTACGTTCTTCGCTGCCGAAGCTGTCAGTATCGCCATCCATGATGTGAGTCTCAAGAGGCCCTTGATCCCTATCGTAATGGGAAGGACATGGCTAACAGAAGTAACCAGCTCAACTCTGTGTCTGGCCTGTGCCAGGCTTGATGAAGCACTCGAGGTGTCCTAGGGAGGCGATGATGAAGTCGAGGGATTGGTATTCGGCGTGCAAGGTTGTAGTTAGATTAATACCAAGACACCTTTCTCTTCGACAGATAATTGTATGCCCGCGAGGTCAATGAAATATGAATGCTTCTTATTTGTCAAGTATGAGAACATCCACGATCCCTCTAGGGGCTAGCGCATCTGGCAGTAAGGCGTATCAGGCCCTTTAGAATGAAAGTATAAAGCTCACATCCCAAGCACATTACCAATATCAGAATCGTTGTAAGGTTCGCCTCTTGATATTTCTGGGTAAATTCATAACATTTTGGATGCCCAGAAGCGATTGGACAGTGCAAAAGAGCGACGTCACAAGTTGGCACTGTATTTTGGTCCGTAACGTGACTGGTCCCGGTCGGGTCCGTCCTGGTTCGATTCCACTAACCAAGTCATAGCTGAGGCCCTGATCCAATCGATACGTTCGGGCACACTCGATCCGGTTCGGGTGACTTCAGTAGGTGCAAATTGGGGGCAGGTATCCCGGATCGATTAAAAACTGTCCGCTTATTTTAATAAAACGGCAGAACAAGCGGCATCCTAAAATCAACTAAAAAAAATCGATTTACTGGTCTATTTCTTGGCGACCTTACCTAACTAGATTTACGGCAATTAAAGGTATATTGCCCGGATCGAATTTCTACGATATGTACAATTAGCACCAAAAGGCAGCCTCATTAGGCAAGGGCCCCGTTTTTTGGGTGCCGGATCGTATCGAATGTGCCCGAACGTATCGATTGGATCAGGGCCTGATGGTTTAAGTAGTACGGAGTAAACCTCCGTCTAATTACGGAGAGCTGAAATCTCAACAATTTCTTACCTTTTTTAGACTCGAGTTGCAAGACTCCTGGTGGATGGGGTTACAGTGATGACAAGCTGATCGTCAGAGCTGAAAGAGCGCGCCCGACTTCATTCCTTTGTCGCATTCCGCTCTCGCCTCGCTCAATTAAGCCCATCGCGCGCCGAATGTTCATTCGCACATTTGTAGACTCACACTATGCAGACACAAAAAACTTGGGTTATTTTACCCGCCTTCTCTATTCGCAACTTCTTTCAATCTCGGCAAATCTGGCCCAGGAGTAAAATTTACACTCCACTCGACACTGACAGGCGAGAGATCCGGCTAGCATCCATAGTACCTGGAAGATGGTCCCAAGATGTCTACTGCATCCTCAAGGTTGTGTCCCTCGATGATACCCCTACATACGAGGCCTTATCGTATACCTGGGGAGACCCATTAGACAAGACTCCCATTTTTCTGAACGGTGTGACTTTTCTCGTCACAAAGAACTTGCATTGGGCACTTCGGAGACTCCGACATTCTGATGAGACACGGCATATATGGATCGATGCTCTTTGCATCAATCAGTCAAATAGTAAGCCATATTTGCATCGCCCAGATCCCAGAAACTTGCAACTCGCTTGCGGACTAGAGAGGTGCTAACTTCTGCATAGAGCCTGAGAAGACCAGACAAATCGAATTGATGAAGGATATATATTCCGGAGCTCACGAGGTCCAAGTTTACTTTGGTGAGAGTGGTGTATTGGACACGATTAGCTCAGAAGAGCAATCAGCATGGACAGATCCCCCACGATCATATTGGTTTGGGGATGACAGAGACCGTCCCATCTTGAACAACTTCGGTAACTTCCAAACTATGACCGACAACCAGCTTTCACGACTCAACCCTACTGCACGCCTAAGGCAGGCCATCTCAAGTGCATACACTATCCTAATCCTCCTTGCCCAAGGCAGATTTCTTGAGAATTTCTTTCTAGAGCGTACCAATCCGCAAGTTTGGGCGGAGACGCTTGCGGTGCTCCACCATCTCGCAAGCAGTCCTTGGTGGAAGCGGGTTTGGGTTGTTGAGGAGGTCATACTATGCCGCAGCGCGACGACGATCTATGGCGAGATAGTGGCGCCTCTAGACAGCGTCGAGAGAGGCGGCTCAATGATTCCTATACACATTGAGAGATGCTGTCGGGACTTTTATCAGGGTCTTTCAGGCAATCTTCAGTCACACTTACTGGCCATCTCCCAGCACACTGCTGCGCTGGAAGGTCTACGACATGAATGGGACTTAATGAAGGATAAAGAAGCCCAGCGCCTTCAGAGATTTCTCGGAATGACGCGTGCGAGGGGGGCCTACGATGCTCGTGACAAGATATATTCAATTCTCGGCCTCACCAGAGACTGCTCTGAGCGACTTTCCATCCAACCTGATTACTCAATACCTGTATCACAGGTTTATGCCCAAACGGCCTTCAAGATCATACGTCACACAAACTCACTAGAGATTTTGCTCACAGTCGAGAAGAAAAGGACGGAATCTGAAATCCCCACTTGGTGCCCAGATTGGAGCTGCTCTAGCCAAGGCGAGGAGAATGATCTATGGGTGCATTCAAGATCCTGGAAGTTCAATGCTGGCCCGACAAATGGAACAGTGGCAAATCTTTGCCATGGACGAGTCCTCACTGTCAAAGGAGTCCACATCGACGTTGTTTCTAAAACGACCTTAACTCTCTCGCAAGACCAGCCATTGGGACCCCGACTGGACGAGTTCGCTCAGATTGTCGGTTACGACTCAGAGCCCCAAGCCCACTATGCCACTGGCGGCACAGTCAAGCAAGCATTCTGGCGCACGATGCTGAACGAAGCTCTGGAGACAGAACCGAATAAATATGAGCGACTAACTGAAGATGACGAAATTTTCTTCTCTTTATGGTGTAGGAGGACAAGAGATGGGTCTGGGCTACGTTTGAATCCAGATGACTTCCCAGGGTTGGACCCAGCCACCCAGAGAGAGGCTATTTCTGCGGTCCAGGCACGGTTGAGGCTTATTAGTCGATCTTTTTGGCTCCCAAATGATAACAGAGCTTTTTTCGTCACAGAGCGAGGATACATGGGATTTGGACCACCAGACATGAGGCAGGGTGACCTGGTGGCTATCCTACTGGGAAGCAAGATGCCTTTCATTCTCCGACAGGCACCAGTAAGCGAAGCCACTAACGATGTGACGTGCTATACAGTTGTTGGGTATTGTTATCTGTACGGAGTGATGAATGGTGAGGCAATCAATGGAAATGGAAACATGTGTAATATTAAGCTTATTTAAGTGACAAATAATTAATTATTCTCAAATTAGTAATGTAAATCACATCTAGGACTTATACAAATACAAAGATTAAGCTGAAAGTGGGCATAATATATTAGTGCTTATTTTATGAAACCAGCACGTGCCATTTCAACCGCACGCTCCAAATCTCACACGTAACTTCATGCTCATAGATCGCTTTTTCTACCCTACATTATTATCGGCGCCTTGTAGAAGAACTCTCATAATTACCCAAATGAGCATCATGGCCCCCCTGTTACACCTCGTCCGACGTGCTTTCAATCCAGGACTTCCATCAAGCGAATTCTCCGAGCAATGGAAACATCCAAGCGATGTCTTCTCTGTACTCCTGATTCTCGGCGGCGATGTCGTTGCTCGCGCGTTGGCACAGTTGGTAGGATCGCGCTTTACGCCGGTCGCGTTCTCATTTGGTACGGACGTCTTTCCAATTGCCGTTGTCTCTCATGCAGCTAATGAGTGATTTTTTGGGGTTGCTTAGGTTGGGTTGCTTACGCGATAACCGCTGTTGTTTCGGCGATTGGCGAGAATAAGCTGATGCCACCCGCTGACTTCTCGTGCACTGTTATTAATGGTGAGACTGGATATACTCGCGATAACAACAGCTGGATTATCGGACGTATGGTAAGAGACTTTGAGACGTGGATGGACAAGCAACCTCGGGCGGTGGAGCCGTCAGCTGTGCCACTGGACAGACGTCCGAATACGGTTCATGATTGCGTGGAGGAAATCATCAAGCTGAAGTGGCAGGATCTGAAACAACGTGCGAGGGAAAAAGGTAGACCAGAACCGGAGCGACCGCCCAAAGCTGGACTTTGTGTTTCTGTCTACAGAGCAAGGAAAGCCACCAAGGGCCATCCCGGGCACGACGCCCCGTACATCGCCGGCTTCCTCACCTGCATCGTCCAGCTTGGCGTAGCAGCTATACCATGCGGCATCTTCGGCGATTGGAGCATTCTTGTCATCACGACTGTCGGCATCCTGCTGTCCTTTGCTTCTGGGGCTTTGCCGCAGTGGTCAAAGGAGAAGTGGGCGTGCCGAACCGACACCAAAAAGACATTTGTGCTGACCCGTGGAAACGGTAGCCAACACGCCATCGTGATCCAGGGTTCAGGCGTCGGTCTGGACCTTGAGGATCTAGCCGCCGCCGATTCGGGTGCGTTTGCCGATCGGGGGACTAGATTGATTGTTACCGCTCTCGGCTTCCTCTGGATCCTTCTCCTCATCACCGCGTCGGGAATCAGGCAGAATACATGGTTCCTCCTCGCAGTTGGCGGTATAGGCATTCTGCAGAACATGTACGTCGCTGGAACTAGTCGTTCTCCCGAAGCATTTGGCGTGCCTCTTGAGTTTGTGGAGGTCATAGGCGAACCCGAGGTTATGGACACTCTGCTCAAAGTTGAGAAACGTTATTCCCGCCTGGGTAAGAGTATGTTGCCCATTTTCTTCACGGGAGAATTGAGGGAGGAGGAAAAAAAGAAATGGGATAATTATGACAAGATAGCCAAGGAGACGAGGGAAAAAGCGAGGAAGGCAGAAGAAAAGAAGAAGGAAGAGTCACGCAACCTTGCCAACCACTAACAGGCTGCTCATTCCGGTTCATAAATTTGAACCTGCCGATTCGATCCGGTTGCTTCTTGTTCTTTTTCTCGGGGATTTACAGTCGTTGTGAATGTATGCTAGATCTAAGTTCTCTATGATGATTCAAGCTCTCAGTCGTATGTCTCCTGCAAATAACACATCCAGCTCAAATTATAATCAGCATTGTGATTAGAATTCGGCGGCCTGTTACCGTTGAATGGTAATTGCATGACGAGTATATACTAGTGGTCTTGAACCAGCCGTTTACTAGGCCTCTTCTCGAGAACCACTTGTCACCCATGGGGCTCGTTTGAAGGGGGGAGAACCAATGCGGGGTTTCCAATCGTTCATATGTCCGTTGTGCAGTCGTGGGGCCGGAATGTAAGCAGGCTGTCGAATTTCGGTGCAGTAGATCTACATAAACTGTCCTGAGACCTTCGCATGGCCCCGAACGTGGATGCTTGAAGGTATTGGCCAAGCTGGCTATCTCGTCAAAAGTCTTACCGATCCTGATATCTCAGGTGAAAGCCTAGACTGTAGTTGCACAGTGCCCGCACTTGTGCGGAACGCAAAGCTGGGAGGCTGGGCTAGGCTCTCGTCGTATTTAGCTAGTGCTGCAGAAATCAGCCTCGGGCTGCATGGGGGCGATCCGTTAGGCTGGGATAGCGTAGTGGCGGCAACGTTTGACAAGTCATCACACTAAATCTGGAAAGCGTTCATAGTCTCGTCGTTTTCGACTGAAGGGCATGTTTAGTATGCAAGTTCGCTTTTGTGACTCGCATCCAATCAACAACATTTAAGGACTTGCATCGACCCCGCACAAACACCATCATACATCTCCTCTCGTCCTCTTAATTTTCTCCCTAACGACGGCGTCACTGAGTCTCTCTCCAAGATGTCACAGACCTTAAGAACCCAAGAAGAAGCTTCGAGCATAGAAGCGGGCACAACAACCCCTCAGACTATCGTTTTTTGTCGCTTTCTCTCAGGAATGGTGGTGAAAGAAGAAATTGATTTTCATGAAATACCTTACGTAGCTGTCTCTCATGTCTGGGGTGAGGCCGACTGGACTGCGCTCAACATTATCGAAGACCAGGTCATGGTTTCCAAGTCAAAGGCTCGCTTCTTGGAGCATAACCTGCAGGATCTTGTTGGAGACAGTTACTTTTGGATGGATGTTCTATGCATTGATCAAACAAAGGAGGAAGAAAGGATCAAAGTCACATCAATAATTCCGCAGATCTTCGAACGCGCTCAAAAGACCATCGTGATCCGGGACGGGTCAGGCTATACTTTGTGCTGCGCACGCGCCTTTGGCAGCCTCTCGACATGGGACGACTACAATGCTGGTGTTCGTAGATGGTGCAAACACTGGACTGACGAACACAACTATGACTTACTTAAGGAAGGGATTCTCGAGAGATTGTGGCCTCTCCAGGAAAGCATACTATCAAATCGCATCCAGTTCGTCACATGCGAAGAACGCCATTTGACATCTAATGATATGGACTGGGGAAGAATTCTCAGCGGCCAAAGTGACATATTGGCTAACGTGGACCGTTTGTGGACCTTTTCCAGGGCCTGGGCTTCGCACGGAAAGGACAAGACACCGTCGGCGGACGAGCAACTATCTTTTATATCTGCCTTCTTGAACAACGAAGAGGTCTCGCGGGACTTTCCTGAGGGACCGTCTCTATCTGGTGCTATAGAAGATGGATTCTTTATCCAAAACAATAGTACGCGCAGGACCACAAAGGCAAGGGATCTGATTTTATCAACCATGTCACAGTATGACTGGTACTCGGCGCCTTCACCTCAAGTGGTGCGAGGTATGGGTTTCGGGCGTCTTTTTCAAGACTGCTTTTCGCAAGCAAGGCATGCAGATCGCGCAACCCTACCCAAGATCACAGCGGGCATGGTTGGAGAGCAGGGAAGTTCATTGGAAACTTCGAATGTACCTGAGCCAGAACTCCTAGGAGATCTGGTTAAATTGTTTGGGCTGGCGACTGAGGGTGCACTTCAGCACGATGCAGATTGTGCACTAGGAGCGGACCTAGGCCCGGTCGTGGTTCGTAGCGTTGAATCATGCGACATGTCAACGATTTTGCGGATTTTGGAAGGGAGCCTCGAGTTCTCAAAATATGCCTGGGGGCTCGCTCGCAGGGGCGAATTGAGCCTACATGGCGCCTGGCCAGACATCAAAGCCATTTTCGCGGCCGAAGACGCACAGGAAGACGACGAAGATACATTATCTAAAAATGAAAATTTACGCCATCAGAATGCCATTCAATTCCTCAACCTCATGGTCCTCGGATTCTTTGATGGAGGTGGCACCAAGATGGATGCCGACTCGTTCAAAAGGGATCTTATCTCGAAAAACCCATCGAAATTCAGCAAGACTTTGGTCCGCTTAGGCGCATTAATCAGCTGCGGAATCGGCGTCAGCGCCTATATGTGGTCTAAAACGGTTTGGACTCCTGTCCTTGTTACCGTAGGTAAGACTGATCTACTCGGAATGATATCTTCCCGTGAGCTGGCAAACAACTCGACCCGTGATAAACATCAATTCCGCCTTACTCATCCGATTTCTTCCAATATGACCATCACGTACAAACACGCAGTTATCACTCGTCCAGGCGAAGGGTCGAAAGCACGGCACCGATGTATCGGACTGCTCCCTGCATTCACGGATATGAACATGGATAGAGAAGGATGGTCAAGCCGATATGAGGATTTGGGGTTCCCAGAAGTGCCGACCTTTAAGTTTGTCGATTTGATATAGATAAAGAAAGCAATATCAACCTAATAAATGTAATCCTCGTTAGTGCAAATGTCGCATCCTGGTAGTTGGATGAGCGGTGAGTACGAAATGAAAACGTCCTCCTGCTGATAGTCTCCACGGATGCATGCACTTGTTTTAGTTTGGCCCGTAGCTACCCGATTGAAGGTAGACGTTCTCATCAGCTTCCAGCGAGTTACTGTAGAACTGTCAAAGGCTTTATTAGCCTCTCCACTGCTCTCGCACTCAATGCCCCGGGATCTGCCAATGCTTCTTTGAGTTCCTCCCTCCCTCTCAATATCTGTAACAGGACACTTGGCAAACACGGCGATGTACCAAGACTCATGAGATAGTGAACGAATACTGCGATTGCGTTCCCTGTCTCTCTTTCAATCCAACTGAACAGAGGACCAAGCCTCCTAAACGCGGCCAATCCTGTAGCTGTGAGGAGCGGCGTGTCTAGAAGATCTGCTGCCGTAAGAGACAAGCGATAGCGGTCCATGAAGGCGTGGTTTGATAAGTACTTTTGCAGATCTTGAAGACTGCCGAAGCGGAAAGAGAAGGCCCTGAGAGACCTCCACTTGAATAATGACCGTGGGCCGCTGGGATCGTCCATCAGCAGTATAAGTGTCTTGGCAGCGTGTAACTGAAGAGGGCCGTTCTCCTGTTCGTAGACGCAATAGTTCTCAAGGAGGTAATATAAGAAGCGCAGCAGAAGAACAGACATTCGCTTAGGTTGCGATAGGATGCCGCTGTATTTCGAGTTTGACAATGCCGCATTAGTGACAATGAAGCCATCAAGAGGATAGCTCAGCAGCAATGGGAACTTGTCGTGTACAAGGCAATCCCGGTAGTTACGTAAGATAACTTCATTCAAAAGACCGACTCCAAGTTGGCAAACATGAGGAAAGTACTCTGATTAGAGTACAACTTCGGACTGGATCATGGTTGCCTGCCAGTTCAAAGCATTGTGAAGATCGGGAACCTTGGAGGATTGTGATAGAAGGCGCTCAATCTTGGTAAAGATGATATTGAGAAATACCTGGGCAAGGTCTGAACGATGAAACCGTCTACCAGTAGCGATGTTTACCGTTTGTAGTCAGGCATCTTGGTTATTGCTTTAAGGCACGAGGGGCAGAGCAACCACAAGATTCTCTTTTTGCGCTGTGATATAGCAAACTTGGAAATTTATATTCAAACACCACTATGTAGTTAAAAGGGCGTTATCATCAACAACTAGTAAGGAAACAACCAGCTTATATAGAGCTTTCACTATACTACCCACTGATAGAAAAAGGAATCTGTGACTTATTAGGTAATCTTATATCGATAGTCTGTTTATTACCTGGAGAGGGTAGCTCACCAGGCTTTTTTGCTGGATGGCTGTGTGTCCTTATGAGGCTGGTCGGTCATATAAGTTTGATGATACCAATACCTAACCATTAAGTAAAGGTACTTAGGAATAACATGGCGAAAACTCACTCTGGATTGTCTGGGTAGTAGAGGACTCCATCCACCACCAAGCCCATATCAGTCATACAGGCCCCGGGCCCGGCTTTTTGAAGAAAGATTGTAGGATCGCCACAAGTGCAATATGTGTTACCACAAGTCGGGCAAGGCATCTTGTACCCAGGCTAAGTGACTGTTGTTTGCGGGATTATTATGATCAGATGTTACTACTTGGAATATAAGCACTTTAAATAGCCGACAGTTGTATGAAATTAAGTCAGCAAGATTGTTTCCTTTTCAACCCCATTTCAGGCCTGCCACGTCAGACTGCATTATCCGGTCTTGGGAGGGTGGTCAGCGGCACATCACAGCCAATCGCCATTGGAGCTTGGGTCAGGATCTGAGACAAGGCTCTCCGACCCCAGTGAAGATCAGGCAAGTCAACAGAGTTGGTTTCTGCCTTGTTCGCCTCATGGAGCCCCAGCCCCACTAATACCTTGTGGTCAACAATTAACATTCATCTCAGATTACCATTCAGGTGACTTTTGTTTCATTCACTCATTATTAGACCTTTGGCTCTTATAGTTGACCTAGTCATGGAAGCAGTTGGAGCCGCTGCTTCGATTGCAGCGCTCGCTGAAATCGCTCTGAAATCGTTCCGTGCTGCCTCCCGCTTGGGCAAAGACTTCCACGGTGCACCCAGAGAGCTTTCCCGACTTACTCAACAATTGAGCATCTTGCATTGCGAGCTGTCTCTGCTATCTGACATTGAGCACAAAGCCTCTCAAAGCGATGATTTGCTATTGCTTCCAACCGAGATTGACCTACTCAGGCAAGCACTAAGCAATGCAAATGAACTCTTATCCCACACTCTTAATGCTTTAAACAACATACAGCCACATAAGTACGGGCCTAAGGCTAGGCTTCAATGGGCACTGAGAAGTAAATCCCAAGCCCAAGATTTGCTGACTAGCCTTGGTCATGTCGAGGCAGGTCTTGCGAACGTCCTGTTACTGGTTAACATGTAAGTAATCACTAAGCTCTCATGGAAGTAATTAACAAGCTCTCTTATAGTCGTTTAAGCACATTTTCGTGCAAGCTTGTCGCCTCGATGCGAGACTCCCAAAAGCCTGTAGAGAGGCAAGCCGACAATATTTTCGGTCCAGGACAGTCAATAAAGGAAAATATCCATTTTCGAAACACGCCGCTCTTTACTCTCTTCGATAGGAATCCACAGCTTCAAAACTCATTCTACGGGTCATGGCGCTCATGGGGCACTTCCATCTTATCTTGGCTCGGGCTTCAACTGATACTAACCATATATGGGAATTCACTCCATACCACCTTTTTGTTTTCCGGGAAGTTATCTCTTTGGAAATCACCCCAGGAAAAAGCGGTTTTATTTAATATTGGCCTTCGCATATTCCCTTTAGCTAATATGGGCTTCTCTATCTTGAGGGGAGGTCTATCGGTCAAAACAGTCATACCGGACAACTCTGAAATAATCACAGCCTGCAAGCGAGGGGACATTTCCACTGTTCAAAGATTATTTAGGTCTCGAAGATCATCTCCATACGATGTAACCGAGTCAAATTGTGGACCGTTAAGGGTAGGAATCGCACACCTACCTCTATTGAAGTATTTACTTACACAATACTTACCTGGTAGTTCGCTATCGAGAGCGGGTCCTTAGAGTTAGTCAAGCTGCTCTGTCACTATGGAGCTGATGTCAACACGACATTTGGACAGTTCGAGACGTGAGTCTGTGTTATAGATAAAAGCTCATTCGGTGGGTTTTACTGACGATTGTGTTTTTCTAGAAGCCCTCTAGAATGGGCATTTAGAACCAGACATATCGAAATTGCGCGCTTCTTCCTCACTCAAGGGGCTTGCTTAGACTATCTCTGCTACCGTGGATGGACTCCAGCAATGCTACTCTTCCAGAAAGGCTTCTCAGAAGTCCCTCCCGAGTTCTTTGAACTCCTATCGTGTAACTCCTTTACAGATATTGATGTTCAGGACCGGTATGGAGCCACGGTGTTGCATCGAGCTGCTTTATGGGGAACTGTAGGGGATACAAATGCACTTCTCCGCCTTGGCGCATCGCCGTTGTTAATGGACACCGATGTTGGATGGACGCCTGCGTTTGGTGCAGCAAGTATGAACAATATTGCGGTACTGAAAAGGCTGGCAGAGGTTATGCCCCCGGACTTTATTTATCATAATGACTTTCGAGGCCGGACCATCTTGCACATTGCTATTGAATCTGGGGGTCTTGAAGCTATCGTGTTTGCTCTAGAAATGGGAGTTGACCCTCACCAATCTTCACGGATACTGGTGGACGAAGGCGGCGCTGCCATAGAGATAACGCCTTATGAGTTTGCAAATTCAAAGGGCTGTGATATCTATGAAGTCTTTATCAGGGCTCTTCAAATAGTTGGACATAGTATCTCAACCGTCGAGGAAGTAGAGGGGGGCTTTATGTTCTGGGATACAGTGGAGCGAAAGTCCACATGACAAGGATGATTCAAGTTTGTTAGAGACAATATTGTAGGTAGCGAAACTTGCATGATGAATGTTGAGGATATGCCACACTCATCTGGGCCTTGGAGAAACCAAACGCTAGGCTTTTTTGCATTCGGTTCACCAACTCGGCTTGGTGGAAATGAGCTCGGTATTCTACACCTATGGTCTTTGTGTACCGATTACTGTACGATTCAGCAGACTTAGGGCACTTGAGGTTATTTGTCAATCTGGATTAATGGACGAGTGCCGAGCTATATCAGTATCAACGCACAGTTCTATACCATATCTTTCTGCAAGAACACTGTCCTACAAGGCCAGATCTTCCCATTCGGATCTGGATATTGATATATGTTTTCGGCTATGCCAATCAATCTATACCCCTGTCTCTCATACCAGGCCTGAGTGGGGATCTAGATCAATAATTAGCCTTTTGCATAGATGAATACCTGCCAAGAGTCGCTCACCTTGAAGGCTCCTCCATAGTTGGCAACGGCAAAGTCTTCATCTGCCTGGTCTTCGTGGTGCACCGTGTCTAATAGGAGATGCCTAGCGTTGAGGGGCTCCTCGATGGCCATGAGTTCGACGATATTCATTGCAGCTCCGCCGATACCCAAGCCCTGAAGCTTGTAAGATACGTAAAGACTCTTGACCCAGTATGCACCAGATTTGGGGAAGTCTAGTTCGACCTTTTCTGCATAGTCTGAAATATGAGTGTCGAGAGCGACGTGCCCAACCGGAAGGAAATTTGCGCCGGTTGGAGTGCGCGGTTTTCCGAGTAGCGTCTTGCTTGTGTCAAGGAGTTCCTCTATCTCCTGCAGAGCGTGAGTTGAAAAGTCGGAATTGGCTTCATGTACTGAACCTACCTTGGGATAAGCCTCGGTATGCATCTCGAGGTATTTCTCACGCTGCGGTTCGTCTTGAGGAAATATCTGAAGAGACTTGGAATAACAATATAATAGAGTAGTAGTATAGGACCTACAATCCAGTAAACGCATTTGGTCCCCTTGATATGCCCGTCTTTCCACGCAGTTGGGACGATTGGCGCTTGCCAGCCACAAATTATGCGCTGCTCAACCATGCGTTTCACATGTTCAGGGGAGTTGGGGTCCCATGGAATAAGTGTGACGGTCGGCTTCGACATTTTTTGATCTTTTGACGAGTTTCTTTCAAGAAAAGCGTGAGGCAAGGCGGGCTCTGTCAATTTCAAAGGGTCGGGGCCTCCGTCTTCCAAGTGAATACAACCGCCAGTCAAGATATGGTCCGTACAAAAGGACCAAATTCAGTCGCCTGTGGATCCTAGACATTGGACCAATTACAAGTATGTCAGATCTCGGTTCCCATTCTAACCTATCGGCTACTCAAGAAGACGCTAAAGTACCCACAAGCCCTACTGAATTCAGTAACTTTATACGAGGGGACTGTGGACTTTGTTTACAATACAAATATGTAGCTTATTAATGTAAACTTGGTAGAGGCGGGCACATAAGCACAGCACAGAGGCTGTGACCACGCCTAATGTCAAGCGCGCCCTAGCGTGAAGAGTAGACGGACTGTCCACGCAATAAGAACCGAGATAAGAACCACCGAGAGCAATATTGCTTGCATGCCTGGTTTTGGGCTAAAGATGACAGGGATACATACAGGGAAAGATTAATTTACTCAAAACACCTTACAAATCACGTCAACTCTCGCTAGACATGCTTAAACGGGATGGAGACCCTCAAAACCAGTGACCTCCCACAGCCAGCCATTGACATCGTCGAGATCAGCACCAAGGTTCGTATGTCCGTCCAGTAAACTAGCAACATTGAGTATTTGGTTCGGTGATATTCCCTGCTCTCCAAGAACAGAAATGTGGTCATTTTCTTGACCTTGGAGCTGAGGCACGATATCTCGCTGTTCAATCAGGTGCAACATATCATGCAGACGCTCAAGTTCCTGGCGCCTAAATCGTGCGGGTAGATTCCCCCCTGCAATCAACGCATCGAGAATATTCCTTGTCAACTCAAATGAGGATTCACCGGCCGCGTCCGGGAAGGGTTGGATGGCTGAGATGAGTGCCAGGACAAAGCCAGCTGAGAATGCGTGGTCGAGATCGAAGGGGAGAAAGAGTTCTCCAAAGGGTTAGCTTGTCTTCATAACGGTACAAGTCACAGGCATACCTAGTAGATCCTGCGACTGGAGTGTAGTCAAGATACGTAGTGATTTGTGAGCTGAGTCGTAACAGGTTCTAACCAAAGCCTTGACAGGCTCAGCAATCTCAGCGTTGACATTATTATCATGTCTGCTCTTCTCCAGCTTGTCTCGTAAAATACACATGAGAAGTGGCCTTGTAGCTAGGACGATGCACTGGTTTCGCTATTAGTTGAAATACAAGCTGACTGAAGGGCGTATACCGTGACTTGCCTGGTGATAGCACAGGTTCAGAGTTGCAGAGACGCGTGATAGTGGGCTTTGGTTGTCCAGCTTCAGATCAGGCGCCGAGTTTAGCTCAACTCCTAGTGCAGCAAGTTCCCTCAATATGCTCATGGTGTTCTTCGGAAACGAAACATCCAGCTTCCCATCGATACCGTATATAGCTAGCCACTTTGTCAGCTCTTTAATGCAATATGATCAACTGCGGATGCTACAGACTGTTGAGGACTTTTGTCTTTAGCCTTGACAGCTTAATATGCATCTCTAATGAGCTTGATCTTCGAGGGGTTGTCTGATCTCCTGGGATCGGCACCGAAATATCGCTGTCTTGGATAGAACTTGGGGCGCCCATCAGGGATGAGAATTTGCGATCGAGGATGTAGAGTGTCCACCATACATTGCGATATCGTCTTACCTCAGGATTGTCTGCAGATTCTCCAGCAATGTCACGGTGTAGACCTTGACTGAGTGCTATCCGAAGACCCATTCCAAGCTACAAAACACCAATCAGTATGGTCTGTGATCGGGAAGCGAAGATAACTAACATAGACGTAAGCACTGTTGCGGTGATCAACAGCTTGAAGATATAAAGCAAGCCCGCAGCACACCTCGATCGACAAGATAGGATCTATATACAGTCCATATGTATCTGGAAATAGCTCCATGGCTTTCATGAAATACTCATTTCCCGGCGAGCCAGCCTTGGACATACCACGGGTAAGTAGTCCCTTACCTAGAGCCATGATGAGGAAGTACTGGACATACCACATCCTGTTCCCAGCATTCACCAGCGGTGGACCATCATTGTATAGTGAATGGAGAGCTGGCATGAAATTTTGCTCGTCAAATAGGTGGTAAGTTTGGACGATGTGAAACTTGACCGTGTTCGTGAGGTAAAGGGCATAGTCCAGCGAAGGCAGGCCTTCGATGTTGACAACAAGATCAGTCTGCTTCATACTCGGCAGCTCGATGTTGAAAGCAACACCATCGTGATTCAGTGGGACTTCGGGTGAGAGTTCATGGCCCACATACTAGAACTCCATTAGCATCGAGCAGAGAGTTTTTTGTGTTGATGAAAGTACTTCTCTGATCATGCCCATTACATGATGGCTGTATGCCCACGTGGAAGAGGGCCCAAGAAATCCTTTGCAAATTAGTCTCCGAGATTGGCTGGGATATCAGTGTCACGCACGTTTCCTGCCTTGATGGTCTACGACGAACTTCGACGAGGGCGTTAGTAGAGGGTTGGTCATTTGAGGTAGACCATCGTCAGCACTCGGTCTTGAGGCTGGCTCAGTAGCCGGTGCGCCTACACCAAGATTGTCAGGCATTATTTCACGTCCAGCAGAAGAAGGCTCTTACTTGTACTCGTATCTGTGGATGTTTTGTTCTTTTTCTGTTTCTGTGCCTCATCCCAATCCTCTGCCTTGCGCTTCAGATCATTGAGCAAGCTATGATCAGTCTTAGCACAGCTACGTTTGCAACGCTAGGAGAAGCCACTTACTTTTCGGACACGACGACCTTGCGATCTTCCTGCTTAAACACGCAATCTGTTGAGCGACGCGTGCAATTCGCGCAAGGGCAAGTCCCTGAGCAACGAACCTTGCGCTCACGGCATTGCAAACATCTTTGAAGATGTCCTCATGTCAGCTGCTGCTTTATTGCTTACGGTGGCCAAATGCAATTGGTCAGTGAAGCGAGAGCTACTCACGCGACAGTCTTATTTCGCTTCCCCGACGGTGGAGGCGTGGATTGTGTGTTCATTCCAACGTCTGTATTGTATATCGTTATTTCTCTGCTTAACCTCTGTTGTTCATCATCCGGGGTGTAAGCTGATTAAATGTCATTTATATGTCACGTCTCGGATAAAGTCGACGGAAGCAAAAGTCCGTTTAGTAGACAAGTCGAAACAAGCTTCTGTTAGTACGAATGCATAAAACTGTCGGACTATTAAATAGCCGAGGCCCGATAATATGGCGTCTTACCCTGCACCTGGGCAGTTTGTTTTACTGTTTATATAATGGCCAATTTATTGCTAGACTATGACTGAACGGGGAAAGAATGTTCACGTCAACAATACTGAGTACGCTTGAGTCCATCTTCCTATTGACTGCCTCTATCTCAATTGCTCGTGCAATGCTGGGAGCGCAAATTTATGCTGTTTGGGATAACTCTTATCTAGGTTCTCTCGGCTGGATTGAGCTCTTAGCCTCAGGTCTCAGCGGCAAATAACACTTATCGATTATGCCGACGATATATAACAAGCCCCAGGATCAGTACCAAAACTAGCACAAACCGGTTATCCAGCATTTATGTATTTTGACGCTCTACATCATCTATGACGTGGTAGATACCTAGCCACTCAGCAAATAGGCGTTTTTTGTCTTGGGAGGCCTACCATGACCAATTCCCCGCTTGTCTCGGCCGTATATTCAGCAAGAATTTAACTGTCCCTTACAACTTCAATACTTCTTCTAATTTTATAAATCTGGGGATTCCACCTACTTACATTCTCTATTCTGTCTACCGACTGTTCTGCTTCACGAGTAGAGGTTCAACTTGCTGGACGGCCCAACATGGGATCAGTTATTGGTACGCAACTGGATGAGCGACTGATCTATCAAGCGACAAAGCATGTTTTCGTCGGGAAGTACGCTAAAATACGGAAACGTGGGGTTGTAGAGACGTCGATTAACAACAACTTACTGGCGGGGAACCCGGTGCAACAAGTCGTTACTGATCACGGCTATAACGCTGTCGCTGAGATAGTGTTAAAGCTACTTGCGGAAAAGGTTTATGAGTCAGCGGCAATTGCTAGTCAACGCTTTCCCGACCTACCTCAGCCGTCGTCTGTTCAAACGGCTGTCAACACGCACGTTGAAGCAGAGGCCACTGGGACTGAGCAAGTCGCGCTTGAGGCTGTTGAACTAACCAATTCGGACAACAGTCAGGAGACCGGTCACACGAAAGAAGATATAAAACCATTACAGGGTATGTCCCGCCCATTCAAGTTAATCAATAGTATCTGAGGCTGGCCAGACGCTAGGGACAGCACTGCGTGCGACATTGCTGGTATTTAATTGTCATTCCCAGTCTATCTGCCGTTTCCTACGGAGCATCTTCTTATTGAGAAACTTCAAAAGACTCTAGAAGGTGCTTGTTATGAGTATGGAATAAGAGAACTCTCGAGTATTATGCAAGAACGTCACTGGGACTGTCCTGAAGCGGCAGAGCTTAGCCAGTGGGCAGAACTGCTTGGAAATAAGGGAAACTTAAAGCGCCAGGGCAGCGACAGGTCACTCGAAGAATTATTGCATTCGATTGCGCAAATCAGACATACAGCAGTCCATCGCGTCCGCACCAGCTCAGCCGGACTACAACGGTTCCTTGACGATGCCGAATACCTTACCAGAGCTCTAGGGACAATACGTATATACAAGCTATCGCGAAACTCAATTTGGAGACTCAGTCAACACTCACAGAGCTTGCGCAGAACAAGCAATCCATTCAGCCACGTCTGGAAGAGGCCCAAGAAGAGATAGCGAAACAGCGTGCCGAATTAGATCAGAAAGAGCAGGATAACTTGCGCCGCATGGAAATGGAAGATATGAGGTACTGTGCTCAGGCTGGCGAAAGACTGGGAAAGGCTCTTCATCTCGTGGGGAAATTTGCAGTAGTGCCGGAGAATGAGGATCCGGCAATGGGTGGTATGGACGGCGACAATACTTGTCTTGTCTCTGATACCGACAGCAACTTGGATCACGCAGAGCATTTCGAAGATTGCAGCGAGTCATGATTGTCAATTAGAGTACCGAGAACTCTACAATGTATATCTGAATCCTTCTCGACCTTCGCATAAGCATTTCCCCTTGTCTGCCTGTCTGTTATTATGGCGGAGCATAAGCATTGTTAGCGCGGCGACTACAACCGCTGCCACGTTGATGGCCATGACAGCGACGAGTCCGGGGATGTAGTTTGGTGCATCCTGTTGACCTTGACTACTGTTAGATGCGATATGTCAAGGGAAGGGTTGCCAACTTACGAAACACCATGCTTGAATAAATTCCACCAACGCCACTCATACTGATGAGGAAGCCAGTGGATACGGCACGTCGAGCATCACCGACGATATTGTTGGCCTGCCACGCAAGGGTCGTCACAACAAGACCATTAGCGCCAGCGACGCCGAGAAATGTGCCGACATAGCGAGGCGTTGGTGAATCGAGGAATCCAGTCATGCATAGCCCAATGATTCCAATCAGGCCTTGGAAGATGACGAACGGACCTCGCAGCCTCGTCTTATCAGCAAGCCACGAGATACTCATCGCTTCGACGACAGCAAATAGTGCTGGCGGTGTACTCAGGATGAACGAAAGCTCAAGTGAGTAACCAAGACCACCTCGTAGAATGATAGGTAGGAAGAAAAGAAAGGCATAGACTCCAACGGCACCGGCCATGTACATGAGTGAATAGGCCCAGGGCTTCCAGTCAGCTGCTGTCTGGCCAATGATCCTCATGGTCACTTTTTCTCGTTCTTCGGGGCCGCGGTCCTCGGCGAGGCGTTCTTTGACGAAGGCCCTTTCTTCGGGAGTGAGGAACGTGTTTTTATCCGAGTCCGGAAAGTCGACGATGATGAACCATGAGCCGATGCCTGCTACTACTGTGAGAGCACCCTCGACAATAAAGATCCAACGCCATCTACAATAATCAGCTGCTAGACGGTCACTAAATGGACAGGTAGACTTACCCTTTGTAGTGATGAGTCTTGGAAATCTGAATGAGGCCATATGCGAGGATGTTGGCGAATGCCGATAGAGCAGAAGCGGTCAAAAAGAAGCCTGCCATTCGCTTTTGGACCTCGTAGCGCTTGTACCATGAAGACACAAGGTAAACGCAGCCTTTATTATTATCAGTGCCATGGCTATTGGAGGTGAGGATCGTCATAGTTACCTGGGAAGAACCCAGCCTCGAAAACACCGAGAAGGGCCCTCAGCACAGCGAGACCAGCCCAATTGTTCAAGAAGCCGATGCCAAGGGATACCAATCCCCAAGCAAAAGCCAGAGAGGCGAGCCAATTGGCTGCACCAAGCTTATGAATGAAGGCATTGCTGGGGATCTCAAAGAGAATGTACCCGATGAAGAAGACCATCAAGACAATAGAGACTCGATTACCGACAGCGAGGTCCAGGTCCTCATCCATGCCGGAGATGCGAGCGACCGCGATATTGGATCGGTCGACGAGCGCGATTGTGTAGAGACATCCAAGGATAGGTAGAAGTCGAGTATCAATCTTTCGAAGCACGCGCTTTTCGAATTTCGTGTCGTGATCGGACTGGACATTGTCCTTCGTCTTTAGCTCATGCTTTTCCTCGTGAGACATGTCAATCTCGGGGCGAACCGTGGTAGTGTTGGCCATTGTTGCAGTGAAGAAGTGCTACTAGCGAAGTGAGCTCATGCAGGTATCAAATCCGGGGAAGTCTGGGGTCCCTTTTATACATATGCATTCCGGGCCAAGATCGCCAATGATGCATGTCTCATTTGATAGCTTTCTGGTTTGAGAAGGGGATGACCATCGGCTATGGTAATTCCCGCGATCATCTCCGTGCAAACAAACAGGTCGGTTAAGCTTGAATCGATTTAGCGTGGTGAATATGCGGGGTAGATTGCTTCCTTTGCTCCAGGCCCACTGTTGTGGCACGCCCCGGATTGCTTCAGGCGGGGAAGAGTAGGGATGCAGCTCTTGAAGTGTTATGAGTATCTACGCATCACGATTGGGCGCAATGGACCAAGGGAGCTCTTCACAGCGTACCAGGACAACGTCCAACTATGGCAGGAAGAGAGGCACGGCGTGTGGACGTTGCAATCGGCGAAGAACAAAGTGTGATGGATCCGTTATTGGTGTACCGTGCTCAGCTTGCAAGAAAAGTGGCCATCATGAGCAGTGTGCACTCATCCAATCTAAGCGTCGAAGGTAGGGCCCTATCGCTATGCAGTGAAGTAAGACTGATTATCGTCCTATAGAGGCCCTGATGGGAGATACACGCTATTGCCAGAAGTGGAATCTCACCGCAGCTCTAACAGTCTCAGCTTTGCCCCGAGCAACGACGATGAATCTATGGCTTTGATCACCGAGGACTCTCGGACAGAAGGAGAACACAACAGTGCTTCAATGCAACTATCCGGGGAGTCGGCCACCACAAGGCCTTCGACCGTCTCTGATCAACATGCGAGTCCTAATACACAACCAAGCGTCGTTGGAGAAAGCTGGTACGCTTCTTATGTCATGAGAGGTTACACGCCCGGCCACAATAGCGTTCACCGCCCAATTGGCGAGTGTAACGAGACAGTTCAGAGTGTTACCCGTGATACGAGGAGAGAGAGCGTCTGCAGTCGGCCATCCTTGCCTCGTGAAAAGACGACCCTGTCGGATCTCCCATCACCAGAATTAGTAGATCGTCTCATCAAGGTCTACTTCGAAAAGTTTCACACTTTTTGCCCAATCCTTGGAAAGACGTACTTCCTTGCATCTCTCGACGACGGGACATTATCTGGTACCCTACTCCGAAGTGTCCTTTTCGTGGCATCTTTGCATTGTGATTCTGAGGTAATGCATCTCATGGGGTACAGCACTCGGTGGGATGCCAGCAATACTCTGTACAACAAAGCAAGCGCAGCCTTCGACGCAGATCGGGAATCAAGTCGAACACACATGATACTGTCGTCGTATCTACTTCACTATTGGTTCGGAAGTCCGACGGCTTATCGCGATTGCCACTGGTGGCTTGCAGCTGCGATACGATCCGCGCAGTGTACAGGTTATCATAGGAGCACAAGGAATAGTAAGATGTCACCTGAGGAAAGGTCGCGTTGGAAGCGCGTCTGGTGGTGTCTTTATGTAAGTGCGTCTCTAGTGATGGAAAGCATAAACTAATATATTAGGTCCGTGATCGTCAGATTGCCATTTCTACTGGTACACCAATGGTAATCAACGACGAAGATCATGACGTTGAAGAGCTTATCGAGGGAGACTTTCCGGAAGAAGGCCCGGAGACTGTGCAGTACACCATATCACAGGTCAAGCTAAGTAAAGCTGGTAAGATGTTTCATCCACCCAAGCCTAGTTGCTAGCCATGGGAAATACTAACGGAATAGTGGCTCGACTGTACTTCTGTCACTGCTCACCATCCCGTCTGTCTCTCTGCAAGGAAGCTCATATTCTCCATGAAGCCATGAGAGATATTCAGTCGACGCTACAAGCCTGGTACGAGTCGTCTCAGGGCTTGAACTTCTCCAACGGTAACCATCATCTAAGTCTAACACTGAAAGTTTGCTATCAGTGTGTATCACGCTACTATTCGCGAAGCATGAAGCTGATTTCATTAGTTACTATTTGATAAACCTCAGCCAGAGGCTACAAAGACAGTGCTGCGCATCTAAAGAGGTCAAGCCAGTGCTTGACGCGGCAGAACAAATCTTCAGTCTCGTAGAGAACTCGTTGCTCTTTTGGACACCGGAGCACTTTCCCATGATATAGTAAGTTTCTCCCAGAGCTTTTACAACAGGGGGCTTACAAAAGTCCCAGTGTTTCTGCGCTATTCTCTGCAATGATGGCTCTTGCAGTTGATGTCAAAACATCAGCGCCAAAAAGTGACCAGATCTTTGTAAAGATCCGACCTGGACTGCTTGCATTGAAGCAATTTGAGTCAGTTTATATCCTAGCCAGATGGATCAAGAACTTCTTTATGGATATTCTGGATCGTCCGCCCCCTACAGACACGGAAGAAGCACACAGACAGCCTACGAACTCAAATGGCGGCGACGCAGAGGGCGGCGGACTAGGTACAGAGATGAGGAATAGCAGTGAGGATCAAGTCCTTGACATCCAGAGAAACACTCCGCCAGCTGACCAAACCACGCATGATACGACAGGTGTTGAAGACAATAACTTTGCGTTTGGCCAAAGCTCGGGATTTGAGGGAGGTGGGTTTTGGCCAACATACCTAGCAAGTGGCGTCTTCTCGGGTGTTCAGTCAAGTGACGACATGGAGTTCCCGCATCCAGATTCATTTCAGTATCAAGCCATGTACTTTCTAGCAGATCTAGGCATAGCGAGTACTGAGCCTTTGGATCAATAAAGTCATTGCGGTATAATTTCTAAGTTGTGAGCTAGATGTGCTATTTGCAGTTGAGGCTTGTGGCTGAGAGATTAAATCAGCAGAGAGAATTTAGTACGCAAACACTTCATATTCTTGGCATACTATCAAGAGATTGGTGTCTTGAGCAAGTGCGGGGATCCATGGTTCGTTCACTTACCCATGATTTGCCATAGCATGGGCTGAAGGGACTCGGCTAGAACCAATAGTCTGGCCTGCTAGTCCAAGAATGGAAATTGGTTCCTCGGGAATGGTACTGTCCATAGCCGAATGCTGATAGTATGACCTACAATCCACAGCCGATGGCACCATCCCCGAAGCCACCTGGAAAATGGATGGCCGATGGGAAATTGGAGTGGGCAGAGAAGACAACATAAGTTGATAATTAATTACGATCAATTGCTTCCCTGTTTCTTATACCTCAACCGCCTTTTAATTTCTTTCAAGACTCGCTGTGGTCTACTAAAGTTAATATGTCGGCTCTACACAAATCTTTACGGCGCGTACTATATGTTGGGCCACGAGCAACGCCTTCCCAGGCCCGATTACCAGCTCAGTGCTATCGCTCAGTTTCGAACACACCAAAAACATCAACTTCGGGATCAACGCAATGGAAGACAAGTAGCAGAGGCAAGTCCTTCATTTCATCGATAGAGCAGAGACTAACTTCACACAGGGCTATACGTACTAGGCTTGGCGACTTTAACAGTCGGTATGGCTGGAGTGCTGACTGTCAGTAGCCAGCCAACGACGCGGCAACTAGCATCTACACAGTCATTGTTTGAGACTCCTGAGATTCAGCATGACTTGTCAGCAACAAATATTCAAGGTGCTTGTAAGGAATTCGCCGCTATCTTGGGTCCCGAGAACGTCTCAACAGAACGTGCCGATCTGGTTACCCATTCAGGCTCTGACTATCAGTCTTACTCCTGGACTGAAGAGTCAGCCATCCTTTCACAAGTTGTTCTCTACCCTGAGACTACGGAACAGGTCTCAGAGCTTATGAAAGTATGTTTCCGACGTCGGTTACCGGTCACGCCATACTCGGGAGGGACGTCGATTGAAGGCCAGTACATACCTCATCTACAGGGCATATGTATTGACTTTGGTCGAATGAACAATATAGTGGAGCTCAACAAGTATGATCTCGACTGTGTTGTGCAACCCGGCATTGGATGGATGGACCTGAACGAAGAGTTAGCAGCTCATGGCCTATTCTTCCCCCCAGACCCTGGTCCTGGTGCCATGATTGGAGGCATGGTTGGTACAGGATGCTCTGGGACAAACGCAGCTGCATACGGAACCATGAAAGACTGGGTCCTGTCACTGACCGTCGTTCTCGCGGACGGAACAATCATCAAGACTCGTCAGCGTGCCAGAAAGTCAAGCGCAGGCTATGACCTGACGAGGACCTTCATCGGCAGTGAAGGAACCCTTGGCCTTGTCACGGAAGCTACACTAAAACTGGCAGTCAAGCCACCTTGTGAGGCCGTGGCCGTATGCACATTTCCAACACTACGAGATGCTGCATCTGCAGTCCGAGAGGTGCTATCTAATGGGATCCAGGTTGCGGCTGTTGAGATTCTTGACGAAGTACAGATGAAGAGTATAAATGACTCCGCTTTGACGAGACTGAGGTGGAAAGAAGAGCCAACCCTGTTCTTCAAGTTCACTGGGAGTGATGAGTTCATCGTGGATCACCTTGCCAAGCAAGTTGGAAGTATCACGAAGGAAAACCGCAGCACTGAATACACATTCGCCTCCAATGAGTCAGAGAGAAACGAATTATGGTCCGCAAGGAAGAATGCTCTTTGGAGCATGCTCGCCATGAGACAGTCACCAACTGACAAAGTTTGGACTACTGACGTTGCTGTACCTCTAAGTAGGCTCCCTGACATCATCGAGTTTGCCAAAGCCGATATCGAAAAGTCGGGCTTACTCGGATCAATCGTTGGGCACGTTGGTGACGGGAACTTCCATAGCCTGCTGCTCTTCCCTGAGGAGAAGCGTCATATCGCCGAAGAGGTCGTTCACCGAATGGTTGATAAAGCCATCGAGATGAAAGGTACAGCAACGGGCGAGCATGGTGTCGGACTTGTTAAGAGGGACTACTTAGAGAAGGAGCTGGGCAAAGAAGCTGTTGATGCAATGCGGTCGGTAAGTCTTTTGGCCCTTCAGTGTTACGCGAGGCTAACTTGAGTACACAGATGAAGTATGCATTTGACCCATTGTGTATCCTGAATTGTGATAAGGTGATACGTATGCAGGCAGCATAGTTCAGAAGGAGCTTTGATTGTTCGCAGGAATGGAAAATGTAACGTTGGAGAGAGAAAGGAAGATAAGGAGAAAGGGAAGTTAGAGGCTTTAAAATGCGAGTAAGGAAATAGAGGGATGCGCTATCTAAGATGACCCATTTATCGACTTTGACGAAGGGGCATTCTCAACCATTTCTACAGCAGCCAAGCATTTCGCTGCAGCACCCGCGATCAATCCCGAGTCCTGCTGGCATAGCATGAACCGGACACCCAATGTGTGAATAGCCCAATCTTGAATATCCGGCGTATCATAGATACCGGCAAGACCCATGACCTTTCCATACTTCCTGCACGCTTCGCTCACGCGCATCAAAGCCTGGCGAAATCTGTCGCTGCGAAAATCAGCAGGGGCACCGAGCTCAATGGCCAAGTCGTTGGACCCAACGAGCACAACGTCGACTCCGTCCACGGCTGCGATCTCTTCTACCTTCTGGACCGCGCACTCGTTTTCTATCATGACGAAAACTGTTGACGCGTGCTCGTTGGTCTCCCGGATCACATCGGCTTGAGGGTAGGACTTGAGGGAGAAGGCGGGCAGTAGGCCGGTGATTGAGCGACAGCCTTGAGGGGGATACTTCGATATTGCCACAGCTGCCTTTGCTTCATCTGGATGGAGGGTATGTTAGTTTAACAGAAAGATCTTTCGATGAAATGTTATGGACCTTCGTTCTGTACATGAGGAAATATTACACCCATGGCACCTGCGTCGAGGACTTTCTGGATGAATCCATTGCCGCATTGATGTGGCACCCGTACAAATGGCGTTATGCCGAGAGCAAGACCGGCACCACATAGCTTGCCGGCGTCGTCGAGAGACAGTGTTGAGTGTTCCAGATCGATGAAGAGGCTATCGAAGTTTGCATTCTTGGCTAGTTGTACTACCTGGGGGTTTGTGACGAGTCGTACACCAAGGGCCTAAAGGTTGATGGTATCAGCACTGCGCTGGACGTACTAATCAAGAGTACCTATGAAAAACGTGGAAGGTACATAGCTCCATGCCCCAGCAGAGGGCCATGGTAAGACAGCGCCTGGGGATGCATCCATACCTTGCAGAGCTGCCCATTGGCGACCCTTTCTTTGAGAGAGTTCCGACATGCGAGCATTTTGGTATTGCAGGGCGTGGATTGTAAGAAATCTGTACTGCAAAGGTCAACCAAATACGGGCGGGCTAGCTGCCCTTG
The DNA here is from genome assembly GCA_022627125.1 of Fusarium chuoi. NCBI lineage: Eukaryota > Fungi > Ascomycota > Sordariomycetes > Hypocreales > Nectriaceae > Fusarium > Fusarium chuoi. Next base: position 203,253 of record JAJALE010000852.1, read on the forward strand.
TTTTATGTAGCTGGTCGCTCGGTCTGCTAGGCTCGCGGTCTCCGAACGAGATGCGGGGACCACTTTGCAGCTCGGGGCCACTGCCCGAGAACTGGATGCGGCCCTCGGCAATCTCCCCCACAGTGGGCAGTTGATTCATGCGGGGCCCAAGCCTCACCCTGGCATCCGCAGAATTTAGGCCATACCAAACTGGTAGAGACGCTGACCGAGACGATCTTATCGCCAAAGGCCTAATTTCGACAAATGCTACCAAAGCATAGTGTTCAGAGAAAGAAATAGATTTCGATTGTCGTATATCAATGACTAATAGTGGCTTCTAACGCTTGAACTTGCTAAGAACATTCTTCCACAATCCGCCCTCCCAATGAACTTCCTCCGGCCTCTCCGTTTCTTCCCACTCTCGTCTTCCTGTGCTGAGGTCGACATCTGAAGCGGACCACCAAGTAGTCTTCTTCGAAACCTTCCACCAAACAAAGTTGAAAACGAAAATGACGGTACCGAGATACTTGAGAACAAAAACCTCGGGCTTGAAATGGGGGATAAAAGCATCATAGCCTATAGGATCCCAGTTAGCGATAGATCTTATATCCCGATAGACCGGGGGATTCTCACCATTGAAGACAATAACCAGAAGTGAGATCAGCAGTGAAAAGTACGAGCCGTATGGCTGTAGAAACCCAACATAGGGCAGATCAGCTCCGGCGATTCCCTGCGCCTTTAAAGCTTGGCGGAAATGGATGTGAGAAATCAGGATAGCGACCCAATTGAGAACAGCAAAAACCGTCACAAGGCTGACAAAGTAGCCGAAGACTGTAGAAGAAGATTTGCTGGCGTTCATGTATCCCAGGCAGATGAATAACGATGATATACCGACAGCGAATATCGGGTTGCCGTTTTCGCGGGCTTTGGCAAAGAGTCGAGGCGCCTGGCCATCTTTGGCGAGACCGTACAGGGATCGAGAAGCGCAATAGATGTCTGCTTACATTAGTACAGGTACATGGAGGTAGGGGAGTGACGGGGTGGAATACCTGAGCTTGCGGCACTTAGAGTGAATACCAAAAGGCACCCGTTGATAATGTCGGCGAAGATAGGGACACCACCCAGAGTCACCGCAACCACGAACGGTGAAGCGGCTAGCGAGAGCATGTTAACCAGCTGAGCAATTAACATCATCTAGGAAACTTACCTCCACTTGTCTTTTGCTTAGTCGCGCCAATAAGTTGCTCGTTGTCGTAGGGAACGGCCATGCCAAGTACTAAGACGCCAAGGATGTAAAAACAGGCGATTCTCCAAAATGTCTGCTTGACAGCTCGAGGGACGTTCTTCCGTGGGTTCGGGGTCTCGCCGAAAGTCATGCCTACAACTTCAGTGCCCTATCCATCTTTTCAGTCAAGTTCAATGCGAGCTCGTAAGTCCACATACCGTGAAGCCAAAGCACGCTTGGCAGCAGCAGGCCCAGAAACCGAGAAATCGTCCTTTGGGTCCCTCAAGAAGATACTCGGCAAACGCTCCAGGATCCTGCCAGTAGCGAAAGCCGGATCGATCGTGGTTTGGACCGCCGCCCGTGGCAACCACAAAAGTGGTAATAATCAGAGTCGTCATAACAAGAACTTTAGCAAAGCCAAGCCAGAACTCGGTCTCGCCGAAGCTGTTGACATGAAGAATCTAGATCCTTGTTAGATACAGTGTGTAGAGTGACTGGGGCTTTTAGGCTGCTTACGTTGACAGTCACAATTGCGATGCCGAAGATGGTGATCCAGATGGCCACGTTGAGATCTGGTCTCCAGTATTGAATCACCAGCCCAGCAGCCGTGAGGTTCGTCGGAGTGGCTATGATGTACTTGAAGAAATAGTTCCAGCCAGTTGCGAAACTACACCATGTCAGTTTGGAAGTTGCTAGAAGAGAGAGAGAGCGTCGTACCCGAGAGCTGGATCGACCATGCGCGTTGCATAACCTCCAAATCCCTTGTTCATGGGGAGAAAAGTTGCCATCTCTCCAATAGCAGTCATGACGAAGAACACCGTGATTCCTATGAGGATGTACGCGATCAAGAGACTGCCGGGACCGCCTCTAGACAAAGCACTACCTGTACCGATCACGAGACCTGTGCCAATTGCACAAGCGATGGAGAACATGAAGACCTGGTGTGGCTTGAAGTCCCTTCGCAGTTCGTTAGGCTGAGCCGGTTGACTTTTGATCGTCTGCAGCACGGGGGATTTTGGCCCACAGAACGTTATCGGAGTGTTGAACCAGCAGCTGAATACCTAGGCGCCTACTGGAGTCTCTTGTTGTCACACGAGTATCATCAGCAGCCACCCAGTGTATATCGTTCTCGGAGCTGGAGTAATCGGATTGACTACTATACTAGAGATTGAAGAGATAAAAGTCCTCCTATCAATGCAGTATCTCTTACTAGAAATACCCTCGGAGATTCTGCCTCTACATACGTATTGGACTGGGATGGCGCGAACTAGATATATAATGCAACTGACAATGGCTCTCAGGCGTGAGATCACAGACAAGATATATGTCAGTTATTACAGCGAAGAGTTTTTACCAATATCCAGATGTAAATGGGAAACTGCAGTCTTGTAGAAATGTCTTTTCACAGAGAAATAGTTATATCAGTACACTGAAACTCCCCTTCGATTGCTCTTTCCCGTCCTGAAACATCTAAAGAGCTGCCCTCGTCTGAATGTCATGCTTAACTTCTTCACGTATAATCTTATCTAAGGAATCCGCCACTCTGTTAATGTTACTCTGGCTGAGGCCTGAGATGTTGATTCGACCATTCGGTGGAAGATAAATATGATGCTGGTCGATGAGTTTCTGGCACTGTTTAGGATTGAGGCTTAGGTATCTGATTTAATTAGTACAGGTCTTCAACATTGAGTGTATGTTCCACTTACGAGAATAGTCCATTCTCTCGAAAAATATGGTCCCAATTTCCCGGTGTCTACTGCAAGTCAGCTCTTTGACCTACGTCGATTGTGGTGCTGGCCTACCTTCAACACTTGAGTCAATCTATGATGCAGCTGCTTCCGGAGAGTCTTTAGCCGATGCTGTATGCCAGACAGGTCTTCGACCCTAAGGCGTGAGGATCCCCAGTCAGCATAAATATCCTGCTTGAGCCGCGTCGCTAGGTAAGTACTCACCAGTCGACAGTCAGCTCGTCCGAGTCTAATACGATAGTCACCAAGCGACCGCCATAAGCCGGTGCAGATGAAAACTCCCACCGTATCAAGCATCGAAGTCGATCTTGCACAACAGCCGCTATGTCGCGACTCGAACATGCAGCATGCAAGGCACCGCATCTCTCGCCATATAAAGCAAAGTTCTTAGAGAACGACTGGCATACAAACATTTCTAGGCCCAAGGTAGCGAAATGCCTGATTGCATAAGCATCCTCATCGAGTCCATTGCCCAATCCGTGGTACGCAATGTCAAAAAGGACAAAGTGGGAGTTTTGTGCCAGCACCGCACCAAGTTCCTGCCATTGTTCTCTCGTAGGGTCGGCGCCTGTAGGATTGTGACAACAGGCTTGTAGGATGAAGACGCTTCGAGGGGGTGCAGTTAGCGCTGCTGAGATGATGGAGGAGAAGTCAATGGTTCGTGTCTGGAAGTCGAAGTATGGATACTCGATCACTTCAAGGCCGACTAGCTCGAACATTGGCTTGTAGTTACCCCAAGTAGGGGTACCGACGAATACTTGCGGACGAGGAGAGATCGATTGGCTCAGGGCTAGAGCAGCGAGATGGCAGGCGCCCGTACCAGAGATGGTCTGAGCTGAAGCGATCTGGGAGCTGTTAGCGAGCTGTTATCAGTACCTTACGGGGTGGGGAATTACTCTGCCAGACTTCAGGAGCTCGCAGTCCTGTCCGAACAACAGGCGGGCAGCATGGTTCAAGAACCGCTGGTTTCCTATTGTAATCTCATACTATCCTCATATTAGATGCGACGAAAGAAATACGCCGAGAAAGCAAACTCACGTCGTGACCAGGATCGTTCTCAGCCAAGACCGTCTTTGCCTAAAGTACCAACAGCTAGTCAGTTCTCATCCTCATCAGTCCACCGTGTCGTGCATACCTTTGCGACAGAGCCGAGCTGACTGTAGACACCACTTTCGTTTCTGTAGATACCAACACCAAGATCAACCTTATCTGGGGACGTATCCTGGTCGGCTGCCAGCTTGAGAAAGTACATGGGGTCATCGGGCCCCTTTCTAAACGAGGAGAACATTTTGAGAGATGTGTAGAATACCAGTATCGGGTAGAGTTATTGGGAAAGAAGGGTCAAGGGTATACGCCACGCATGCTTTTAAGTCGATAAGAAACAATATGATTAGGCATGGCGCGGCGAATACAGACAGACACGGAGTGCCAAGCCCGAGATTTGTTTTAACATTGTAGCCATAATGGCCGAGGTGGTTGCTCGGTGGGCTCTACCGAGCGCATCCCTGAAACTCTGCTCGGTTGGCCTCGCCGAGGGAAGGAAATTTGTATCAGCAGCCACAATCTCTCCTAAGACCGATGGGGAACCTTTAGATGGAGTTGGCCTACACCTGTAGCATCATAAGTCTCCATAAATTGCTTTTCGGGGAAACAACTCGTCCTCGCTATCGTTCTGCAAGGTCTATTCGTACCCCGATTTATCGCGTCTACGCTAAGTCGTTGGATAAGATCAGCAGACTGGAATTCTCTAGGACTAACGCATTAAATTCATTTAACATTGAAGCAATTAGACTCAAGTGCAATAAATTAAGACCCAAATCTATTTACTGTCGCATTGGGTACAATCTCTACTCTCTAGCCCCTTGCAGCCTTGAGTTCTGAAGCATACCAATTCTGAATCGCCCTTACATCATAGCTCAAAGCAACCGTATCAAACACGTCCAGATGCTCCTTACATAAAGCTCCAGAGTTAGATAATCGGGCCACCCACTTTCCGTGTTTCCGGGCTGCTGCGACGATCTTGTCAATCGCATCTAGAAACTCGGGCTCGTCACCCTTGGCGGGTACATAGCCGAGAAGAGAAAAGGCCAGATCATTGGGTCCGATAAAGACCATATCTTGACTGTGGTCAGCTCCGGACAAATGGTGGGGAATTTCTCAGCAGGTTACTCTTACCAACGCCTGGCACAGCACAGATAGCGTCGACGTTGTCGACTCCTTGCCGCGATTCAATCTGAACACACACGATAGTTGTTTCGTTTGCTGTCTTGACGTATGTCGCAATATCGACATTGTGAGCGAACCCAGCAAATGGTGATCCTTGTCCCCGGAGACCTTTTCGGACCGTAATGGTGTAAGGTGGTATCATCTGAGGTTTATAAGCGGCCGATAAGACACTAGAGGTTAGCGCAGGATGATCCAAAGAAACAGCGGCCAAAATTGCCGCAATTTTGTGTAACATGTTCTGGAATTGAATGGGAAGTATCGTAGCAAATCATTTGCTATGGGTGAGCATGCCATGTGGCTAATCGGAGTGTCATTTGTGCTGCGCCATTCTCAACCATCTAATTGAGGTACGATGACGGACGCGGTCTTTTACGGTCAATATAAAAGCATTGATCGCATAACTACTTTCCAGAGTTCTCTGTATTGCCGTCATTCGACTCGTCCTTCACCTCATATTTCTTCAGATCATCAGGTATATCCTCGTACTTGACTTCGTCTTGATCAAAGAGTGCATATAGCCTGTCCGTAACTTCTTGCGGCACTCCATAGTTGATACGAAAGCGATGCCCATCGATGCTGACAATGTTAGACTCAACCTCTTTCAAGGGTCCATGTTCTTCTAATGCACGCTGAGCCAGCTTCGTAGCTTCGGTACTTTGCGACATAATTAAAATGATGAATGCGTCTAATACTCTTCAATAGTAGGGTCAATAGAAAATTCTAACGGCTACATTACATGGCTTACCGATGCTGTCGCCTGAGAATAGTTGTTGACTGATTGGAGGACTACCTAGCAATGTAAGTTTTTAAATCAGACCTGCGAGGAGAGCAAGGCATATATACAGGGGATACGGCTGATTAATAAATGAAAGGCATGGTATTCGCTGCATTACTATCCACTCAGAAGCGTATACGGCATATCCAACCAACACGGGAGCTGTACAGCGAGGCCATAGCGTACTACACGCATGACACGTCCCGAGAAGCCATGACTAGCCGCCTACCCTATCGTAACACTGTGTTGAAACATGGCGCCTGCAGTCAAGAGAGGATGGAGCAGAAGAGTGGGGTTAATCATTCATGAGACAGTGCGTGATAGCCCTCTTTAAGCACTACCTCTTCGATCTATACATGAATGTATCATATCGTCTTGGCAGACTGATATATAAATCCAGGGTAAATCTGGGCTTGCGCCTGTTAGTGATTTGCATCCGGAGCGGGCTAATGCTCGGACCGTCTCCTATTAGCGACTCATTTCCATTGGTTTAATAATCGGTCTCAATGTGGGGCACATGGGAGTCTTCCGCCAGTTCCTCCGATAATGCTTTTTGGAGGGTGTATATAGTGCCCGATATAAGGCAATACCGCTTCAGCAACATCTGTTCAGGGCCTAGAATTTCATCGTTCAGTAATTCAGCGCGTCTGCAAAGACATCCAAGCGCACGTTGTGCCCCTCACCTCACGAGAATACTTGACAATATGAGATATTCCACACTCACCCTTCTCGTACATGTCGCTTCTAGTGTTTCATCTGTTTTCGGAACTGAAACCACCACCATGTCAAACAGGCGAGGTATGCATATATCTACGCCCTTTCGCTAATAAGCACTTGACTGAATGTGGATAGAGCTTCTGAAATTTAAGCTCGATACTCTGCCTCCAGGTGCTGTGCGTCCAACTGGCTGGCTCAAGGATCAACTGCAGCTGTCGGCTGACGGTTTGGGTGGTCACCTCTTTGAGTTTTACCGCTATGTGTCCCGGTCTACTTGGCTTGGGGGAGACTGGGAGTATAGCGAGTTGAACGAAGCATCACCTTATTGGTTCAATTACATCGTGCCCTTAGCCTGGTCCCTCGATGATGCTAAACTCAAGTCTCAAGCAAAGGCGTATCTTGATTATGTCCTCGACCACCAAGCTGAAGACGGATGGCTCGGGCCAGAGACTACACGCCAGACGCGAGGTATTTGGGCAAGATCACTTCTTCTATTTGGTCTCACAGTAAGCTGTCGAGCTTCGCCTCTATGACACTTCGTTACTTACTGTAAATTCCCAGCAATACGCCGAAGCAGACCCTTCAGAACGAGACCGGATTGTGGACAGCATGCACAAGTTTTTGAAATTGGCTCACTCCATGCTACAGAGCAATTTTACAGGCTTGATTCAGGATAAAGACCAGGGCGACAATTTCGACCCTTTTGGCTTCGGTCTCTCCCGCACGCATGAGCTTCCGATCTCTTTGATGTGGCTTTACGAAAACCACCCCCGTAATGCTAGCGACATGATACTCGAAACTATCGAGCTCATGTTTGATGGTGGCCGAAAGGGAGGCCGTGACTGGACAGACTTCTTCGTCGAGGGTGTTTTCCCTAAAGGAGGAACTGGCACATTTAAAACAAGTGGTTTTACTCATGGTGTAAATTTGGCTCAAGGTAAGTACTTGCATTCCTGAAACATACTTACAAGTACTCAAACTACAATTAAGGCCTTCGGTACCCAACTGTGCTCTATCGCTTGACGGGGAATGATAGCCTTGTACAGCAGACTAAGGCGGCAGTCGATATGACAGTCAAGTATCAAACGTCTGTTTCTGGTACTATTATTGGTGATGAGCATTTGGGCGCCCTTAGTCCCCAAAGAGGGTACGTCTTTGAATGATTCACACCCTCAAATTGTTAAACTAAACAGATATATCTAGTTCGGAGCTCTGTATGTCAGTGGAGTCCATATTTTCCTACGCCTTCCTATACCGCTTTCATGGGGTCAACGATTACGCAGACAAAGCAGAACTTGCAGCTTTCAACGCATTTCCAGCCGCCATGAGCCCAGACTGTAAGAATATAATGATCTTGTTCTCGGTATAATACACTACTAATTCGATGCAGGGTGGTCTCACCAGTATGTCACGCAAACAAACCAAATCCGGTGGGGGAATCTGACCAAAAACCCATTTTTCAATGTCGTTTCCTACGCCAATACATACGGCTTGGAACCCAATTTTGTGAGTCGACAAATTTACGAGTAATAAACGCTCTTAAACTCACCTCTTGTACCCAGCCCTGCTGTACAGTCAACCACCCTCAAGCGTATGCAAAGTACGTCGCCTCGTCTTATGCGAAAATCAATGAAAGCAGTGTCGCGCACATTCTCCTTGGCCCTACATCTGTTGAAACCCAGATCAAAGGCAAAAAGGTCAAAGGTGAGACTCTAGATTTACATTTGGTGGTGGTTTTTCAATGGCTTACATTATGAGAACAGTCAAATGCGAAACGAGCTATCCATTCGACTCCATCCTTAAGTACACGATTCAGAGTCAGACCAAATTTGATTTTGCAGTCAGGATCCCCGACTGGACTACCCCGAAGGCGAACATTGAGGTCAATGGCGGCCGCAGGAAGACAGTCGCCCCGGATGACTCTGGGTTGCACCACACAACAATTCTTCCGGGAACCACGACTTTAACGCTAGAGCTACCTATGGAGGTTCGGATCACAATGCGCAACTCATCTGCCAGTATTTACTATGGCCCATTGCTCTATGCATTCGACATCCCTCATACGGAGACGCATCACCAACCCCTGAATTGGACCGATCGCAAGCCTCTGCCAGATGACGAAGTGCACCCGCACTCCCACGACTATGTGTTAGAACCGACTGAGCTTTGGCAGTACGCCATCGACCCAGATAGCATCGTCGTCAAGACGTCCAAATCGACCGTTAAGAACCTACCCAATCCGATCTTTGCAAAAGATGCTCCCCCGGTTTTCCTTACAGTTGATGCGTGGAAGATTGCCTGGCCAACAGATACAGGTTCAGCGGCGTTACCTCCAATCGACCCAGTGGTTGACAAGGATAACAAGGAAAAGATAAAATTGGTACCTTTTGGATCGGCCAAGTTGCATATTGCACAATTCCCTGTGGCGAAGCCTCAATAGCAAGACAGACCCGCCAAGTCTCACATTGGTCACATCCATCAAGGAACGTCTAAGGAGGCCAGAACAATCAGCGCAAAAGTCTCGGGTGGGTATGAAGAACAGCTTCTACAGATATTACGTCGATTTGTCCATGTATGTCCGGGTCATTGCAGGATACATTCCACGAAAGTTCCGTTTTTCAATATCAAAACAGGTTTTTATTACTGGAGTATGGTTCAGCTTAAACTCATTCAATTCTACTGTCTGAACTGCATGGCTCTTCTCCATTCACATACATGCCACTTATTAACCAGCCCTCTGATTCCCGTTATCGCAACTTCTTTATTATGTCCTGAGGTCAACCAAGCTCGAATACTTAGTGTGAGAACAGTCTGGCCTCAGTACCATTGGCCTCAGCCTCAGCCACAATCTTCTTGTTAGCTCTAGTCAAATCCCACTTCAAAAACAGACAAGTGAGACCACTGAGTGTAGCAAAGACAATAAGCAATATCATCGCCATGAGATATCGAGGCTCATCTTGGTCGCGGAAGAAGTACGGACTCATGATGTTTCCAAGCTGCGCGATAACATTGATCATACTTGTAGCGACCGCCTTCTTCTCTGGTGTCTGATTAAGAACGCCCGCAGCCCAGGAGTACACGAGACCATTGGCGGCGAAACAACCAGTGACATATGGGAACGATGCTACATATCGCGCCGGCCCGTTCAGAGTTGAGACGGAGATGACGAAGCCGACTACCGAAATACCCATGGGAATGGCAATATGATACGATCGCTCGTTCCTCTTGTCGCTTGACCAGGAGATGAACAGGGACGCAATGGCACCAATGAGGAATGGCGGTGCTGTGCACAGAAGGGTAATAGTGCGGGAACCAAAGCCAAATCCACTGACGATAGAAGGGTAGAAGTAGTTGAAGCCATACGCGACGTGGTTACAGATAAGCATAAAGATCTTATGTAACAGTCAGCATTAGCGAGGACATAGGGGACTGTTCAAGATAACTGACGAATACCCAGGTCCGGTGGTCAGCGACAGCTCGCTTGAATCCCCACCAGACAGAAGGATTGCTCTCTTGCGGGATACGGTCCATAGCAATTCGCTGATTAGCAACTCGAAGCTCCTCCTCCGTGAAGAGCCACCTCTGGCTTCCAGTATTAGACTCGGGAAAGTCGGGGAGGAGAACCATGGCGCCTAGAGCAAGCAGGAAGTTGACAGATCCAATGATGATGTAGAGCCACTGTAACAACTCCCGTTAGCACCATCCTCCATAACAAGACTGCATCTACATACCCTCCAGCCTGCGAGACCTCGGACTTGATCAAGGTTCGAAAAGACACCAGCTGCGATGAGACCAGAGAATGCTGTTGCAATGACAAGACCAAAGTATAGAATTGCCATGCGCAGACCGAGCTCACCGCGAGTATACCAGCATGACAGAAGAAAGAAAACTCCGGGAAAGAATGGAGCTTCAGCGATACCGAGGAGACATCGAACGGTGATGAGATGGCCGAAGTTGTCGGCGGCGGCGGTGCTGGCGGAAACAGCAGACCAGACGCAGGCCCAGATGGGGAGGTAGATGGAAGGACGAACGCGAGTGAGGATCATATTGCTAGGAATCTGCATGATCATGTATCTGTTGTTCCGGAGTCAGTTCTGGGTTGAGCATGCAGGAGGTTTGGTAGATTACGAACCCAGCGTTCAGGATAGAGACAGCTGTGCTGAACTGGGCTCCGGTAAGGTTGAGGTCCTTCTCAATGCCATTCAATTTCGCCTGACTATTCCCCAGATTAGTGCAAGTCGCACCGACTGGATCGAAAACACATACGCGATGGCAGTTCGATCGAGATAATTGAATAGGTACAGCAGCCAGATAATCGGCATCAACGTAAAGTCCAGCTTTCGAACGATACGCCGAGACGTCTGCTTGAACTGTTCATCCTCAATGGGGCGATCATCAGTCTGTGTCTTTGACAGCTTGATACTGGGCTCCCCTTGCCCAAGACCTTCATCATGGAAGGAATCGGGCTTGGATTTGACGGCGTCTGCCATTTTGACGATGGTAGTATGGCAAGGTATGTATGAGAGAAGATGTTGCTGAGTATGACAAGCAAAAGGGCAAATCGAAGAGTTCGAGTTTCCAAAGGCTGCTTCATATACCTTTTCTCCCAGCTCGTCAAGCCTGAGGCAAGAGTCTTGGGGGTTTCTGTTTTCGGGGCAGATTCTGCGGTTTGAATCCGGGGTAACATCCCGAGCCAATCGCACTGTGGCCGAGGATAGATCATGCTCCACGCTAATCTAGCTTCGCTCTTGGTCTGACCAGCATCAAACGAGTCGGGGGGACACAGCTTCCCCGCACTCTTCCCCGGATAACAGCATCTCTGCGGGTGATGACGGGGACTAGACTCACCAGCCTGAGTACATCACAGATTGTGACTTGGTTGTAGCTTTTGATTGTCAAAGAAGCTGTTATGTAATTGCGCTGTCGCGGTATTGTGACATCAGACCTCTCATAACTGTCTAGAGTACATTCGATCTGGTTAACGCAGTCCGGGGTCAAGGAATGTCACAGCCACCTAGAAAAAGACCCCGGCATACGTCTGAAGTCGACAACAAGCCTGCAAGCGCAGCAGCCTGCGAGAGATGCCGGTCGCGGAAGGTCAAGGTACAGCCTACTGTCTGCAACATCTGCTGTGAACTAATCGCTCAATGTCAGTGCGGCGCCGAGTTTCCCATATCTAAAGGCTGTCTCAAAGCCAATACTCCATGCATCATTGCCGATCCATCGGCCCAAAGACCTTATACCCGGGAGTGAGTTCTCGTCACGATTCGGATGCGAAGAGATGCCCACTAAAGCATTCTCTCAGGGAAGTATTTGCACTGGAGCAAAGGTTGAAAGACCTTCAAGAGAGGGTCGCAGCGATAGACACTTCAGTTCCAGTTCAAGGTGACCCTGTACCTTCTCGTCAACCAGCTGTTAGTCGAATCTCACACGCGCCGGACGTTGTTCGGTATGTTGGTCAAGATACGGGCGTCAGGTTTGCTTTGGCTGTTCTTTTGGGAACTGGCTGAGATGCTGATAGGCTCTTTCACAGTTTCTTACTCTCAAGGCTTCATTCAGCGTCGGACCGGGCACAGCAGGGTCCATCGCGGCCATCAGACGACATCCCAACACCAATCACTCGTATCGAGTACCATTCGCCACATCCGTTCCCAGCTCCTCACATCGCTATGCAAACTATCGATCATCAGTAAGCTCAGCATGCTATCTATTCCCTACGCCATAACACAATTGGAGTCTCACAGATCACAGGTTCAAATAATTTCACGTCGCGCACCCGCTTCTCAAGAGAGAGGTGCTGCAAGGCTGCCTCGAGCGGGCCCCGGACTGGATCACCCAAGAAAGGACCAACTTGACAGCTGAGCAGAGGCACGACATCTTCCAGCTCTACATGGCTATTGCTATTGGCAGTATACGACTCTTTCGAGAAAAGACATTTGACCAGCATCCTTTCGGTTTCTTTACTGCCGCTTTGGAGATCAACCCTCCTGCAGAGTCTCGTTACAACACACTTGGGAATATCGAAAACCTCATATTAATTGCTCGTTTTGGTGTTTATTACAACATCGGTATTTATCAAGGTCTGCTTAACCGTCTATCGAGTGCTGATACAATTGACAGGATGCTCGCTGTGGGAGCTAAGTCGTCTCTGTATGAGGAGTTGCATCGAGCTGGATCTGCATAGAGGTCGCCCCAAATTATGCGGCACTGATACCTCGCTGCTTCAGCAGTGTCAGAGGGTCTTTTGGGAGTCTTATCTCTTGGACAGGTTCTCGTCGAGGACTTTAGGGCGTCCATTCGCAATAGCTGACAGGCTCATCTCCACTGATATCCCGAACCCGGTTCCGTCTACCCATGGAGAAGGCATCTCGGTTTTCCAATGGTTGGTAGGGATCGGACGCCTTTCCTCTGAAATCCAATCCGCGATGGAGGAGAGAGGACCGAAATCCGCATCACCAAGTGCTGGGTCATCTGCAACTTCAACTCCCGACCTTGGTAGAGTCTTGTGTCAGTTACGCCGTTTTCATCACGATCTAGGTAGTTGGCATAAGTCAGCACCATTATTTAATAACCCGAGCTGCTTATTTGAGACAAGGGAATTCTTCGAGTTGACATACCAGGAAGAACGACTTCGTCTTATCCGCGCAACTATTGAGGTTGTGGGCTCGAAAGCCATGCTACCTCCTGGTGTACTTCTCGAACTTTTTCTACAAGCCGCTCGCGCAATCATCTGCTCCTTCGCTACCTTGCGTGGTTGGAATATGATTACCTTCTCGAGAGCTTATATGCACCTTATATTCACCGCGGCGTTGGTTATCGTCGCAGTGCTCGAGACACGCACTTATCCACAGGATGGGCGGAATCACAAGACAAGGTCTTCTGGAATAGATGCTGATGACTGGCTTCGATATCTTGTTGATGACCGGTGGAGCGCTGAAGCGAGAGATATATGGAATGATCTATCTGTAGCTGGTTCATTGCTGTCGTGGTTCGCAGATTCTACGCCAGATGTGGCTGTGTATAACCAGTTTTTCCAAAGATTACGCTACCAGCTGGAGACGGCAGAATCCTCAAGAGAACAACCTCCGCAGATGATGCTGGAAAGTGCTGTACCGGGTTATGAAGCACATCCACCTCGTAACACTCCGCCATCCGATACCTCTAATGCTGAGAACAACACTGCCTTGAATCTAGGGGATCCGCTGGATATGGGTGGCATGAACGTTCTTGACCTCACAAGCATTCAAGTTGCTAACCCGCAACTTAGTGCGACGAGTGAGCATATAATGCCAGAAGGATGGCCACTTGCCTATGTGTTGGGGGTAGAGGGCATCTCAGCGGGCTCGTCTGAGTTTGTGTGGGATACCGTGGTTCCATGGGAAGAGTCACCGGTAGGTTCATCAGACATTTAGCTCAATCTTTTAGGACAGTATGTTCCATCTTGACTGTTTTATTCAGAAATCTCAGTCAATATGTATCCATCAGTACTCCCCTTGCCCTTACGACTTCATCGATCTGACTATTCACTTCTTATTATCACGCAGAAACTGAAGTATACCATCAGTAGCCCCGTTGATTGTAGCAATTTGTGTCTCATCCGTCGCAGCAGCAATGTGCGGCGTCCCAACGAAACGCGGACACTTCCAAAGCCGCTCATACTTTGCCAATGTCGGCGGCTCCTCGCAATGGCAGTCAAAACCAGCACCCCAAATCTCGCCCTTCTCCAACGCATCTGCCAGATCTTCCTCATTGACGATCCCACCACGTGCTGTGTTGATCAATATGGCTGTTTTCTTCATTTGCTTCAATTGTGGCGCTGCAATCATGTTCTTCGTACTGGGGGTGAGGGGGACATGTAGTGTCACCACGTCTGCGACCTCGAGAAGCTCGGGGAGGGTCTTGACGCGATTTTAGGGGATTGTGTTCCAGGGGCCGTCTTCATCGGGGAAATATGGATCGAAAGCAATAATGTCTGCTTGCAGTCCACCAACGAACATTTGTGCAATGGCCTGACCTATATGGCCCATGCCTACTACTCCAACGGTCTTCCTAGACAGCAACATCCCAGCTACAGTCTCTTTTCGGATAGCTTCGCCCTGAATCGTCTGTCTGATTACCATCTGGGGCACTTCCCGAGCAACAGTCAATGCCAGACAAAGCGCCGTCTCTGCCACAGCCGAGGCATTAACGCCAGGAGTGTTGCAAACTTTAACATTGTGTCTTTTGCAAGCCTCGACGTCAATCTTATCTAAGCCGACGCCCTGTTTTCCAATTACTCTCAGTTGCGGTGCCGAGGCGAGGTCGTCCTCTGTGATGTAGTAATCTTTGATAAGGATTGCTGTGGCGTGAGAGTGCCAATTCTCTGTGCGTGGATCGCCATAGAGGATACAGTTAAAAGACTTTTGGGCGTATTTTACAGCCTCTGGGTGGAAGTCACTGAGGATATAAAGTTCAGATTTGGTGGCGGAATCAGCCGTTGGTGCGGTAGTCAGTATCGAACCCATTGTAAAAGATTAGTTAGATGAAGGTTTCTACTGATGACACGAGTGGCTTCTCGACATAATTCTAAGCTTCAACTATATAATGGACCAAACACCTCGCAGGTCGTCGTTGATAGACTTTGTTATCGAGTCAAGTCCTCGGCATTAGACATCGGGCGTCTTGCGAGGTTTGAGGTCTGAAGGTAGCAATATCGGAAGAACCCCGCACTATTACCCCTCACAAACACCATTGGTGAGAACATGGGTCGCATTCGGCTGCACTGGTCCAATACTTTGGACCTATTCTATTACGCTTGACCATTAAGAGTCTCCCGATAGCCACAGATAGGCTTCATCGCTACATGCGCAGAACCTTCGCTCAGTTCGGCTCATCCTCCGAGATTATACACAGAATGGCAGCCGTGATCTGTCTTAAATATATTGGGCCAATATCCTGAGCACTGGCCTTGATTGCTCCAAGCTGATCACCAATAGCCTCAGCTGGTGAGAAGAACGCAGCCGAGCTTGACATTGATATCAGAAACTTACGAATATCTAGAGCCATGCAGCCATAATGATTGAGTCGAGGGAACTGTCTTCCCACCACGTCAACTTTAGCGATGGCAATATTGAACGCATCATTGACGCCATCAACCTCAAGGCTATCCGCCCATGTCTGACCTTCGGGTGATAGATGGTAGGACCGTGAGGAAGTGGGAACAAATGATGCTACGGCATCTCCAGAGTTCTGGAAAGGTAATGAGGCCGGTGGCGGGTGCCATGTCATACTTGAGCCATCTGATCCCAAGTGACTTTGAGGGACCTACCAAGTGGTATTCTCTCCTACTCTCTCCCTTACGGTGCTTCGAACAGCCATCAAGTATAAACAGGTAAACGCCATAGTCAAAGAGCTGTAGCCAGTGATGAGAGAGAGATAAGAACGACCTGTTATATGAACGCGGTCCAAACTTCGCGCCACAGCTGCGCATATTTGTGAAACCTTGAATCTCTTCATCCGGCTCTCCTCGGTATTAATATCGCCTAGAAACATGGTTATTGCCCCAGATGTAGGCTCGGAGCCATTTAAGTCAGGTGCAAAAGAGAATAAAGTCAGCAATTCTTTGACTGCCAGTCGTAGCATGAGGGTGTTATATAAGGAGGTCTGGAAGAGATAGATGTTACAACGGTCTGGCTCATCATGTGACAGTGAACTGATCCTCCAGTTAATGGCCTGCCCCAGGTGATGCTCGAAGTCGTCGGAAGGACCTGACGATTGGGGGGTGTTTGTAGTCTCACTAACAACCTGGGATAGGAGTCGGGCGTATTGGAATAGTTGCCTGTGATAGACATCCCGAGAAATAGGGCGATGGGTCACGGATTCAGAGGTTCGGAGATTCGAGTGTATTTGTCCGTGCTGTGCACATTGACTAGGCGAATTAGAGGCAGGATCTGGCAGAGGAGTGGCGATGTGTCCAACATCTATAGTCGGCGGTCTCCCAAGCGCGGCGCATATCAAAACATCCAGAAAGTAACATCCCCAAAACGCCTATCTCTTCTGTTGAACATCCAACAGCGACACCAAAGCAGACTTGGGATCTTCACGATGATAGCCCAGGGCGATGCACTTATTCATGGCGAAGCTAGAAAGGTGCCAGGCTGAGCCAGCAGCAGAACAGTGCACAGCCAGGATTACAAGCAGCTGTAGGCACTGGATGATGTCAATGCCATCTTCCTGATTAAATACCCTGTCGAGTAACTCCATGCATTTCCCAAGGACATGCACTGCGACCCAGGATCCTTGTGAAATAGGATATGCATCACTCACGAGCGGCACAATAGCTATGACAGCGTACGCCATAAACACATGCGCAGGATCCGTAGCGACAACCCTTCTGAAATGGTCCTCCTCGGGATGTGATATAGCGTCGATGCCCACTAGGACCTTGTCCACGGGGAGACGTGGAAAGCGAAAGTCGACGACCGCGAGGTATATCTCAAGAGCCTTGTTCGCATCTTCTGGGGGGATACGTAGCCGATGTTTACTACCCTGAGGATGGTGGAGATATGTCGATATGCCTTCCCAGAGTGAGTCAGGGCGAGCAGTGGACTCTGGGTCACCGCCGTAGGTCTTTGTGATGCCTGCGATCAACCGCGGAGTGGAGAGGTGTTTGAGGAACTCGCCACGACGAGAAGATGGCTCGGCCATGGCGCTTCGGGAAAGGAATCTCATGTTCATGCTTGTGGAGTGTGGTAGCGTTGCGTTGTCCTGGTGCTCAGACGACCCCCCTACGGCAGTATCTGGTGACAGTCTATCATGCTCAACCGCGGCAGATGCATTGTTGTTACTGGGTTCGCCTCGCTCAAGACCCCGAAGCTTCTCCTCCAAGGCCCCAATCTGCTCCAGCAATCGCGTGACGGGTCCTTTCCGCGCCGTGGCTCTGTCAGTACCGGAAATAACAGTCTCCTCGGACGCCGACCCAACGCGTTCGGCTTGAGCTTCTTGGCATGGTTGACAAACAGGGATTGTACGATCGCATCGTTGTTTACGGCGTGAACATCGTGCGCAGGCGAAGAGTCGCTGTTCGGACATTGAAGCGGATTGAGAGCGAGATCAACCTTGCCATTGATTCATTGCATACTGATAACATTGAGGACCGATGATCTCGGCGTGGATCCGCGAGATGCGGGGAAGATCTCGCAGACTCCGCCCGAAGCTAGCGGTGCTCATCATCGGACTCCCCGCGACGCTCAATTCTCAGTGGCAGAGGCACTCAGTTGAAGGCCAGTGGCCAAATCAACTCGGTATCGTTCAATTCTGATCAATGTTATCCGAGTGATATTTCTACACAAAACATGGTCGCATTGCATTCCCCCCTTTCCATCTCCAAAGCCCTTCACTTCGAAAACCAAACCCAGCAACTCGTCTAATCGTAAAATAACACTGGGATCCAGGATAAAATGGAAGCAAAGAAAGAAAAGCCCATCACGGTCGACGAGATAAGAGCCTTGACTCAAAAGCGTTTACCGGCATATGTCTGGCGCTACTACGCTGATGGAGCTGATGATCAACTGACAACTTTGCGGAATCAAGAGGTATACAGAACGTGAGTGTCACTACCCTAGAGCTGCTGACCATGCCTGAAACTTCTTTTCACACCTTGACCTTATCAGCTTATCGCAGCTCCCTCGTGGAGAAGAGCACTAATAAGTTTACATCGACAGCCTTGTTATTCGACCACGCATTCTTCAAAATGTATCTTCAATCGATACCTCAACACGGATATTTAGAAAACACTATGATATACCGATAGCCATAGCACCGAGTGCATATCAGCGACTGGCGGGGTACAATGGCGAGATAGGTGTTGCCCAAGCCGCTTTTGCGCGTGGCACCAATATCTGTCTGTCTTCCAACGCGACAACATCCCTGGAAGACGTCGCTCGAACCCTACCTCAACGTGACGCCAAGTACCCCAAACCATGGTTCCAACTATATTTTGTTCGTTCCCGTGATATAACTAAAGAGCTTATTAAGCGGGCCGAGCGAGCGGGCTATGAAGCTCTCGTTCTGACAGTGGATACGACGACCATGGGGAATCGACTGCACGAACGCAAGAATCCATTGAAGCTGCCTGCTGATTTGAGCATGGCTAACATGGCTACCATCAAAGGCGGTGGCGTATCAAAAGGTCGACTAATTCTGAACGCCGAGACTGCAGAAGAGGCTGATAAGATTGAGAGAGAGCATTCAGATCTCTTTGTCGACTCAGCTCTGACGTGGACAGAAACAATTCCCTGGCTACGATCTCAAACAAAAATGAAGATTATTCTCAAGGGAGTTCTCACAGCCGAAGATGCCCTCTTAGCAGTAGAAGCAGGTGTCGACGCCATCATCGTGTCAAACCACGGCGGCCGTCAACTCGACAGCGTTCCATCGACACTGGAGGCTTTACCTGAGGTTGCTGGCGCTGTAAAGGGCCGCATTCCTGTTTTATTCGATGGTGGGATTAGCAAGGGCTCAGACGTCTTCAAAGCCCTAGCTTTAGGGGCAGATCTCTGTTTGTTGGGACGGTCAGCGCTATGGGGGCTAGCCGTGAATGGGCAACAGGGGGTAGAAACAGTGTTGAACGTCCTGGAGAGAGAGCTGTGGCGCACAATGGTGCTGAGCGGCGCTGCGGCAATTAAAGATATCACTAGGTCAATGCTGGGGGTACGGAAATCGGGTTCAGGCTTCGGCATTGCAAGACTGTGAGCCTAGTGCAGACGCTAGAGGCTGCGCCTCGTTGATCAATTCAACGCGTGATTGCTTGTGAAAGTCGCGTTATTGTTGTGATTCGAAAATAGCTACCAAAAAAAGGCGTGAGAGTTGACAGTAATGATGCAGCCAGGCTGCCAGCTGAGAGACGGATCCAGGCACTAGTTCCAATAGTCTGTAGCTCTTGTCATCTCATTGGGCTGTGCAGCTGTAGGGTATAGGGGCAGCTCAAGCCTCAACGGTCCTCGAGCTAACGATCTAGAAATTACAGTCTGTGCAGAAGTGCACTAAGCCAGGTCCTCTCAACGCCCTATTGGTCTGCCCACAAACATAAACGCTGTGACGTATATTTCGACCAGTGACCGGGTTTCAGGTTTATTACCAGAGGCGGCCCAGACCACTGCCCTACCATCTGAACAAGCCGCGATGACCGTTGCTAGCCTGTGTCTTAGATGAGCAGCTAACTAGATCCAACATCCTTGATCCTTGCAAGGAAACAAAACCTGAGCCGACGCCAAGAGGAATACGGGGTAAACGGAATACAGCGTGAGTGTTAGCTCAGCCAAATCACACTCGCAATTTTAACATCAGCTGCAGTTTTCAGCCTGGCGCAGTATGGTTATATTAGTCTCGTAAAGACGAGTCATTGTTGGACGGCAGAGAAGAAATTGCCATGTTTAGCAAACGCCTCTTTAACATGGCTACAGATAAGAAGCTGTGAGGAGTAGTTATATAACAGCGAATGATCCCAGTCCCGCCTTGTAGATCACCCGTTCTTCCATTCACTCTTTTCATTCATTTTCCCAGTCATTCTTTACTTGTAAACCATCACGTTCTTTACCAACATGAAGTCGGTCCTTACCTTTGCGGGCCTGGCCTTTGCCAGCTTCGCTGCCGCTGGCCCCTGCAGGCCTCGCACAACAACAACTGCTGCTGTTGTCTCTTCCTCCACAGAGATCGCTTCCTCCACAGCGACTGAGACTGCTGCTGTTTCTACCAGCACGGACACCTCCGTCCCTGTTGTCTCGGAGAGTTCTACTACCCTGGCTACAGTGATTGTCTCGGAGACTAGCGCTACTGAGACAAGTGCTGGTGAGACAAGCGCCACTGGTACCACTACTGCCGAGACAAGTGCTGCCGGCACTACTACCGCTGAGACGAGCGCCGCTGACACCACCACGACAGCTGCTGAGGATACCACCACTTCTGAAGGCACAACTACCACTGCTGAGGGCACTACCACCGCCGAGGATACCACCACCGCTGCCGACACTACGACAACTGCTGAGGGTACTACTACTGAGGGCACTACCACTGCTGCTGCTGACACCACCACCACTGCTGCTGAGGACACCACCACTGCTGAAGGCACAACGACAACTGCAGAGGGTACTACTACTGAGGGAACTACCACCGCTGCTGCTGACACCACCACCACTGCTGCTGAAACCACCACAACCGCTGAGGGTACTACTACTGCCGCCGACACCACCACAACTGCTGAGGGTACAACGACAACTGCTGAGGGCACTACCACCGCCGAGGATACTACTACTGCCGAAACAACAACCGCTGAGGGTACCACCACTGCCGACGCCACCACCAGTACCTCTGCTGAGCCTACTGCTGACCAATCTTGCGATAACGCCGGCCTGGAGTACGCCATCTACAAGCACACATTCTACAACTCTGATCCTCCTCACTTCTCCTCCTTCGACCCCACTTTCTTCCATACCGCAACCCCCACCTACCAGGGCGAGACCACTCGCATCGGTATCCCCCCCGGCACAGCCTCTGATACCTCTTTCGCTATCTACGATGGCAGCCCCTCGCAGCTGTGGCAGTACAAGGCTGTCAACCACCGCGCGTTCCTCTACGCCCCCGAGACCGGCGACTACACAGTCACCATCCCCAACTCCGATGAGATCACCCTCATCTGGTTCGGCGAAAAGGCCATCGAAGGCTGGACTCGTGCCAACGCTGATCTCGAGCAGGACTACCCCGGTGGCACTTCCAAGACTTTCACCATTCACCTCACTGCGGGCACTTACACTCCCTTCCGTCTCCTGTGGGCTAATGCTCAGGGTGATCTCAACTTCATCGCTGAGGTGCAGGCTCCTGATGGAAAGGTCATTGTCAACGGTGATGGTAGCGATAACAAGTACTTTGTTCGCTTCGCCTGTGATGAGAGCACACCTTCTTTCCCTGATTTTGGCTACGGCGGTTAAGCTGCTGCTGATCTCTACCAGGACATGTAGCAAAGTAAATAGCGCTTCAACCATGAGGCCCAAGATATCTTCGAGTATATAGCTATTTTAATACATAACACTCAACGACATTACCTTTCTTGACATACAAATATGCCCGTACCGATACCCAACTCCGGGCATACATGAACCAACAATTGATAACTCTTACGCTTTATATAACAAATTCTTCTTGAAAGCTTTGACCTCCGTGTCTTGGCGTGTCAGAGCTCTTTAAAATACATACTTGAACTTCAAGCTTTGATCACCCTCTTTTCCATTGCTATCCTTACCCTCTGCGATCAACTTCTCCTTCTGTCGCATGCGGTACTTGAGAAGAGCATAAATGAGTCCGACGCACACAAGTGCCAAGACCTCTCCTCCAAGAGAGATTGCATTTCCCATGACGTAACGAGGAGCATCCTGAATGGGATAGATCTGTGACGCAGCCATTCCGGATGCGTTTGCGAGCGAGATGAGCATAGAAATTGCGACAGAGCGCTTGTAATCCGGCTGCATGTTGTTTGACACCCATCTGCAAACCGTTAGTTCAATGTCTGTTATGTGATTAGGGTGTTGACTTACGTGACCAAAACGGTGTTGAAAGAGTAGACGCCAGCGCCGACGAGGAACATGGCAAAGAAACCCGCAGCTTTGTGCCCGGTGCCGACGACGATCGCATATCCTACGATGACTAATAGTGGAGAGTGGATGAGGCAGATGGCTCGGCGGTTGAGGCGGTCTGAGACGTAGGTGGTGGCTCCGGTGAAGATGGATGCCAGAACGTAGACAGGGATGCTGAGATAGTTGGCTTGTAGAGAGGTGTAGCTGCATAATTGATTAGTGGTGTTCGAAAACTAGATAGAGATACTCACTCGAGGCCCTTGAGGAGAGTGGGCAGGAATGTACCGAAGCCGAACAGTGCGATAGAAGCACAGAATAATGAGACGGAAGCGAGCCAGACGAGGGGATCGGTGAGGGCCATGACGACTTGCTTCCACGAGAAGCCTTCTGTCTCCTTGAAGGGATGATTGCGCTCTTTGATGAGAATCATAGTCGACTTCTCTTCTTCAGAGAGAAACCAAGCTGTTTGCGGAGAAGTCGGGAGACTCAGCCAGCAAACGGCTCCGATGACGAGTGAGATAGCACCCTCAATGATGAAAAGCCATCGCCAAGCAGACAAACCATGTCGCGCACCCATGGACTGAATACCATATGCAATAAGTCCACCAAGGGCTCCAGAGAGCGCAATAGAGACGTAAAGAACCGCCACGCGTTTTCCTTGCGACGCAGGTGGGTAGATCTGAGAGACGACGAAAGTGAGAGAAGGAAAGAGACCAGCCTCGAAGAAACCGAGGAGTACTCGACAGGCGATGACTTGGCCGTAGCTATGCACGAAGCCCGTTCCCAGAGTGATGAAACTCCAGCTTATGATGGCGATAGCAAGAACGCGACCTGGTCCGAACTTCTTGACGGCGAGGACCCATGGTGTTTCGAAAACTACGTATGAGATGTAGAAATACATTGATACATCGTTGAATTGAGTTCCATGCATGCCTGTATCCTCTTCGAAGCCGAAAACTCGTGCGTTGCCTTGAGTATCACGATTAGCTTTCTGAGCTGGACTTGGGGTTTGCAATGTACTCACCGATGTTTGTTCGGTCCAAGTAAGCAAACAGAACAAGCAGTGCCATCTGCGGCATGACGAACTTGTCAAACTTGGACAAGACCTTTTTCTCGACCTCAGTGATGTCGTTCATCTCGCCAGAGTTGTGATCGAGCTCTTGCTCAACCGGCATTTTCAGGTCTGACTGTTTCTCGGCGGCTTCCATCGTGACCGGTGCTGAATGTGTAATGACAAGATGTTACGAGAATATGATGTTGAGAATGTGGATTACAGGCTCAGATCTGCTCTTTTAAGGTCCCAGCTGCGTGCATGCATATCCGAGTTATCACCAGGTGATCTGCTGCACGATGGTCACTTATCCACCCCCGCATTCGATAGTCTGATAGTCAAGTTGTAATAAACCGTCGGCGGATGGAGAAAACTCCACAAGTGGAGATGATTATGGTAAATCCTTCCCTTTTGAATGATTCTACATGATAGAGATGAGATAAGACTGATACGAGATGATAAGAGATTATTGGGGCTCTTCAGGTTGAAAATTAAAGCTGCAACGCTTACCTATACGTTGATGATCCCTAATTGAGTTTCAAAAAGCCAATCTGCAGCGTAATCAATCAGGAACCGTTATGAACAAAGTTCTTCAACAATTACCGCCTCTGAGAGCCATTTGAAGATAAAGTTCCTGCCTGGTACCCCGCGTTTTAGACACCCTTGGAGCCATGCAAAAAGGTTATGTCATAGTTCATCGGCGAGATTGGAGTTGACTTCCGAGCTCCAATAAGCTTCCCAATGAAGAATAGTCTCCGCCGACGGCCGACGGCGGACAATGTCCCCACTTTCAGCACTCGGCCGTGATCCCCAATGCTGAGAGGGAATTATGACCGTCGGGGACGATAAGGGATAACAGTTAGGGAGAGTATACATAATTAGACAAGACTTGGATTTATCAAGGAGCTGTTATCGCAGGATTGAGTATTTACAGCAACGCCAATCAGCTAGACCGAAAGACATCCGTGTACTTGCGACAGTTATCAACTTGAGAACAACACAAGCCATCAATTGGACAACGTCGTAACCATGGGCTCTCTCGCATTACCACCTTTCAAAATCAGCGAAGTCGATCTCGCAAAATCACTTCACGAAAGCTGTCAATTCGGCGCCGCCCACCGCTATGGAAAGTAAGTTGTTCTCAAAAAATGACCAGCTTTCACGGAAATTAACCTGGCTACCCTAGGGCCTCTACAGAAACCGGCATGGCACGGCTGAGCCTGGATGACTCGGACAAGCAGGTGCGAGATTGGTTCATCACCTACGCCAAGTCACTCGGGTTAAAGACTTCGATTGATCAAATGGGGAATTTGTTTGCGATTCGGCCAGGCAGAAATAATGATTTGCCTCCAGTCATGATGGGCTCGCATTTGGATACGCAACCCACTGGAGGCCGATATGATGGTATTCTTGGTGTCATTTCTGGTCTTGAGGTTTTGAGAACGCTGAACGATCATGGATATGAGACTACGGGACCAATTGGAGTGGTGAACTGGACCAAGTACGTGTCCCGCCAGGTATGCGCTCTGAGAAATTGGCTAACTTTCGTAGTGAGGAGGGCGCTCGCTTTCCCAAGATGGCTGTGTCTTCAGGCGTATGGGCCGATGTCATCCCTCTCCAAACCGCATGGGATCTTCGGGAAGTTCTGGCTGCTAACCCCAAGTCGATGAAGGAGGAGCTCGACAGGATAGGCTACTGCGGTGACCAACCTGCTTCATATCGATCAAACCCATTCGCGGCGCATTTCGAGCTTCACATCGAGCAGGGACCTATTCTTGAAGACGAAGGTCTCAAAATTGGCGTAGTGCATGGTGCGGTAATCTGTCACCCGAGATTTCACAGTTGCTGACAACGAAAATAGGCGTCCAAGCATTCAAGTGGTTCAACATCACCGTCAAAGGCCGAGACAGCCACGCAGGCACAACACCACTATACGCCCGCAAAGACCCTGTCTTATCCGCCAGCAAAATGCTCGTCGCCGCCAACACAATCGCCAAAAAGTACGACGGCCTCGCAACAACCGGAATTTTCACCACCGACCCCGGTACCGTTAACACAATGGCGCACACCGTAAAATTCACACTCGATCTCCGTCATGTCAAGGATGAAGTCCTCGCCGACATGGTAAAGGAGTGCGAAGCCGAGTTCCAGCGCATTTCTCACGACGATAGTGAGAAGGGCTGTGAAGTCGACTGGGAGCTCCTTGTGGACAGTCCCGCTGTCAAGTTTAGTCAAGAGTGTATTTCGGTCGTGGAGCAGAGCGCTGCGGATGTTTGTTCGACGTTACCGCAGAATGCGGAGGGCAAGCTTTGGAGACCGATGATTAGTGGTGCGGGGCATGATAGCTGCTACACGAATCGGGTTTGTCCTACGAGTATGATCTTTACGCCGACCAGATCGGGGATTAGCCATAACCCGACCGAGTATTGCTCGCCTGAAGATTGGTAAGTTTTCTTGGTGTTGTGGGGGATTGGAGATGCTAACATGATGCAGTGCACTTGGTGCGAGTGTCTTGCTGGGAGCGGTTCTGCGATATGATAAACTTCGTGCGAAGAGGAGCGAATGACTTGGATAGTTGGTACCATATTCAATGTCTGTATTGTATAGTGAAATAGTAAAGAGTGCTTGATTGAACTGAAGAACAAGTCATGATAAGAGCATTGAGCTGGTAATAAGAGCGAAACGTGATTGTTTCTTCTTCTTCAGCAATGAATGAATCGGAAAATGGCGAGAGGTAATAACTGTAGGCGCATGGAATAATAGATATTGACCAGAGATATGTCACTCACTGATACCATGATTGGCTCCATGATAAAGTTGTTGAATTTCAGCCATGCAGGTAAGACAGGCCTCAATTGAAAACCTTCTTGCCAATGATTCTTCATGGGGAAGACGATTAATATCAATATACACTCCACTCAACGAACTAGACTTGTAGTTGATGTTGTACAAATGCGTTCCATGACAGACATCATGTCCCCCGACATTAACTGCCGGCCTTCCAATCACGTGCCCGGATATCGGCGCCAACTCGGCCCCCGCTATCGGTAATTCACTCCATCAATCGCATACCGTGATTCTGACCATATCAGCATCTCACTTTGCGCAATGAATCATGACGAGCACCCGCACCGTCAAGTCGCCGGGATAAGACGCTACCGCTCCAAGTCTCAAAGGCCATGCGACTTATGCCGAGCCCGCAAAGTGCTCTGCAACATCCCTGATCCGACGCGTCCATGCCAGCTCTGTGATCGCACGGGACGCGATTGCACGTTTGTGGGGAATCCGAATAAGAAGCCAAGGGATAATCGGACGAGACGGCTGAATTCTGAGGGAGGAGGGACGCCGATTGTTGTGCCGCAGGTGGAGCAGGGGCTGATGCAGAATGTTGGTGGGTATGAGGCGTTAAGCATGCCTGATGGTGAGAAGAGAGAATGAGATGAAAAGCAAGGACTGACGGATTATAGAGGTCCAATCTTCCGGTATTGAACCAGGGCTCGATTTAACACCTCTGGATGGCACAGTATCGCAATCAATCTTCTCACCTGGAGGCGGAATCAACTGGGACATGTCATTCGACCAACACGGCATCGACCAGCCGTTTGACTTCTTCGCCAACGGGGAACTACCCAATCTCGAGCCCCTCGACGACCCAACCCCCTCAGACGACTACGGAGAAATCCCCATCGCCACTCC
Organism: Fusarium chuoi; assembly: GCA_022627125.1. Classification (NCBI taxonomy): domain Eukaryota; kingdom Fungi; phylum Ascomycota; class Sordariomycetes; order Hypocreales; family Nectriaceae; genus Fusarium; species Fusarium chuoi. The sequence continues at coordinate 230,275 of JAJALE010000852.1, forward strand.
TAGCAAAACAGCGGATCTGCCCGCCAGCCCAACAGCCCTGTTCGAGCGCCTTTCATTCGATCAACGGCCAGACCACTCAACGTCACTAATTGGCTTCTCCAACGAGTCAGACCCCTTTTCTCTGAATCATTTTCCGTATTCGAGTACTGATGAAGTCGACTTTTATCGCGTTGCGTATCGCCGGCAGCAACATGCGTTCCCCGCGAATCCCCCGATTCACTTTTTGCAGAGTCAAACGGGGACTGCTATTGAGAGCCAGAAGATTGTGGATAAGTGTATGTCGTCGCTGGGCGATAGGGAACATTTTGAGAAATTGGTTGATCGAGAAACGGGCGTGGCGTTGGTGAAATTGTACGCCTTTACCCCTCCCTCTATACTTGTGCAATGTACTTACTTAGTTACGAACAGGTACTTCAGATTTGTTTTCGAAGACTTACCAATCCTTTCTCGCTCTGTGGTCTTTGAAGACTTGAATATATTTGTCGCAGAGGCATCTACGGGCTTACTTGCGGGTATATACGCGCTTGCACTGCCCTTCACGCCCTGGGATGAGAAGCTCTGTCTCGACAGTGCATATTTCAAGCCTGACGTTAACGATCTATGGCAAATCTCGTACACCTGTCTTCAGAAAGAACTTCACTTTCCCCGTCTCTCCACCATCCAGATCTTTCTTCTGCTTCTCAATCACACCCCTTTTGATGTCGTCGTTGTTGAAAATCCATTTGTATGGTCTTTGGCAGCTTCCATGCTGGCCATGGCTCAGTCACTGGGTTTGAATGTCAACTCGAATGGATGGAAATTGCCAGCGTGGGAGGTTCGTCTACGGAGACGGTTATGGTGGGCTGTTTATGTTGAGTATACTTGGCGTGCAGTTACCCATGGTCGGTCTTCCATGATATCTGACGACGACTGGGATGTCTCACGACTTACATCTGCCGACTTCAATCTTGATCCTACAGCTACAATACCGGAGAGCATTCGAGATAAGTCACTTGACTATTTCATCCGTTTATGCTCGTTGACCGAGATCACTAGCGGAATCTGTCGACAATTCTTGTAAGACCTCTTCATAGCCCCTCTTCTGGCCATGTATTGATATAAAGTGACAAAAATAGCTCTCTACGTGCCGCATCACGTCCTCAAGTTCTTGACTCTCTGCTTGAACAAGCTCGCGGTCCACGTCAGCAGCTACTCAAATGGCTTGAGGACCTCCCTGAGTCTCTGGCTCTAAGACCAGAGCCCAGCGACAGCGATGCAGATGACTCGGTCAAGAGTCATAGATCCCTATACGTAGCTTATTACACCACGCACATCCTCGTTCTACGAGCATTGCTACGTCCCATCATTGACAGTAACACAGAGCTCAACCACGTACAATCCTCCGTGGAGACAGTCCTCCAAGCATGCCGCGGTCTAATCCAAACAGTCATCAAATTCATCCGTGGCCTAGATGCCAGGCATCAGTCAGCATTCTGGCCCGCATACACACGGAACTGTCTTGCATATCCCGGACTATTCTGCTACATGCTGTGTCTGCAGAAACGGCAGCCTGATATGACGGCATATGACCAGAACCTTCTCGCGACATGGAGAAAGACTCTCCGCACGCGAATGCAGTCGTGGCCTTTCTTGCGCTTTGCAATTGTCAAGGTTGACGCAATTTATTGGAAGAAACTATACCAGGACAAGAACTAAGGTTTTGATTTGAACACGTGGAGTGTCGGCATTGTGAGGAATGCTTGTAATAACAACCACTAAGCTTATAACGAGGAAGATTCTATATCTAATGGTCATAGACTGAAGGCCACAACGCATAACCTTCTGGATATAGCATGTCCTCCATTGGTGCGCTTAATCTAGATCCTCTGTGTTTAAGAGCGATATACTCTTCGTCGGGCGGGGGTCAAATGGGCTCGACAAATGATACGCCGCGTTGCTTATGAACTTACCTACTTGGAACGGCTCATACTGGAAACGCCGAATTTCACCAAGTTCGCTCTGCTGACTTAAGCTCTTAGCCGCAAGTCTCAACCTACATACAATTACTACTTTTGGACAAAACTGCTGTCCCTTGTATATGTTACTTCAGCCTGGGATCAGCCACCATGATATGGATTGGCTGGCGGTCCGACCCTTTCCAAATTCTGAAACTTAACTTGGACCTGGAAAAATCGGATCTCTCCCGGCAGAACTATTGGCTGTGATTGGGAGCGTTATTCCTACGTGGCACAATTGAGCTTCTACACTCTAGGCAGTCAAAACGCGTATCGAACGCTGCACCACCTGAATTAAAATTTGACTCACTTTCTACCGGAGGCTGGTAATAAAGGTTGGGTTTAAATTCAATTGACCATTGACAAGACAGCTCCGAGAACTATGTCTTGGCTAAGCTTCGGTTGCTGAACTTTGGACGGTATGGAACTCTTCCAGGTAGAAAGATTGTTCGTAAATTGATCATTTGAGTTGTATTGATATGTCAAAATGACCTTATCGATAACTCACACCCATCTGAAGCTAGTTCTCGCCTGGAGAATACCGCCCCAAATAAAAAGGATGGCTGATCCCTACCCCTCACCATAGAGCTTTGATGAAGATGCTGCCCAAAGCCTACATTGCAACAGGCCCGCCTGAGTGACTCCTCACCTGTGTATAAACTCATACTGATTGAACTGAGTTTATAAGAGTGCTGTTTAAGTGGATGAGTAAGGCACCTACCTGATCCTAAAATCACGCCCCTCATACGTGTATAAATTCGTGCTGCACACCCATCATGGTCCGGTGTATATCTATCCCTTCTTCTACCTACATCAATAAATCTGTCAACACTTACCATGTCTGACTACCGTAAATCAATCCTGTCCCCCAGTCATGGCCATGTAACTGACCTCCCATTAGTAGATGTACACAAACAACAGCATTTCTTCTCGGTCGAGAAGAATCCCGAGGAATTACGCTTCCTGAATGCCATGCTCACCATCTTCGACCGTCTGGGTCACCTCGATGTTGTCAATCACCCGTATAACTATCCTCCCCTCCACCTTGCTGCCTTCTACGGATGGGAAGATGTCACTGAAGCCCTGCTCAACTGGGGCAGTAGCCCTGATGTTCAAAACTCGAAGGGCTTCACCGCATTGCATATTGCCTGCGCCTCTTTGGAGGTAAAATCGACAAAGGTAGTCCAGGCTCTGATGGGGAAGGGTGCTGATCCGAACCTCAAGACCGATGCTACAGAATTTGCTCCAATACATCACCTCATCGAGGCATCTCGCAACGCGGCGGAGCCATGGGACTGTATTGGAAAATTGGAGATACTTCTGAAGGGAGGAGCCGACATCAATGCTAGAGATAAACATGACCGGACGCCTATTCATCTCGCATCTTGTATCCCCTGGTGTAACAGCATCTTTGATCATCTCTACAAAAGAGGGGCAAGACTTGACCTTCTCGACAATATGCAAAGATCTGTCTTGCATTACGCAGCTCTGTACGGAGACCTGGATCACATCACATACCTCCGCAAGCATGGCCTTACAGAACCGGACCCAGATGGCAAAGACTCCAACGACCAAACCCCACTGGACTTGATGATATGGAGGAGAAATGCCAATCTGGAAAAACTCGGGAAAAACATGAAACGACCCAATGATGAAGAATTCAAAGAATGGAATTCTTTGATCGAAGAGATGAGGATCTATCGCTGGCAAGGTGGGCACGGCACAAGCTACCAAAACGATCGCAGTTGCTGGCACCAGATAAAGACTGCAAACCATGTGAACCCGCGAAATCGCCGAGTTCATCTCCGCATCAGGCAGAAGCCCATCCCTATCAAGCCGCGATCCACCGAACAGGACATGCACTAAAGAGCAGTGGGCATATTATGCTTGATATGACAGCACACGGGGGAACTTTTATAGCTGATAGGCCATAGGAGAATTATCAGAGAAAATTAGTCGGTAGAAACCACTAAACATTCAAAGATCGCGCAAACGAGAGATCCAAAGTGACAATGTGAGTTTTCCATCAGTTATCCAATGCACACTTGGAATATCTTACAGCGCGTGGAGTAGGTCAATTACTCTTCAAAGAGGTACTGCAAAGAAGTACACCCCGATCCACCAGAAAGGCCAACATAATGAGATTGAATGAATGGTAATATGGGCGACAGGCTGGTTCATTCCGTATCATTAGTCTCCTTTGAACAGCGAAGGATTATGACAAACATTAGTTGAACTATTTATATGTTGACGTCGCTCTTATTGGTGAACCGGAAGGCCATTTCTTGCTCGACCGCAGTGGTCTGGACGCGGGAGATTACACCCAGAGGTCATTACTAAATTGTAGTCACATTACGAAACTATATTGCAGCCTGTCGTATAAGTCTAATATGTTGGAGGTCATGATTCGAGAATAATTATGTTTCTGGCGGATTTAAATTTTTATATGTGATTAATCATGAATCAGTTTCTTCCACGTCGTATGAATTTCCTTTTACCTGAATTTTGGGGCTGGTATCACGCGTTTACGTACAACTTAGTGTTTTCTTTGTCCACTTAGACACCTCTCTTAAGAAATCCCCATTGGTTTGGCGTAGTAGCCTTGCCACCCCCTCCACCATAAACATCAGGACGCCATGGGACTAAAGCATATCGGGGAGCTGGGATTTTCAGGCCTTCATCCCACTTGCAGATAACAAATGTCTCAAGGTGATCCACGAGAACATAAGTACCGCCATATCCAGTGTCTTAGGACTTTTGAAATACACTCGAGAGGGGGTTTAAGGTTTGTGCTGATAGCGAGCAGCGTTGAAAATAACGGCTAAACTCAATGGCAAGGAATTTCTGCCAGTCGAGACGGAAATAACCAACGATTGAAGCTCAAGGAGGAATGCTCTGCGTGGATAGGGAGGTCAATGGTTGGAAGATCTCTATCTACATTAGCGCCGACGGACTGCAACGCAGGGTACGGAGAAGATAAGACCGGTGATCAAGGTTTCAGCCTGGATCAGGAAAAGCGGCAACTTGTCTGTAGGTTATACGGTAAGAGTAGGATGCAGGGTAGACATAGTGTGACACTCGAGCGTGATAGTGATTGGGTGGGGCACGAGTACTGGGAAATTCATTGTAACGAAGGAGGTGGTCGAAATGACGGATCACTATTGCACGCTAACAAATCACAGCTGTTGCATTTGTGAATGAGTACAGGCTTGTGCATGCCGTCGCGATAAATCATTGATATTTCCTTGTCTTCAGCGAGCGGGATGTAGCGCTAGCAACGAATTGGTACGTGGAAATAATAACATACCAGTACGAAACCTTAAGTATCGTATCCTGATAGGACAAGATTCTTCTCACGAGAGTCTGGCAACCCGTACTGCCCTACAAGGCAGCCTGTGCATGATGAGTCCGTTAGCACTAGTAGCTCTTTCGGCAGTTGCTCCCACGACATGAAAAGGACCATTGGTCAGCCCAATCTCATGATAGTGAGATGAAGTCCATTAAACTTTCGGGGAGCAGAAAGAGGCGGGAAAGCCGCAGCGGCGCAAAGTTTAATGGACAGGGCCGTCTCGATATAGATTTACGCGAGGTCCAATGACAGCTGACGTGTCGACGTTCCACTCTGGAAGGTCTTTAATAATCTAGAAACAATTTATCGGAGAATTCATTACCCCGTGATATTGAGATTACCCTTATTATGGTCTTATCTTGGGGATGCTGGTAAGTTATGGGGATAAGCTTGATGATTCGCTTAAGTGATGGAACGTCCAACTTGGAATATATGTCATTGTGGGTCATGAGATGCGCGTCTCAGCTGGGCAGTTATTCTGGTGAAGGAGATGGAACTTTTTTTCCCCAGCCCATCGCAGTAATCTTAACATGCTCAACTATGATCACCTACATCGCAGAATGCCTTGCATCCAACCGCTGCGCCATTCGGCCGCTGACATCTCCAACCCTGCCTGACTCAAAAATCACCAGGCCTACCTCATGTCCAACTACCGATCTACAAATTCGTCAATAATCCCCGGACCTTTTGAAACTCGCTCCCTTATCACCATGATATCGTCAAGTTGAGCTTACGTGTTTCCCTCCGAGACCGGGGTCGTAGATCCCTGCACCATGCGGCTCAAAGAACCAGGTTACATCACCCCAACCAATCGGGAAATAGATGAACAGTGAGCATTTACGGTTCGGCCTGTTACATTGTCGTAAACTCAATCGGTGGATATAACACAAAGGGCCATAGCCTCAACAATGGACTTTTTCGCGAGTCAAGACGACTATTCGTCGTCGTAATTCCTCTGTGACATCAGCGCACGAACCGCTCTCTGCACGGTCACCAAGGAAAAATAATAATATGTCACTCCGCCCCTTAGTAATATCTTAGTATATACCAAGCCGGCACTGTCAGTGATGATTAACCCGTGGCAATGCCGGGCAGTCCACCCACTCAGCTGTCACCTGCCGCGTGAGTATGGAGCCCAAGAGGAAATGCCGTGAAGATCAAATCGGATCTACAGGAGAATCCCTTGTCGTAAATCGGGGCGCCAATAAGTCTAAGTGGGATGAAGTGGACCGGCGGTAGGACCTTTGTGATTTGATTTCAGGTTTGGATGATCTTTGGGCCCGTGTCATTTGCAGATTAGACTTCATGTTCTGCCTGTTGATCTATCGGCGAGACGAAATTGGGTAAAAAAGTGGAAGGGCTGTGATGAGAGCTGAAAGTCGTTATAAGAGATGAGAGAGCGCTGTGATGAATAGGATTATCAGATCTTCAATACATCGAGTCAAAGGATCATCTTTATTACCGCTTTGTTCATCGAGTTATGAGTGTGCCGTGCTTGTTGCGGGAGCTTTGTGAGCTGCCGCTAATGGCGGTCAAGCAGAGTCAACAGTTCCAGTCCCTTGTAGCACTGAACCCAGACAGAGCTGATCTCTTGACTGCAATACCAACAACTCAACAACATTCTACATCCTCCCTCTACACTTTATGCCATCTCCTTGAGGAACTACCTGGTCCATGGCCAGTCTTCCAACTCATCAAGACTTACACACGACTCTACACCCAACTCCCAAGAGATGCCAAGAACAATAGCACTCACGAACTTTCATGCCTAATCAAGCAAGCTTCAGCGCTAGTTAGGAGCTCGTATAAATACTTTGCGCAGTTCATTGGCCACGATGACAAACCAGCCCTACGAGCCCCCACAGATGAGGATGTCATCGCCCATCGCGAACTACGACAATTCGTAGACAACTTCCAACTTCCTGTTGATGCATCGATCAAGAGACCTGTTGTTTCCATCGCGCTACCAAACGGTCCGTTACTCGCAGCAACTTGCATCGCTGTCACGACTTACTACACCGCATCACCCATCAACCCCGCCGCTGGGGCAGAACAATTCCGAGCAGATATTCTTCAAGCGCGAGCAGACTTTATTCTCACAACGAAGGATGGGTACAAGAAACTCCATCTCGATGCCGGTTGGATATCAGATAGCAATATCCAGATCTTCATCATGGGCTGGACTCGAGATGGGGGCATTTCGCTAAGGACAGTCGATGGAGAAGCTATCCCCACTGGCAGTGCTGAACGAGTCGCTAACAAGGCTGATGACATTGGGCTGATTCTCTTCACAAGTGGGACATCGGGTACCAAGAAGGTAGTCCCACTGACAGTCCACTCCATCATTGCCGGCATCGCTTTCGTCATTGAGTCCTGGGGTCTCACGGCTGAAGACATCTGTCTGAATATGATGCCGCTCTACCACGTGTAAGTCACCGTTACAAGTCTGCCACTCACTTCCGCTAATATTATACAGAGGAGGGTTAGTCCGAAACATCTTTGCACCGATCTTCTCTGGCGGCTCAACAGTCTGCTGTCCCTCCTTCGATGCCAATCTGTTTTGGGATGTAGCTGAGACGATTCAACCAACATGGTACTACGCTTCACCCTCTATGCACTCCATCATCATCGCAGAAGCAGCAGCACGACCAGAAGCTTTGCAGAAAAGTCGGATACGGTTGGCTTGCAACGCTGCTGGTGGATTATTACCCTCTTTGGCGTATCAACTAAGGGACACGTTCAACTGCGTTGTCTTACCGAGTTATGGAATGACAGAGTAAGTCATTTCCCTTCGGGCTGAAATATGCTAACAGCTACAGGTGCATGCCAATTTCTACACCTCCATTAGATTATCTTCTCGATCGCGAAGGTACATCAGGTATCAGCACCGGCCCCGAACTCACCATCCTCGACTGGTCTGAACAAGCCGTCACAAACGGCACAGTCGGTCGCATCTGCGTTCGCGGTGAGCCCGTCTTCCCTGGGTACCTCAAACCCGATGGTACATACGACAAGTCACCCTTCAACGAAGCCGGCTGGTTCGATACCGGTGATCTTGGATACATGGATAACGATGGCTATCTTTACATCACTGGTCGGAGTAAAGAAGTCATCAACCGTGGTGGAGAGCTGATATCTCCATTTGAGGTTGAGAATGCTATCATGACGGCTTCAAGAGAGAGTGACTCACCCATCTACGGAAGAGTGTCACAGGCTTTGGCGTTTTCGGCATCGCATGATGTTCTTCAAGAAGTCGTCGCTATTGTCCTTGCCACACCTCCCGATACTCCACGCATTGATCTGAGGACTCTGCATGGCGCGTTGAAGTCTTCCCTTCAGCAGGCAAAGTGGCCCGTCTTGACCATTTACATGGAAGACCTTCCCAAGAACAACAACAAGGTTCTACGTATCAAGCTTGGTCAACGAATGGGTCTTCCTTCTGTTACTGATGATACACCTTATATGGGGAGACATTGGGATGCTGTTTGTCCTCCAGCTGATACACCTCTGTCAGAGTCTATCCAATGCTTCCCTTGCCCTGTCGACTATACTAAGCTTACGACTCATATCCAGCAGATCGCTACAGACCTGGATGTCTTTTGCCTTCCCAGCGCTCACGATGGTTCTCCAGAAGCCGCCCTTGCACCTAAGGCTGAATGTGCTATTGACTCCAATATCCCCAGCAGCATTCGGCACCAATTGGTATCAATCATCGACAACTACATGATCCCTACCGAGATTCACATCATGCCTCACCCATTCCAAAAAGATTCATCCGGAAACATCGACGTAGAAGTACTCCGTGCAGAACTCGAGCAACTTCAAATGGCTTCTATGAAGGAACTAGCCGCCAGCACAGAAGGACTCGTCACTAAAGCCTTCGCCGAAGTCCTATCCCTCCCACCCGCAGACATTCCCCGCGACGCAGACTTCTTTAGTCTCGGCGGTGACTCTCTTCGCGCCGGTCGTCTTCTCTCGATGCTTCGTAGCGAGTTCAGCATTAGTCTTCCCATCACAGCAGTCTTCAACGGCGGCACTGTTACTTCTATCGCTGCGCATATCGACAGGATGCTCGATAGTAAGACCGAGGAGTCTGATGAGCCTAGTGCTATCGTCGGGTGTACCGAGACTTGCAGTTCCACGAACCCGTTCCTCATGATCCTCCAACTCTTCCCCCTCGTGATCTTCTACCCGCTCCGTCGCGCCGTCCAATGGACAATCTTCTTCGTAACCCTCGCGCACTCCCAAAAGCTCCCCACCAACCATTCCCTCCCTGGCCGTTTCCTCAACCTCACCGTCTCCATGCTCATCGCCCGCATCGTCATGGGCTTTGTATCACCCATCATTGGCATCATCTGCAAATGGCTCATCATCGGTCGCTATCGCGAAGGTCTATACCCAATGTGGGGGATGTATCATACCCGATGGTGGCTTGTGCAAAAGATTGTTGCTATCTGCGACAAGGGCTTCTTTGATGCGAATGAGATGACCGAGAGGATTTACTGTCGGCTTATGGGGGCCAAGATTGGCAGGAATGTCAAGCTTGAGGGTGCGGCGATTGGGGAGTGGGATTTGATTGACATTGGGGATGATTGTAACCTTACAAAGTGCATCTGTCGGCCTTTTGCGGCTGAGGGGAACACGTCGATGTACCTTGGTCGCATTACGATTGGAAGCAAGTGTTCTGTTGGAATGTCTTCCATCATCGCGCCTGGAACTACCATGCCGCCGGATACATGCCTAGGCCTCAACTCATCGAGCTGGGAGATGCAGGACGCAAGTGAGGAGTACAGGGACCAACTTCCAAGCGAGAAGCCCAAGCCTCAGTGGGTGTTGAGCCTGCTCTTCACTTTACCGCTTAAGCTTATCGGTCTGTTTCTCTCTGCAGTTCCTTGGATGGCCGGTCTTGTCGGTATGGTCACTACACAGGGTCAAAAGGTAAACCACAAGGCTCCATTGAGAAGCAGTGTGGACTGGTTCACTCAGCCAAACCGAATCGCGTACCATTACCTTGCCCTTGCTCTCGGATGCCTTTTCGGTCCGTTCTTCCTCTTCGGGTTCGTCATCTTGATCAAGTCTACTGTGGACTGCTTCTTTGGAAAGCTCAAAGCCAATTCGCGATCGACGGTGGATATCTGGAGAGCGAACTTGATCAAGACGCTTTTGCCGGAGGGGAAGCTTCATCGGTCGACTTCTTTGTTTGGGCAGCACTACGAGGCTACGTCTATTGCGCTGAGGATGCTTGGTGCCAAGATTGGTGAGCGTGTGTACTGGCCTGGTACTGGCCCTAGTATCGGCGACTACCATCTCATCGACGTTGGTAACGATGTAGTCTTTGGCTCACGTTCTCATCTCGTCACTTCTGATGGGATTGGGTCTGAGAAGGTCACCATCCAAGACCGCGCCATGATCGCTGATCGTGTTTGTCTTCTCCCTGGCGTCACAATTGGTAAACGTACTACCATGGGATCTGGTGCCTTGACCAAGCGAAACGGCAACTATGTCTCTGACGGTACCTATGTCGGCTCCAAAGCAGGCGATGCAGTCTGTTTGTCAACCGGTAGTGACATCAAAGTCTCTCGCACTCATATCCGCAACATGCAGTCAGAGGATACCCTTACCAATGAAAAGAAGTTCAACGATGAGAAGGACCGTCCTGATACACAGCCCAGTATCACATCTGAAAGTGGCACTGAGGGCAGTGAAGGCAAAGATGACTGGGCACAGCATCTCTCTCCATTCGGTCGAGCCTTCTACCTCAAGCTAGCACCTTACCATGTCCTAGGTCCCTTCGCAATATTCCTCTACTCTGCTTTCTTCACCGTCTTCACCGCTGTCTACTGGGATGTTCCCAGCGTCTCATCCATCCAATTCGTGGGTATCATGTTCCGAAGCTCTTTTCCCCGTGGCATGAACGTCTGGTTTGACCTTGTCGCCATCTTCCTAACCATGCTGGCTGGTATCGCTATCCTCTCCACGATCCAATCCGTTCTTGCGTTGGCAATTATCATTGGATCAAAGTGGCTACTCATGGGCCGTCGCAAGGCTGGTAACTACGATTGGGACAAGTCTCCGTACTGCCAGCGCTGGCAGATCTTTCTCGGCATTGAGCGCCTTCGCCGACAATGCTACAAAGGGAATGGTATCCTGAACCTCCTCACGGGGACTCACTGGATAGTCATTGGCAAAGACTGCGCACTCTTCGTCAACGGTACCCCGAGCCTCATGTTTACTGAACCGGATCTTATCACCCTTGGTGATCGTGTTGTCATTGATGATGCCAGCGTTGTCGCACACATCAACACACGTGGCAAGTTCGACTTGAACAGGGTTGAGATTGGCGATAGATGTGTACTCCGAACAGGAAGTCGACTTTTGAGTGGTGCACAGATGAAGAGTGATAGCTGCTTGCTGGAACATACCCTTATCATGGGTGGCGACGTTGTGGAGGAGAGGAGGACAATGCAAGGTTGGCCGGCGGAGGAGTTTAGCGGAAAACGGATTTGACTTACATGTGCAGAAGTGATTGGGTGGCATAGCATATAGAATTCCTTGCAATGGCGTTTGGTTCGGTAGAAATAGAAGGTCTTCATTCCAGTGAATCAATTCAGGCTTAGTCTTAGTTTGTTGACCGCATAGCGGCTGTTTTCATCGCGCCATGTTCCTCGCTAGCCTTAATAGAGGAGTGAAATGGAACAAGCTTTACTAGTCCCTGGGCTAGACGCGAGCTGGCATGCTGCTAAAGGTTTCTCAGATATACTATCCGGGTCTGGACTCCATCATGTGATTTATGGGATTTAGACCCATTTCCCATTTCTCCATCTACAAACAAATTTCCTTCATCAAAAGATAATCTTTTGTTCGGCGCTGTTATGAATAGAATGTTTGACATGAAGATGTCATATTCATATGAGCAGCTCTTTGTCAAGCCCAACTATCTTTCTTGGTAAGTCAGCTTCACTTTTCGCTGGACAACGCTGACTGGAGATGGGTGCAGGCTCAAAAACGCTCTAATTGGCATCTCTGTTCTGACGTTTTCCACCGTCGTCTTCTTCGCCCTCCATACATCGCCTCACCTCCCGTTCCGACCGAACGATATCGAGAATCCATGGGTTCCAACAGACCCGCCATCATGGCCACCGCAGCCAGCCGAAAACAGTCGATACACCGATCGGCTCGTCAATTACAAACCTGAACACCCCAATTTCAGCGAGGTGCAATCCATAGAAGCCAAGCGCCTCGCCGTATTACTACCAACCTTTGTGAGACGTTCCTTTTTCACCACTGTATCCCTGAATCTAACACTATATTGAGGATGGACACTTCACTCAAGTTTTTCGCTATTTCCAATCCGTCAAGTGTCTATGCGTCGATCATGACAAGGTGGACTGGCACATCATCGTATCCAACTCTGCAGAGGTCGAGGGCCTTACTCAGCTTCTCTCGACCCTCGAAGATTGCAACGAAACATTCAGTCGGTGGAAAACGCCAAAGGACAACGTTCCCGGATAGAAACCTAGCTTCAACGTCATGAATCTATACGACATTCTGCCAGCCAGACTCCGAACGGACCTTACACCCGAAGACACGAGTGGCTTGTTGAAGAAATATGACAAATACGCTTATCAATCGATCAAAAAGATGTCTGCGGCTGATCATCTCGATTACGACTTGGCCATGTGGCTTGATTCCGAAGCGATATTCGTTTCGCCAGGCGAAATCAGAGATATATTTGAGGGCCATTTACGCAACCCCATTGTCTGGCGATCCAGAATGTCGTTCCAAGACCGGGAGAAGTTCTTGATGAGTAAAGCAGCAGCCACTCTCGGACGATCCATCAATTCCTTTGGTGATCAGCTTTGGTTGCTCGAGTCTCTCCAGTGGATCATTGAGAAGCCCATATGGAATGACATGGTCTCGTCCGTTGAGATGGCGCACGGTGGGAACTTTTGGGACATTTGGATTGAGAACTCTTATCCTTTCGAATTGCTGGTGTACTACCTGCACATCATCGCGCGCAAGATGGAAACAGCCAATTCGATATTCTCGAACTATCGCATTTTGGAAACGGAGCGTGAGCTTATCCGCTTCGGTCTAGGTAAGTATTACTTCTCACGTCTGTGGTCAAATCTAACTGTCTGCAGCTGAATCTATCTCGGCAATGGAGGGTAGAAGAGGAACAGGGTTCATGGAAAGGCTGCCTCATCTCATCGCGAAACCCCATTCAGTTCTGGCACCGAACTTGATAGCATTTTGTCAAAGCTATTCTCTTCGAGCGCTAAGAATGGATAATGTGGATAATTTTGAAGAGAGTGCCCTAGACAGTTTCCTGATTGATGGAGACATCAAGATGCTGGTGTCAGGAGCGCCAGATATTCATAAATGGTGGGATGACCGGATAAAGAATGGTGAGAATATTAATAATACCGAAACTGATTATAGGTAGACAAAAGGTAGTTATTGATTTAGAAATGGAATCCGGAAGGGGCCATATTATATAGAAATTTGTGTCATTTTTTATTCACCCACAATACACTACTACAATCCATTCCTGCGAACACGCTGTCGCTGTCGACTGAAGCTATGTCACTATGGTGTTGTAGGATAAAGAGTGAGGTTTTATTGTAAGGCCTATAATACGTATAGCAGATTTACATGTAAGTTCTGCAGCTCCCACATATATCAACGGAATCATCTCATCGTTTTCAACGGTACATTCAACAGAAAAACAACATATTTGACCTTTCTGACCTTTCTGACCTTTCATTCAGCTCTATCATTGCGTCTGTGGAGGTCATGTATTTTTCTTCTTATCTATAATTTGTAACAACATTAATGACTGTCACAACATCTTAGATAACGTGCGACTAAAGCTCCTTCTTTTCCAATCTAAAATCCCGCAAGGCAACATTTGTTGCATGCTGTAGGTTTTGATCTCTTCGGTGCTGAAGCGATGGGACCACACTCGGAAGCGATAAGAGCTTTTGTGGCCAGTGCAAGATGTACTGATCGTGCGAGCCGTTCAAGCAGTGCCTGAGCCAAATACCCCAGGTGATAAAGTAGTTCACTCCCAGCCCAGTCATCAGGTGCCTAGATATCATTAGTCAAAGAACGACACACTATCTCCGTGCAATAACATACCACCACTGCCACTTGTTAGCTGCCTGAAATCAAGAATCACGAAGTCGTACGTACGCCATGGCCTTCGAGGAGTATACCCCATGGCAGTCCCACCTCATGTCTCCACCGGACAAGATCACTGCACCGCACGTTGTCCACTTTCCAGGCAGCAATACCTGCTGCACAGGTGATGAACCCCATGGTAACAATCCATCGCATTTTATGAATTATTGCCCGATCCCCTTGTCCTGGAAAGCGTCGATTTTCCTTGCTTAAGGCCGAAGTCCTGGAGGGCTTGTTTGTGTAAGTCTTGCTCAACATGGGTCGCAAGATTGCTTCCATCGCGTACAGGCTCCGGAACACTGTAGCGAGAAAGAGGATACTAAAGGCATTTTGGTGGAATGGAGGGTCTTGAATGTAGTGGTAATATGCCTGAGAGGGGCAAGTTAACGGCATACTAGGATTAAAGGATTTGAAGTACGTACCGTGATCGAGATAGACAACGTAACGAGTCCGATCCCGAGGGATATTGAGAACAAGCGAGACCTGCCGTGTGTAAAGATTGCATAACAGAGGATGGATGTTTTATAGATCATGGATAGCTCGTCTACGAGCTGCATTGGATCTAGGCACCTGTCAGTGAGTGCATAGCTTCGAGGACAGGGAATACAATACATGACAGAGTCGCGTGAAAAGCAAAACTACCGCAGCCTACCAGCAAATAGCCCAAGTATGCAATGACAAATACCGTGTCATGTTTATACTTGAGGCAATTCCGTACTCCCCGAATGCCAAGCGCGATGAACAGAGCGTTGGTCACGGTGTTTGTGATTTCGGCAGCGTAATGGCTGATGACATAGTCCTGGCATAGGTATCAGGTATGAACCAATGGATAAAGGATTGTGGTGCCCAGGATGTTGGAAATAACTGACTTCCTCGCACCAATTCAGGGTTGACGTCGGCTGTCCCCAGAATCCTTCTTGCGGTGGAGGATATGGAGTTCGGAGACTGAGATTCTCGAACATGGTGGAATATGGCGCCTTTTGGTTTCAGGTTAGGTACGGAGGGGTGATAATTTTGGTCGTTTGGCGTTTCGGAACTATTGTTAAAATATCCATCGTGCTTAAAAAGTGCTGCGAGGTCGGGTATTTATTGCCAGACGCTTTGGTGTCTGATCAACATCCGTGCTTGGCTAGGGGTCCCCTGATCCCGGCACCCGCGGGTTTGAGTTCTGGGGGTGGAAACCTGCGCATTGCAATATGACGTAGCAGATCATACAAGTTGCCGCTAATAATTCGTCCAGCTGAGAGAGACATGTTTCGGGTCCAACTTTCAGCTTTGCACATTGACAGTTTAGTGAGACTGTTTGATGCTTTTTCGGTGTTTACGGATACGGACCCACTACGACATGGCTGAATGGGTGCGCTGCGCCAGTGTGATGGGCATAAACGATCTGAATATTCGTCACGGTAGAATACTGATCCAACCTGCCAAGGTGATTTATAGCTACCAATGTGAAGCACACACTCGAGTGCTTTGTCGTGGCATACTATGCGGAACCATAGCACAGAATGTCGCATATAACATAACCTGCAGTGACCCCTTCCCGAAGGCCCCCGCAAAAGCAAATAGATGTCCAAATACGCCATCCATCGTGAATAGTCCATCTATGCCTTTGTGTTGGAAGGTCAACTAGGCTTTACCACGCCCATGGTCAAGTAAAAGAACGGAGGTCGATCCTTTAGCATCCAATCCGCGGGCACCGAACTTAGCCGACTGTGCCCCGACTCTTCAAGGTCAGTGCTACGTAGCCATTTGCCGGCCTCGAATTTTAACTTTCATGCTGATGCGGGCAATTGGGAAATGATGCTAAAAGTCAGTTAACTAGTACTGCTACTGTAAAATGGTTATGGCGGCCGTTTAATCCCTATTATACGCCCGCTCGTTGTTGGCTGGTAATTACATATAAGAACAAACCTTCTCTGTTTCAAGGACTGCATCGACCAGACCTTGTTCCTGTCTCTCATTCTTCAACCTTGGATTCAAAAATGCTCTTGAATGTCGCGTTGCTGTTCAATGTCGCGGGAGCCGTCGCAGCAGCGAATCCGCCACGGCCTTTTTCACTCCCGTTAAGCAACAACTCAGGCCGAGCTGCCGCAATCCAAATGACGCGTCAAGGTTTCCAGTACGGAACGGATGATACTCTCATCGGCGTTAACCCATGGCCCTCAGGACCACTCGGGAAGAAGGCCGTAAAGGCGCACTACAGTGCGTTCGAGTCGTCTGAGGCACCGGTTTACAAACATGTTGACGAGGATGCTGCCCAAGCCCAAGCGTCCCTGAACGGAGTAAGATACTATAATACGTCTACGGACTTTAATTACTTCCCTTGCTAATTACTCCACATCAAGACCCTCCATTTAGATTCGTTCGAGGACTATTTCAAGCTATACGATGGCCAGTGGAAGAACAGCGTTCCAGATGGGCTTGCCGAAGGGGTCCTCCGTAATGCCAAGTCAGATCTGTCGTTTTCTATGGAGCGGCTCTCTGTGCATCCCGAAAGCCTACGACGAGTTAGACCAGATGAGCGCGTAGCACTCCGTGTTGACGACAAGCTTGCACGAAAGATCACGACAAAAACACAGCGCTCTCTCCAGAGAGAAGGACGCCTATTCATCGTGGATCACAGCAATCTGGCGAACCTGACTTTGACAAAAGGCCGCTACGCTGGCGCTTGTGAGGCGCTGTTCTTCATTCATCCTGTCTCACAAGACTTCTTACCACTGGCCATTCGTCCCAACAATGGCTCGCCTCTGATCTACACTCCTCTCGATGAAGACAATGACTGGACTCTAGCCAAGATACTGCTAAACATGAATGATGTCTGGCATAATCAGTGGTACCACCTCGCCGCCGCTCACATATCTTCCGATCTCATCTACATGTCGGCTACCCGGTCGTTCAGTGACATGCACCCGATCTGGGGTCTGATCCGTCGCCGTAGGTTATACCCAAGACTTGCTCAAATAGCAGAACTGATCACATTGTGTAGTGGGCGTCAACTCTTTCGCATACCGCGTGGGAGCTAGCGTATCTCTAGTTAATCCAGGCGGCGACATCGAGAAGAACTTTGCTTGGAATGGTGACCAGGCGATCAAGTACAGTAAACAGGTCTGGCAGTCCGAATGCGCTCCATGGCGGGCGAATTATCTTGAAACGAAGCTTACCCGGCGAGGTTTGATAAACTGCGGTTACGGTCCTGAATTAAAGTCATTTCCGTATTACGACGATGCTTCAATCATTCTAGGTGCTCTACGAACTTTTATCAGCTCGTATGTTGATGCATACTACACTTCAGATGATGCCGTCACCGCGGATGGCGAACTCCTTGCATGGTTTCATGAAGCAGCCCATGTCGCCTCTATAGTTGACTTCCCTGACTCCATCACCACCAAATCGGAACTGGTCGCTGTTCTCTCACATCACTCGTATATTATATCGATCCTTCATGGATCGCTAAATAGCAATAGTCTTGTGCATTACAGTGCCGTCTTGCCGATGCACCCATTATCACTTTACCGACCGCTGCCAAAGGACAAGGGCATCTCTAGCCTCGTATCGTTTCTCCCGGATTTAGAAGCCTCGATACAGCAGATTTCGCTCGTCGCAGCTTTCAACCAAGCACAGATGGCTGACACTACTGATTCGCTGCGTTTTCTTTTCAACGAAACTGAGTTTTCTTCTCGGATCAACAACAAGGCTCATGCAGCTGTCGAAGTGTATTCAGCTACTTTATCCGAGTTCAGTAAAAATGTCAAAGGGAGAAAGCTCGGTGGCAATGGGCTCAGTCAAGGAATGCCGTTTGTATGGAACGTTTTTGATCCGAGCACGGCACCTGGTATCCTTGCGGCCTAAGCGATTGATACCTCTCTAGGCCCTGCTGTTTGTGTCTTATTAGTAGGATTAGAAATGAAAGTCTTTGTTGTATAAATAAATATCAGAGGCTGGGTGTTTTCTCTATATTTAATGTTAATTCTGGTATAAATTATATCTGAGCCACCAAAAGCCATGCAAACTGGAGCCCTTAACTCATCCTGACACTGTCACAAGCTGTAGGACCATGAATGCCTGTATGCCTGTAGCTATAAGACCAACGAAGCTCGACCACTCCGTCGGAGCCGTGAGATACAGGGGCGGTGCTATGATCGTGCAGATCAATGCTAGTAACATGGGAGGCACCCAAGTCCGCTTCCGCAATCGAGTATCCGCCCTTAAAGGGATACCTGAGATGATTAAGGTAAACCCCTGAGTGATGCAGCTTTGCATGAGAAACCAGAAATCTGCATCCTTTGTTGTTCCTGGTTTATGGTCGGAGTAGTTGTAAGCAAGCGCAAAGGTCCAGACATTGGATAAGGTAGTTCCAACGAATGTTAACCAGAGTATTGCAGTGAATATCTGTTAAGCTGAGGTGAGCTTATATCCAATAGTGATTAAAACATGTACGTACACCGGACTGCGTTGGAAGACCTGTTTTCGTGTCTTGGGACGGCACCTTCTTCGCCCCTTGGACTTTGCGCGCTATGTCGGACCTGAGTTCTGTTTCAGATTGCCTCTTACATGATGCACTGTATGACTCACCATTTTGAAACTGTTCGAGGAGTTTGCGAATGCTGATGGTACAAGTCGAAGCCATTTTCAAGAAGATCCCATCGCTCGGAAAGCACCAATCGATAATCAGATGTCAGCACTCCCGCCGAGCCTGCATCAAGCACCGCACTCTCTATATCAGAGGCATATTCAGTGATTGTCTTGAGCATCCCCAGTACAGGTTCGTTAATTTCATCCCCCGCTATGAGAAGCTGAGATATAAGCGAAAAGGCTCTTCCCCAATAGTAAAGTATATGTCTCTCCTTCAGGTAGAGGTCACTGAACACAAACCGACCAAGGGTAATATCTCGAATCTGAGTCATAATTGTCTCTATATCCTCCAAGTCGTTCAAAGCCAATCTCTGCGCAGATACATCGCCTGCGTTAAGTTCTTCAGCCGCAATTTTCTTGTAGACATGCTGACAAGACGAAAGAAGATACCGGTCTAATTCAGACAGGCTGCGTGCTACAGAATATAGTTCCTCGTTTGTAAGCGCAGGGCCGTAGTTGCTGTTGATAATTGCTTTTGGTGGTCGGGGGGCTGTTGGCGTCAGTAATCAGGTGCAATGCCGCGATGAGCCGTGCTTACAAGGGGAAAGCCATCCCACGTTGGCGCGCCTGTGCAGGACTCGACTTGTAGTTTCTCCGTGACGATAAGATGAGGTTGAGGCCATAATTAGAGCGTCTTTAGCTTGGCAACTTGATGGTACGATGACGGACTGGATGCCTCGGATGGGCGAGGAAGCTGCAGAGGAATTTATGAATTGAAATAGTTATTGAGAGAGGCGCAGCCTATCAGGCGTGGCGCAGCATATCTTGTTGTGGAGGCGCAGCTCCGTAATGTTTCAAGCCATGTGCATTTCTCCGACATTTCTGCCTGCTTTAGCTGCTTCATCATCCTCCAATCATAGCATAATCAAAGTCTCGAATTATATCATAAGACAACCACAAGCTTATCTCAGTTTTAAATGAAAACACAAGTGCTAACGGTAACAGCCAAGCCGTGGCATCCCTAGGTCAAGGCTGTATGACGCGGAATACAACATAGGAAGCAACCACTTCTCACCATCTTGTAAGTCGATCAATCCGATATATGACTAATAGAGCCATCGAAATAGCATTTTGCTTCTACTCACCTATCTATTCAATGATAATTACTCTCATGGAAGCTTGAAATTTCTGACATCCCGCTTAAAGTAATCTTCCTGCCGGTAGTTAGCAAGAAGAAGATAGACCCAAGTAGCAAATTCCATCGTGAGACTCCATAGCCACGACGACGAGCTTCCAGCGTTCCAGCGAAACATTGTCTCAGCGTGCAGTTTCTTAATGTCATCTCGTCTCAGGGCCTCATAGGCCTCCATGACATAAGGTACACCCCTTGATATCCCCTCGCTAAGTACATGGGCGAATAGGACACCGTCTTCGATCGCGATACCAGTACTTTCGCCCTGGGGTGGCATCTATTTGCTCATGTTAGATGATATAGCCGTGGTGAATACGGAACAGTACTTACAGCGTGCGCGGCGTCCCCCAGAAGAAGCACTCTTCCTTTGCTCCATCTCCCCTCAGGAGGAAGCATATAGACAGGGTAGAAGTACCAGTCGCTTTCTTTGATGATGGTATCTAGACCTTGAATACTGCCTTCTTGAAAACGAGCAACAATATCCCGCTTGAGTGTGAGTTTGTCTTCTCCTAACGCTTTCCATCCTTCTCGTGAGTCTTGGTTCTCTGCCATTGACATGAGAGCTAGAGCGTATACCCTCCCCCTCGACGGCTCGAAATAGGTCATGAAGAATGATCCATGTTGGCCTTGGATCATAGTAGAGTCCAGGAGGATGGGCTTCCCATCTGATGTTGTCATATTGATGTTTCCAGGAGAATCACAGTTGACGTACCCATAGGCAATGGCACGACCAGAATACGTCTTCCTCCGTTCACAATCCACGACCGTGGTCCGAACGAAAGAGTGTATACCATCGCACCCAAGCAGAATATCGCAACTGATGGACTCCTGCGACTCATCGGCATCAAATCGTAAGTCGACACGAACAGTGCCCTCATCATCTCCCCGGTCGTCGACCTGTTGTATGTCGGTGACCCTCGCGCCATAGCGCAAGGTGACCAGGTCGTTAGGCAATTCAGCAACTACATCCGACATGCACTGCACAAGATGATGTCTCAAAACTCTCAACGCATCTGTTCCCGGTAACATCTGTCCCAGCGTCCGGCCAGTCCGAAGAGCCACGACATCGACAGCTCGGACCGGGATACCCAGCTTTCGTAATCGTGATCCTACGCCAGGCGCATCAAGGTACCGTAGCGCCAAGGGTGTTAGCATAATCGTTCCCCCAAGCGTTTCGACTTTTGGGCGCAGCTCGAGAACAGTAATGCGAGGCGGCGAGCCTTGAATGGCTGTTTGGGAGAGTGCGAGGGTAGCTGCGAGGCCCGCTGGACCAGCACCGATAATGATGATATGCATTATGTTGGCTACTACAGATCCAGCGACAGTCTATCAGTCAGTCTGGAATGCTCTGAAAGGAGAATGATGGAAAGTTGACGCTCCTGGGCGCCAGTCTTATATTCGGGCTAAGTTCTGTGTCATGACACAGGGTCTCAGCCACAAGCCTCGATTGTAAAAGGCACGAGTAAGAAACAGAGCGCCTCGGAGCAATCGATGTCCGACGAGACCTGGTAAAATGAACCCCAAAGTGATGATGATCCAAAACTTCGATGTTCATTAATTCAAGGGCGACACACTCAGGGTCCGAACAAAGCGACCAAGAATAAACTAGTGTAAACCATGGCGGCATGAATTAAGAATGGAACGCATTTATTGGTCACTCATCCTACTAGTCTCGCTCAGACTACGCGTTAGTTACTCCACAAATCGTATCCGTCGTATCGATCGTCCATCTTGTTAGTCTTGTTCGTGTTGGTCGTATTCGTCGCATCGGGCGCTAGAGGCACACTTCCATACAGCAATATAGTATGTCCTTTTTCTTCTACTAGGATGCAACTGCAAATGACGTTTCCAGCTCACAAGCTAGCCGCCCAAGAATCCTTCCTTGCCTCAGTGTAAGATGCTCTTGCCAACGCCTTAAATGCTGCAACATTAACTTTAGGATCTTCCCCAGATATTTCACTTTGCATAATCCAGTTCCCAAGTGCAAGAGCATTTACCCACCTGACCGCTTTCTCATCATATATAACATAGCTAGTTACCAGTTTATCAGCCACCTATGAAAGCTATTATTAAAATTAAATGACTTACTATGCAGCAGTTTTGTTTTTCCTTGCATGGTCAGCAAGTAGGACATTCTGATAGTTTTGACTACCATCCCTCTTGCTTCTGGAACTGCGGTTAGTTGCACGCCAATCAACATATTCTGTAAGACTTACTCGTAAATAAAGTTGGCATAAGTTTCTCCAAATTTCTGTTTCGCGACCTTGGCTACTCACTATTGGCATGGAGGAACTGGAATGGATACGTTGTGCTCAAACCTTGGAAGAATATCCGATTTTCGCCATTGAGCGTAACCTGGAAATCGGCACCATTCAGGTTTTCGTCATCACTCAACTCCTAGTCAATCATAAGCTTTCTCATGTTCCTACAGCGATAACAATTTCGTGCGCTGAGTATCACCCACAGACTAGATCATACTCACAAACTTTACGTCTTTCGGGGCATTCTCCTGAGCCAACATCATGAACGTATCGGTCAGCCCAACCTCTTTCATTTGTTGATCGGGGAATTGTTTTCGGAATATTTGGTAGATAGTCTGAACACCATCTGACCCAGCCTGAAGGATCTTGTTCAGGTCCTCCTGGGTTGTGACAGTAGATACCATCGTGAATGTGAGCTTTAGAAGGAGAGGTCCTAAAGTAGAAATAGATCAGAGCAGGTAGGTATGTTGAGATCGGTGAGGATCGTAAGAAGGGCTTAAGTGGTGGTACAGGGATGTTATATAGATAAACTGACAAGAGATCCGACACGAACGATACAGCGATAGATTTATAAGACCTGCCGAAATCAGTTCTTCGAAGCAGCCTGGAGGCGTTTTCATTTCCGCAGCTCTTACTGAGGGAATGGTAGGTCTGGATCGCATGGGAGCTTGACTTGGCGCTTCATATTGCACTGATTCATCCCTGAGGCTTGTTGTGTAACAATAGCTGAACGATATCACATTCCGCCTTTATTGTGATGTGAAGAAAGGTTTGTATGAGAACATACCATTAATCCGCTCAGCCAGTCATGTGGCGGTGGAGTCACCTTTTTGCATGTGGGCAGATTCCAGCGTTGAACTATATTGTCAACTGCTGCCCACAATTTTAAGCTTTACTCTGCGAGCAGCAGTGATGAATTCCAGCTGTTTCTGCATTCCTTCGCGTCTCACCATAGCTACCACGCCAGTGAAAGGCCGATTGAAATGATTTGACATAAGGCAACCGAAGAAAGGCAGGTCCGGCGGCCCGAAACCCAATTCAAGTCGCCCTTCCTTATCTTTCAGTCAAACGGGTTGTTTTTCCGAGCTGAATCTGGGGTGACATTGACGCGGAGAAACTCCTCCAAGATCTAGCTCAAGGTTTTGGGTTGGGGCCACCGAATCTGTTTCCGGCAGGCCTGGGCACTTGTGGCTAATTGGCTATTAGGCATGGCATCTAGACGCAGCTGCTCATTATATTATACACAAAGCAAAACTCGTCACGACTCTGATAGTGGCACAGAGTTGACACCTAGATCACTTGCTCACAAATTTCCCAAGGCCGAATTCCTCCCTTAGATACAGCTGCCTTATGATGCTGCGTCCTTTTTGTCGCAGCTCAATAGATAATAGCGCACTACAAGCTGAACACTATAATTTGATAGCCTCATCACATGATGTCAACAGAGTTCGGCAATTTCCCTTGTATCGCCGACCTAGCTGCTCTAGCACTACAGGCAAGTTACGCTACTGAAACATTTCATCTTAAAAGAAGTGATATTGGCAACAACTGATAAAAGAGGGCGCGTTCTATCAGTGGGACGGGTCGGCACTAGATCAGACTAGTCCGGACCAGGGATGTCGGTAGAGAAAGAGTGAATGTGATTTTAAAACAATACGTTAATTGGATCAAGGTAGGGCACTACTCTCAACATACTAAAACCCATTAACCTTTTCAAATGAAGACCGAAACGCCTTCAAATCAGTATTGACTTGTGCCTCTAGCCCTGTTGCATGATATAATGACTTTGCGTTCTTCCACGTTGCTGACATGATCTGCTTTGTTATGCCAGGCATAGCCCAGGGGTTCGTGGGTTTCGGCGCCAAAACCGACCGCAGGCCCGTAAACGCCCTGAGCTTGAACGCGCCTTGCTCTCCGGCACTGGAAGTCTGACCAGAAGCAATCGAACCCCCTTTCATTCCTCCCACGATCATACCCATCACAGCGGCTTCGGCAAAGGTCGATCCTGCGCCGGCGAACAGATCATAATGGGTGCCGTAGAAGGCGTTGTTCACACCACGATCAGTCGCTTGGGAGAAAACAGTCCCTGCGGCACACACAAGCGACTTGCCACCTAGACTTGCAAGTCTCCCTACAAACGCTATGGATTTTGGAGCCAGGTCAAGGCCAACCTTGGACGCTAAGCGACCGGTTGCGGCAAGTGTTCGAGCCGGAGTGGCAACCGATCCAAAGGCCCCTGTGGCTGCTCCGATAGCAGCGTTGATCGCGACTGTGGTTCCAAAGCCGCCCCATAATTTTGCGGCGTTTTCTTCGTTCTTATGTTGGATAGAGTAGGCTATCCCAGCAACACCTCCCCCCGCCAGGGCTCCAACAGCTGCACCGGCGAGCACACCTGCTGCACCACCTGTGGCAACTGTTAGAGCGATGGCGCCCGTGATCAGGACAGCGCCGACACAGATCCCGGCTATCGAACACCAACTCCAGTGACCTGTTGGGTCTGTATGGTTGACTGGGTCGCTGTTCTCGAATGTGTAGCGGTTCAGGCCATCCGTACGGGCAAGGAGGTCTACATTCAGGATGTCGTCTGGGGTGGTGAAGCGACCAACCAAGGGATCATACCACCTGCCACCGAAATCGAGTAATCCTGTAGCCACGTCGAGCTGGTTCCCTTCATAGGTAGAGGTTTGATCCTTATCATTTGGGACATTGGATATCAGTGCTCCATAATCATCGTACTCAAGCTGTTGGAGTAACGTGCCGGCCTGGCCGTCAAAGACATGAGTAACGTTACCTTTTGTATCGGTGAATGAAACATCGACAGTTCGAATCTCACCTCCTAGGGATTGTGTGGAGCTTGAGCACTCGTATGTGTTGGAGACAGTTCCAAGCATGTATCCCTTGCTGAAGAGTTTGTGACGCGCAATCATCGAACCATCTGGCTGGGTATGAATGTTGAAATCGGGACTAATCATGAGGTCTGAGGATCCGTCTGGGTGGTTTCGCTGCAATGTTTCGCCTTCGTAATCCGTAATTATGTTACATGTAGCTGACACTCCGCTGCTCACGGTAGAGTATGATTTCAAGGCACCAAAACTATCATAGGTAAAGCTGAATGTCGACTTCTCAGTAGACCTCTTGATCATGCGACCACTAGCATCATATAATACGTCATACACATATGCATTGTCAGTACTCGTCCCAACTGCTCGTCCAGGACTGCAAGTGATGTTAATCCCTTGTTTGGTCGTCAAGTTACCCGCCTCATCGTAGGTATAAATGTTGGCAGGCCCATCTCCACATTGAGATGACCCAAGGCGCTTGCCAGAGTATGAGTAAGTGGTTGTAAGCCCAGAAATCGATTCATGTCGCTGTGTGATTTGATCCAGATCATTATAAGTGTAGTGATCTTGGACCAAAGAAGTCTTGCCTGACCCAAGGCTGTGACTCAGCGGAAAGCCCTGGGAATCGTACGTCCAGTCATGCTCAAAGTCACTCTTGATTCCTGTGCCTCGAACGACAATTTTCTCCGGGCTCTCATTGGCGTTGTACTCTGCGATATCCGCCTCCAGCAGCCACATTGTAGAGCTCCCCCCTGAAAGAGAACTCGACTCCATAAGGGCGCCACGATAGTTGTTTGAAAGTATTGTCCCATCGGGGAAGACCTTTTGAACAACTTCACCTTGCCAATCATAATTGACTGAGGTGGTAAGAATGGACTCATCAGCAAGAGTCCATTTGCTTGTCTGAGTTCGCCCGCACGCGTCAAAAGTGAAGTCAAAGCGACATTCCAAAGCCGATTTCGATCCTTGGGTATAGTCCGGATAGACGATGATGGAAGATGGTTTATCAACTCCCTCAGCCTCATAAGAGTAACATATCGTTCTTCCATCATGACCCATCTTTTGAACTGGCCGCCCCATTGCATCCCGTTCCCACTTGACGAGTTCATTATTAGCATTCACTTGAGATACAAGGTGTCCTGATGCATTGTACTTGTATGTCATAGCTACTACGGCCACCGCGTCAACATTCTGATACACATTATCGAGACTCGTCAGCTGTCCTCTTGAATTGTAGGTGCGACGTTCTTGGTTTCCAGCAGGGTCAGTAGCCAATGTCATGTTTCCTGCAACATCGTACTGGAACGTTGATGTCAACTTGTTTTCATCAATCACCTGTTTGACATGCTCCTCTTGGCCTATGCGGACGTAGCTCTTTTCAACAAGAGCCAGCTGAGTTGATTTTGGAAGGTTTACCTCAACACTGGGCGAAGAGAGAGTAGCGTGTTGGATCCTTGATCCGCCATCGAGATACGTCATGGTCTCGGCGATGAAATGATCCCCGTCTCCGTGAGAAGGACGAGCTTTGGTAGTTGTTCGGCCCAGTGTGTCGAAGGTTGCCTTAACACCATTGGCCATATCAGGGGCCCAGTCAAGATCGATCGAGCCAGAGATCTGGGTCGGGAATGCCTGGAAGGTGTGGTTGCCTAGGGAATCATATTCCCAAGCCATCCAGGTTATGCTGGTGCTGTCTCCATGCTGTGTGCACCGTCTGCGGACCTGTTGAGAGCAGTCCATCAGCTCGAATACTTCGCTCTGGCCATCATCTCCACTCTTTGAGTAGCTTAGAACCTTGATGCCCATATAGGCTGAGCCTGAAGCACCCTTCTGTCGCTCATATGAGATTTTTCGGTAAGGGTTGAGACGAAGATTGCCAATTGCCTTTGTGAAACTCGCATCACTGACGTATGAGTTGATTAAAAAGTCACTCGCGGCCACGCTGGCTTCCCCTTGGTCACAGCTCTTCAACTGTGTCTCAACAAGTCTGTCAAACTGATCAAAGCGGTGGCAGATTAAGGATCCGTTCTCCTCTATTTTCGCACACGGTTGACCGTTGACTTGGTCAAATGCTGTGAGCTGAGTCTTGGAGATACCAGGCCCCGTATTTGTCACCTTGACAGGAAAAGACTGGAAAAATGTGTCGTATGATGTAGTGGTTATCAATCCTGAGGCGTCGACAGTCTGCGCCTCATTGCCATACTCGTCGAATGTGAAGGTCTTCACGGCAAACGCACCGATATCCGTAGACCACTCAGAGATGGACTTCATGGTAGCTTTCACTGGGTCATAGTCGATATGTATCAGTGATGAATCGCCTTCTTCAAACTTGGACATATCGATATTCCCTTGCTTTGAAGATATCTTCTTGCCCGCTAACAAGCCCGTGATGCCATTGATGGTGGTATAAGTGCATGTTTGCCAAGCCTGAAAGGCGACTTGCCCTTGAACAGTTTCTGAAGAAGCTAAATTGGTGACGTTCCCAAGATCGTCATGCATATACGTAGTTGAGTTTGACCGGGTAACAACGCCATTGTCTAACATGTCAGTCTGGTCAAGTGTCTTGTTTGTGTGGTAGATGTTCCAAGGGCCTCGGGATGTCGATTTGCTCTCATATGTCGCCTTCTGTGATTTGAGCACTGCACCATTGCACATCCCAGTATCAATCTGACTCCTAAAACTGGTTATAGGCCATGTTTGAAAGTACTCTTCAGTAGTCAGAATACTGTCAGTTACGTTGAGGGTGTTGATTGAGCCAAATCCTTGCCAGCCTCGACCCATAGTGTTGACAACCGCCGAGTTATAGGTCCTCTTAATCAACAGCTTGTAGTCGAAAGAGTTTATTGAGCTGTCATTACTGTGTTCGAGACCAGTGACGACGTAGTTGGGAGCGCCTAGGACAGGGTAGCTGGTCTTGGAGTCATTTCGATAATCTTCCCAGGACACAGACGGTGTGTATACGCAAGGGTCAGCTAGAGAGCCATAGGTCACGTTTGTTAGAAGGCCCACAGGATTTCGAGCCCATGAAAGGAGGTCTGTTGCTGCTGCGCGGTTGTAAATGGGCACAACCCGCGGCGAATCATCATCAAGTGTGTAGAATAACCAATCGCCCATGCCATTCCCATTGAGATCAGCGGCGATAATATCCATCTTAGATGCAGGCATACTTTCATCAATAGGGTAAAGCGTGACATTGCTCGCCAGTCCGTTGCACTGGCCGTCAACAGACAAGCAGACATAGGCTTTGGTTTCCAGAGCCTGATAAACGAAGCTCACGCTTGGGTAATTGGAGCCATTGAGATTAGTCGCGTGGAACTGTCCAAAGTCTTCAGATCCTCGAGGTGAAGGAGATGAAATTTGTCTCGTAATTGTGTCTTGATATTTCTCGAATCCACCATCTCCATCTCCAAGGAATGTAGTATAAGCCAGTGTCATCTGCGGGTCCTGCCAGAGCACAGTAGCCAGCACAATATCTTGTGTCTCGTCGCCGTTTATATCACAGGCCACGACGTTGTATTTGGTTTTGTTGACTGGTACAGAACTCTCAAGAACAGATGTCTTTCCTTCTTGAAACCCAGAGTTTGAGTTCTGGTCACTGGCGGAGTCGAAGGCGGTGGCCATGATACTTCTGGTTCCCATACCTTGGTCTTTTGTCCAGACTCTCACAAGACTCATAGCTCCAGTCTTAGCATGGGTGAAGGTGAGCCAGTCAATGGTATCGACGTTATCGTACTGTGTTGACGAAAGCTTTGCATCTTGGAAGGCGATCTTGCCGTCTTGACTGTAGCTGCTAAAGTTTCTAAAAGCAAGCTTCTGACTATCTCCAGTGAATATCTGGACGATATCTGGGGTACCATGGCCTGTGAGGTCGACAGCCATAAACTTGGAATCTTCTGTCCAACTACAAGAGGTCTCTTTAGTTTGCGAGTCTAAGAAGCCTGTCCCAACACTCTCTGAGATTGAGAAACGAATATTGCCGTTGCTGTCAGCATACGGAATGACCAGATCAGACCGCCCATCGCCACTGAGATCCGGCGAAAGGATATCGGGAAATCCATTTGATAAATCCATGGGTGGTAATGAGGCCTCGGCCCCAGGTCCGGTCGATGGTGCCCATGTTATTGTGCCGTCAGACTTCCTAGCCGCCAGGTATGTCTTGATAGACATTGTACTGCCTAATGAGTCGTATCTCACGCATGCCAGGTCAGCCAAACATCTCCCACTGGTGTTGAGAGTGAAGAGTGCAACATTGTCTTGGGTTTCTGTAAGCCTGGTGACCGTCTGTGGCACCGTATTGAAGAGGTCCTGAGGTGAGACCCCAGGACTCGTGTAGCCGAATGTTGAGGGAATCAGCTCGACCTTTTTGCCGTCCTTGTTAGCAGTTTCAGTAACAGACGTGAGGCACGAATCGCCCGTAGATGAGGACAGTGTATAAGCCAGTTGATATGACCTATCGACTCGAATGACAGCTCCTTGAATAACACCAATATGTATAGCAGAGAGCAATGATCCCCACACGGTCCGATCTCCTCCAATAGACTGGACAACTTGATCACTCCTTGAGGAATAGTCAAGCTGCACGATTCGAGTGGCTGGATGGCCAGCGCTGTCATTTGAAGAATAACGAACTTCAGACAGGTAGCATGTCTGAATATCGGCAGAACCGCCCCCTGTCTGCGAAGCAGTTTGCTGGGGAGACGAGATATAGGTAAAAGTGACGGTATTGCCATGATAGTCGCTCTGTGTCTTCAACCACCATTCTGTAACTTTTGTTCCACCTGGAAATATCACTTGACTATCACTCGTCGTGCCGTATTCCCATTTGCGCCCCGTTGAGTCAGAAACCAGAAAGCCAGTTGTCAACTGTGTCACCGTTTTCCCCAGGTTGTCAATCTCGGTGGTATACTCTGTGCCTGTGACGCCGTATTTGCCATTTATATCGATTAATTCAACCCCATCCAAAGTCAACTTCGGCTGAAAACGATTGTAGCCCGGCGGTGGCGTGTTGGCGCCGTCCCACGCCATGCTCGACGGCCCGTATCGAATACAGGACAGGCCTCCTAGAGCCCAACCAAGACCCAGACTACCATTGGGGCAACCTTGACAATACTCCAAGGATAGTTCGGGTTCGTTTCCGTGACCGATTCCTGGTGGTACCTCGATGGTCAATGAGTATCGTGCAAGGCCGCTAGAATCAGCAGTGAGTTTGCCGCACTGGCGACCCAGCGCTGCTTCGTAGCTATCCATGAGGAGCTGATGGGATTTGGACTATAGTTTGGTAGTAGTAGAATGAAGGTTGGACCGGGATTCAGAAATTTTTGTTAGATCTTTCTTGCTTAGAGAAACAGACAACATTTTATTTGGTCGATCCATTGTCGCATTATGATAATTCAGGTATGGTGGCTAGTGATTCTAGTGAGTCTAGACTTCGGGCCGCATACAATAACTCTGTCTTGGAAGACGATCCAAACTTGAAAGGGTTTGGCGGCTGCCAACAAGACAAGCTAGTTGAACAATAATCTTACTGAAGACCGACCACTTTTCAGCTTTTGTCTCAAACTCGTATGACATGTGCGGGGTATCAAGCTTTGCACGGAACTAATGCTCGTGTTGAGATAGCACTTCTCTTGCAATTGGCCATCTTGTAGCTATTCGATTCCACAGCGGCTGTAGTTACGATAGTCTCCGCCAAATAGTGGCTTGCTAGCGTTATCGTGGTTTCCGCTTTCGACATTTGCCTACATAACTCAATCTGTTTAGAGTCGTTAGGCAGGCCCAGATAAGTATGCTTAACCCATCCCAACTCGATCCTCTCTTTTCCTCGATAGAGAAAACCACACCTTTAGAAGACGATAACTCCCAACGCTTCACCAAATAGACCTTGTCACTTGTCACTAGCCGCACTTCATCTCAAGATGAGCGGCAGCCAAAATATCGTATTCTTTCGAATCGCTCCTGTTCCCCAGACAAGCGACTACAGTGTCAAGGCATATGTCGCTGCTCTGCCAACCCAAGGTGGCGTCACATCATTGACTTTGAGTCCTCCTATCGATATACCATCTGGACTTGGGAACAATCGGCTGGGTGGCTTCAGGGCTGGCACTCCAGCCTACGACTACTACAGCGATGAAATCGTCTGGCCTTGTCAGGGTCAATCGTCAGCAGGGTTGCAAGCCGACGTTTGGCGTCTAAGAGTACATCTTCTCCTTGCTGAGGAAGATCGCACGCCTTTGACGCCGATCGATGTTCAAACAAAGATGAGCCTCATTCTTCAAGAGCAGAAAGTCACACTGGGGGGACTAAACGTTGGAAGCAAGACCCCCAGCGATGGGATACTGCTCGCTCGACGAGCAGCCGACGGGACTTGGACAAGATTACCTTTCAATTGTACTACCACACAGTCAGTATCGCAAACCGCTCTACTCGTTGGGCCACCGACAAGCGATATGGACTACGTCTTCTTTCTCTGGGATGAGGCGTGCCAGGGAGTATTCGGCATCAAGGCCATGCATATCAGCATGTTGCAGCGATCGCAGTTGGATACTCTCCAGCAAGACGAGATCGCCTATCAACAGCAGCAAAAGTTCAATGACCTGCAGCCGAACCCAAATTCCAATTTGAAGGATGTTGGCAATACCATCCTTTGGATCGATTTCGAAGTTGCGCTCGACTTTGAGTTCTACGCAGCGAATGGCTACAAGGCCATTATTATAAGTGACGCCCAGTCAACAACGCATCGATTGTACGTCTTTATTGTTCATCGTTGGTACAAGGGCATCAAATACTTCTACATTCCTTTGGAAAGTGATGGCTCACTGAATTCTTTAAATAAGAACATTGTGGCATCGGCATCAGAGACTATCTTATCGCCTATAGAGGACATCACCTTTTTGACAAATATAAACGTTCTTCAAAACGGTCAGGAGGTAATAGTCTTTTGGGACGCATCTCAATGGGGCGCCGCGAATCACTGTCTGTATGGTTACTCTGCAAAAATTGACAGCAATGGTCTATTGCCGGATGGCAATGGTTGGACAAATATCAACATTACTTATGAAAAAGAGTTCATCTGGGAGGGCCAGGCAGGTAATAGCTTCTCGCCTGTTATCGTTCCCAGCAATTATATTAATTTAAGTTAATATTATTTTCATAACTTAACATATCTTTTTATTTTCGCATACCTTATCTGTGGCACAAGCATTGTAGACCCCAATAGCCACATCATTGCCGGGGCCAAGACACAAGCCGATGAGCTTGTTAACACAAGTATTGATGTCGCTAAATGTCGGAAGGGCAAGGTTAGGGTGTTTGCCTTAGATGACCGTCGATGGCCTGAGCATTATTCACGCCTCCCCGATCAAACTGGAGTTCAAGAGCCTCCATTTCTTAACTGGATTCCTAAGTAGAAAATACCAAGAGAAATACTAATATCTTTAATTTTTTAGAAGTTCTCTTGGATGATATTGATGTAGAGATATCCTCGATCATTTGACTAAAACTCTTGAGCTGGGACATCCAAACCTGTTCCGGCGAGCATGCCAACTTGTAGTTACTTTGCTTCAGTTTTGGCATTGCTGGTGAGCCCAAATTCAATGTAGCTGCTTCCACGAATAGTAAGCCACCCGTGTTGAAACCATTTCGAACACCAGACTAACATTGCAACAGCAATTACTGTCGAGGTCCAAATAACGTGACTGCTGCCACCAAGTAGCGGTTCTCAGACAGAGGTACAGAATTATATTGAATAACCTTGTTTTACCATTTAATTGGCAGTGCTAGTTGTAAATACGCCATTTCTGACTTTTGATACAATCAGAGCAGTCCCAACAG
The DNA here is from genome assembly GCA_022627125.1 of Fusarium chuoi. Classification (NCBI taxonomy): domain Eukaryota; kingdom Fungi; phylum Ascomycota; class Sordariomycetes; order Hypocreales; family Nectriaceae; genus Fusarium; species Fusarium chuoi. The sequence goes on from JAJALE010000852.1 coordinate 263,496, forward strand.
CCCTTATCACTCCAGCTCAACTTCGTGTCACCAAACTGCTGCCACGTAATTCCCTTAAGCTGCCAGACTCCAATTGCACATTTTCCATATTCCTCAGACCAGCCTGATGCTTGACAGTCAGGGTTAGAGTTACAAAGAGCCGCACAACGCTCCTCTGAGTCCTGGTTGGGAAACTTGGAAGGTGCCTCATCCCACTGCCATGGGAAGTAACCCTGATGTTGGCAGACCAAATCGCCGCTGTCAATCTGCTTGAGTGAACAAACAGCGTCCTCGCTCGTGATGCTCGGGGCGCAAGTCGCCGTAGGGAGAGCAGTCCTCAGCGACGCAGAGTATGCATCGCGATCTTGGTCGTGGCAGAAGCATTTCCAGCAGCTTTGGTCACTCCACTCCATATCCTGGTCGCCTCCGTTGCTGGGGGTGAAGGCCGAGGTGAATATGGAGTTGGAGGAGAAGACACAAGCTTGTTGGTTCTGATCCCATGCCGAAGACTTGCAGCGGTGGGGCATTTGGTTGCAAAGGGCTACACAGTTCTGGTAAGTGTTGATGCCCTCTTGCCAAGGGTATTCATTCTCTTCGAGTGTGAAAGTGTTTCTAATAGTTCCCGATTTACTGCAGTCTTGATAGTTATAGTTGTTCTGATCGAAGGTGCATCCATCGGATAAAGCAAGGGTGCATTGGGGCATGGAAGACTCGGTTATTGTTGGGACATAAGAAGAGCTGAAGGTCGTAAGAGGTTCAGTACGTGTTGGAGTCACTGTGGTTTCTTCGACAGTATGTTCAGTAGAGCTAGGAGCCTGGCTGGTGGTATCATGCTGAACTGAGCAATCGTTAGAGCAGGACCAGCAGCCTTGGGAACTCCATGGTAGAATGTAATCATGGGCGTTCAGGTTCTGTGCTTCCTGGAACGCGCTGCTCGTCATGGCAACATTGGTAAAGATGCACCGCCCCCGAGCGGCATCGTGAGCTGAGGCAGCGCAGCCGTCTAACTGGTAACAGATGGTCGCACACTGCTCCGAGTTGGTCTGCATAGTGGCCTTATCGAAATCGTTGTTGGCATAAGGCTCGAGATCAACAGCACCAAGGTTGCCGATCTTCTCACAGACAAGGTCTGAAGATGGTGAGCTTTTGAGATGGCAGTTGGGACAAAGAGTGGGGATGGAGGGAGAAGCTGATGTAGTTGCCATTGCTGGAACAGAGGTGGTTGAAGGTGCGATGGTCGAAGTCTCGATATCCGCTGGGTTCTTGATGTCACAATCCTGACACTCGAAGCAATCGAAATCATTCCACATCAGGGAGTTCTGTGCATTCAGATCAATACCAACGACGCCCAGTGTGTCACCAAGCATCCAGCAGCTAGTCTCCGAGCCCAAGTTGTACAGCGCAAAGGCCTTGCAAGCAGATCCTTCCTGCTTGCAGAGCAGGGCACAGTCAGCGATGGAGTTTTGTCGAGGGTTGCTGGACTTTGTGCGACCCCATGTTCCTTGCTTTGCCTTTCCAAAAGCCCAGCAGGCCCTGGGGGCGGTAGGACGATCATTCTCAGACACTTGTGGAATTCCTGGCAAGGACACCGTCTGGGTTACTTCTGGCTGCACAGGGGTACAGTAGCCTGGTGGAGGGGCTCCTACAGGGCAAACGCGCGAACCAGTTGGTAGAGAGCTCGCGGTGGAAGGGGAGATGTCACTTGCGGTTGAGGGATGCAGGGCGCTCGTAGGTGGGTCCAGGGACAGAGTCGGAATGTGGCTCTCTGATGCTGTAGACGGGTCAAGACTGAGAGTCGTAAACTGTTTCTCTGATGCTGTAGACGGGTCAAGACTGAGAGTCGTAAACTGTTTCTCTGATGCTGTAGAGGGGTTCAAAGTTGGGACAGTGAACTCATTCGCGGTCGAAGGCTTGTTCTGACTGTTGGTGGTCTCACTAGTAGTAAAAGACTTGGTTGATGGATGGATAGTGTCGGTATCAGTCCCCGGTGAAAGATCAGTTGTAGCGCGTGCAGTTTCCGAAGTGAGGGCATCAGTTCCAGTGGAAGAGTCGGTTGTTGTTGGTGGGCTTCTTGTGCTCTCACTGTTTGGCCCATTGGATGTCGTAGTAGTAGCAACATCAGTTCCATCACCAAAGTCAATGGATACATCGTTGATCGTCTCAGGAGTGACCTGGTTAGACATGAAGATTGAGTCGACATAAATCGCCGCAATTCCGCCAATCGGGCAATTGACCGACACCGAAAAGGCACCCTGTGCATTAGGAACATCGGTCTGCTCAAGAACAGTATTCCAGTCGATAGCTGTTCCGATACTGAGGATTGTCGATGTATAGAATTGATGACCGGCGATGGAAGCGCTCAGGGTGCAGACATTGATCTGGCTGGAAGTAACCACAGCATAAAAGAAGCGAACAGTATACTTTTTCTGGATGTCGAGGGAGTCAAGCTGTTGCGAGATGCTGACGATGTTTCCAATCGCTCGCTTGCGTCCCGGAGGATTGTTGGCAGCTTGTAGCTCGACGCAACCCTTCTCCTTGCTGCCATCGCCAGTGTAACCCTTATTCTCAACAATCTGACACTGGCCTTCGACAGTGTAGTTGGGGATGTTGCTTGGGTTGGTGGGGTCTCTGACGGCGAAGTTTCCGTTGCCAATCACGTTCTTGACAATAACGGGTCCCTTTGTCTCCGAAGTGGTCGGGGCAGATGTCGTTACTGTTGCGTGAGGCTTGCATGGGCCTGCCAGGGCAACACCTAAGTTGCCTAAGATAGCCAGACCCGTCAAAGCGAAAGCAGAACGCATGGCGAAGGTTTTAACGAGTGTGATGGCCAAGAGAGGCACTGGGATGAATAACAAAAGTGGCGAGGAGAGCAGAAAGCGGCATATCGACTGTTTTTGAGGATGCGGGCTGCGAAATGCGGTGACCTCGGCCCCTAATTCAATAGAGACGTTTCCCAAGAGAGCGGTCGAGACACTACGCGATGAGACTATTTACTTAAAATCAACGGGTCCGCTCAATCGGTGACGACTAGTGAACGCCTCGTTCTCTGCTCTGAAACGGAAATATCTCCGCTTTTGCTGGAGGAAAATGTCAGAAGGTGTATTTAGATGTTATTTTAGATGACTATTGAGATTTTAAAAGTATTTAGCAAATCAATCCAATTAATTACATATATCTACCTCCCAGAAATGGTTCTATCCTGTTTCGTGGTTACTGGATGCTGGAAAATTACCCCTGACTTCAGCTTGAGACTAGCCGCTAGCCCGTGTATGTCAAAGTTCTGTTAAAGCCTGGAAGCCAATAGTGCATTATAGCGCTTGGCACTATTTAATCTTTTAGATACAGTTGTCATTAGCTACACTGTGGCGCTGTACCAAGTTGAGACCCTGATATTGTGGGCTTTACGGAGTAGTAACCAGAGGGATAGCTACTATTGGCTGGTTTCGATGGCGGCTTCAACGGGGAAAGACGCGGAGAAATGGAGGTTCCGTACTCCGTCGGACTTTCCTGTTTTGGCTCGTGGCCCTGTCTTCTGGCTGTATCATTGGGCTATCATCCACAGCCAACTACCCTATATTTCTAATCTTTGACTCCGAATCATCGAGTGTCTGCATGTTATATAGTAAGCCATCAATCGGGGAGGCTGAGAGTAAGATAAAAGATAACAATTTTTTCTCCGTCCCGATTTGAGACAGAGAACCCTGAAAACTAATTGCTAAATGTTGCGCCTCCAACAAAACTGGACTAAGCTGGGGTATCAACGCAGAAATCTTCGCCCTGGGTATGTTGCGATCCTTCCCGGCTAATAAATACAAAAAAACTATTAAGGTGGATGTGAAAGCCAATAGTTAGAAAATCTACGAAAATCCTCAGAATCACTATAAGGCCATGCATGTTCAAGGACAATAACTTTCCTAATGAAAGGCTCTCTGGGCCTCACAATACAGTCAACAAAGCCTTAAAACAACGACCTCGTCAATGCCATCTATAATGGCTTTGCCCTCAAATGCTAGTTCACACTTGATCCAGTCCTGGATTGGTGGTGATAGATATACCGCGATACGACTCTCAGTAACAAAAAGAACCTGATCGATTAGGTATAACCTTTTTTTTGCTTTTTTTGTTTGAAAGACTAGAACCTGATGTCGACAGTCAGTTACAAAGGGGAGAAGGTTTCTCTCAAGCTTAAGTCCTTGCGACGACTATTCCGAGTGTTTCTTAAGTACTGGATAAATGGTTTCAATATATCGGTTCTACCACGAAGGAACAAGTTGACATCTTGGGCACCATCTTCGTGGGCAGTTTGTTCAGACGGGTGGCAAAGTGGGGCCTGCCACTTACTTTCCGAACATCATTACTTCTATGTTCAAAGACACGGGCAATGCTCAGCTTCCTTTAGTGAACGCCGACTACTAGAAAAGGACAGCTAGGAGTGCCTGAAGAGTTGACCTTCGGAACATACGAGGACTAGTCATCTAGGGTAGCTTGTAAAATCGGAAATTGCATCAGGTTCAGCCCCCCGCTATTGGAGGAAGGATCGAGACTAGGAGATTTTTTGTACGACAGAACGCCTTTGATTGGCCAGCCAAGTTCTGGTTCCTGAACAGAATCGATAGTTCAGAGATAGGCTGCTTTTTAAGCCGCTATTTTCTGACGGACAGGTCCATGAGATGAGTTTCACAAAGGGGACGGCAATAACATCCGGTTGCAGATGAATAAATACAACGCTCGCCTCGAGTCTTGGCGCATTTAGTTCAGCCATTTTTGCTCGCGTGGCGTTGACGATTATCACAATGAAAGTGACATTGTTATCTGCTTTGCTCATCGCATCCGCGTCTGCTGATGCAGGCACTTGCACAAAGGTATTGTCAGTAATGCGTCGTGGTGCTACGTCGCTGACAATCGTAGGACGCCTGTCTCAAAGCAGTAGGACTCTCTAATTGCCGAGCTCGCAGATGGCCGCCCGCACACGAGAGCGACTGTTCCTCATTCCTACGATACACTTCGATCCCTTCTGCGACGACTGTGACTGCGACTGGGGAGCAATCGACCGTTACACTGAAGGATACCGAGACTCTGGGCCCGGAGACGGATGAGGCTACTGCGACACAGTCCGATCAAACGTAGGTCCTTTGAGCATCTGCAGCGCACATACATGGATTGGGAATAGCTAACATCATCTAGTGCCACCACCAGCGTTACTTCCGACCCCGTGACCGTTTACGTTGCTGTTACCCCCACCAAGACTGTCACTGTGACTATTGTAAGCACCAAGAAGCTGCCATCAGATCATACTGCTGACTTCATTATAGACACCAGACCCCTACCTGGAGACCGACGTAAACGTAAGGATTACGAGATGTCTATTTGAGGAATGCAAAGGCTAACAGGGACATAGACCAAGACAGTAGTTCAGACTGACGTGAACACGTATGTAATAGCCTCCCATCGCGTAGCATCATCCTGACTCTCTTTTAGTGTTACGGAGACAACTTACTATGGCCTTCCCTCCAAGCGTGCGATTGCCGCTAGATCCACCAAGAACATCATCAAGCCAACGGACATTCCATCCTATGCCGGATCATGCACAGATGCTGAGCAGTACAGCAGCGCTTGTGCCTGTATGGGCGTCACAGAGACTACCATCGAAGGAACTGGTTCTATCGTCACTGAGACTGTTGAGCCTCAGCCTGAGACGGTTGTCGATGTCCACACTGAGACCCAACCTGCGGTGACCATCACCACGACCCTCCCAGCCAAGACTCGAACTGTGACTGTCACTCTCCCTGGACCTCACGTTACCGAGACGACCACCGCAAATGCCACCACAGTTTCGACCTCCTTTACCGCTGAACAGGACACCATCATTACCACACAGCAAGCGACAGAGGTTGACAAGACTACATCAGTCACCACCAAGACCCGCTCCGTCGGACCAATCTGCACCACCTACACGCCTCAGAGCTCATGCCAATGCAAGTTCGAGGTTCTTTGCGACACAGCAGTGGACGTTGATCAGTCAGTCTTCTTCAGAAAGATAGACTTCAACACTTATGTTGGGAGCTTTGAAGAGTGTATGCAGCGCTGCGACAACAACCCGAGCTGTCAGTTCGGTGACTTTGCAGGACTTCCAAATGGTGGTCTTTGCTCAAGCTATAGTGGAAATCCGGGAGACTCTGGTACTACACCTCAAAGCGGAACTAAGTATTTTGAGAAGGATGGAAATGTTGACTGCTCGTCTTGTTCATCATAGAGCAGGGAACAGTCACCCATGGTTTTCAAATTTGCTGGATTCACGTTTATACTTTAGTATGTTAGTAAGTTTTACGAGTTAAATACACCTAACACGCGCTTTCGTTTCTTTTCGGATTAGAAACCTCAGCGTTGATATTGCGTTTAGATTCGACAGCTTGATGAGATTGTGGAATTTATCCTATATAATCCCTCGGTGCTTACATATATCTTTAAGGGTAAATAAAATTATTGGAACATTGTCGGCGGTTAATCAATGGAGTGCAATGTCCCACACAGAATGTGAGTATCTCTTGGAGCATGTTTCGACGCCAACCCTCACGAGCCGGTTATTGTCAGCATTGGAAGAATGCCAAACCATATTACCGAAACCGATGCCTTTGCATCGGCAGTATCGGGAGTATCGGCTTGTCCTGCGAAGGGCGTACAACAATTTATTTCTTTTCTAGCAGGCCGTTATGAGAGTCCTTTGTTCTCACTTATAATGATGAACACAAAACCACCGGTAGATGAAATAATCCAGCAGAATAGACTACTTCCATCTACTCAGAATTCCGTCAAGGCGCCCTTCAGTCAAGATGAGAATTGGCTTCCTAGGCCTAGGAACAATGGGCACGCCCATGGCCCTTAATCTTCGTCGGCAGTTCACCGTCACAGTGTGGAATCGCAATGCCGCCAAATGCATGCCCCTCGTCGAGGCCGGTGCCCAAGCCGCAAAGACTCCTTCTGCTGTGGTTGAAAAATCCGACGTCATCTTCACGATGCTTTTCGACGACAAAGCGATCCAATCAATGATTGATAACGAGCCCAATGACAAGTTTATGAAAGCCATACGTGGTAAAACACTCATCAACACAAGCTCAGTGTCTGTCGACTTCAGCCATAAGCTTGCGCAGCAGGTACAGAATGCAGGGGGCAAGTTTATTGAAATGCCTGTGAGTGGTAGCAAGGTCCCGGCTGAGCAGGGAAAGCTTGTAGGCATGATGGCTGGTGACCCGGAGGTTGCTGAACAGATCAGAGCCGTCGTCGAACCTATCACTACTGCGGCTATCTACTGTGGTCCTATCGGATCAGGCTTGAAGGCCAAATATTCCATCAACCTGTTCCTGGTCTCTGTGACCACTGGTCTTGCAGAATCAGTGAATCTTGCTAGAGCTCAGGGGTTGGACTTGGAGGCCTTTGCAAAGGTGCTAAACAGCAGTCCGTTGGCCTCTGCATACTCGAAGATGAAGATGGCCAAGATACTCGAAGGAGATTGGACACCCCAGGCTGCCATTAAAGACTGCTATAACAGCACTGAGCTGATCAAGTTTGCTGCGCAAGACGTGCAAGTTAAAACGCCATTTATCCAAGTTTGCAATTCTCTGTACAGACAAGCTCACGAAAATGGTTTGGGGGAGGAGGATATGATGGCCATCTACAAACTGTTTGCTCAGACTCCGGGCAAACATTCTACATAATTAGACAAGTACAAAAAAAGGATTCTGTGATTTTCTGACTCCGTTCTTCAACCCTATTGGGGCTGAAGAGCCTTGGCTTGAAGTATTATATCGTGTACTGCGTTTGGCTTTGCATCGTTCTAGTCACTGTCTTCTTTATGTTACCGGAGACCGGGGTAAGCTCTTCGCCGTTCATTTTAATCATTGACCTGTCTGAATGGGTTTACAGAACCGATCGCTTGAAGAGATCTCCGAAATGTTCGGAAAGCAATCTGATAGCGCATCCGAGAAGAAACTTGAGTCGACCGACATTGAGTGTATTGAACATCAGAGGAACGAGAAGGAGTAAGACGGTGCCTACACTTTGATGCTTAAAGAGGCGGCCAATCAAGATCCTACATTAAGGCTGACGGACCAGTGGCGCTTACTACACACATTCTTCATAGACAGCGACAGGATGTCATGACTAGTTAATCTATAGATGATCGCACTATTACTCCTTCATAGGCAGTGAACGCTAAAGATAACAGTATTTATAACTCAGTTTGGGCCATTCACCTACGACATCGTGTTGTAGTAGGGCAACCAGACCCAACAAGCTTATGCGACCTGCTCCTCTCAGGCTTTACAGCACTGGCACTTGTAGACTATTAGCTTACTCACTTATCCATGGGAATTAGAGTCTTGTGAGACTTACCGAAACAGATCCAGAATCATTGTCAGGAACAACCATTGTGGAACATTGGCTAGCATGCTCTGTTGTACCACATACGCTGAGGCCAGTCATGCTGTTGCAGACTGCAATCGGAGACTGTTATTCATTATAAGTAAATGAGCATTCTCTTCACACATGATGTAAACTTACACAAGGCGTGCTTCGCGGCACGCAGTCATCTGCAGCGACGAAAGGCATAAAGGTAGCTGCCAAGACGAAGAGGCTAGAGAAATGCATAGTGGTAATTGAGCGATGTCTGGACTTGATGGCGTGATGAGGTGAGATTTGACAGCAAGTGAGATAAGAAGCAGCTTGTGAACGAAGCTGGGGTTTAAGTACCTCAAGTTTGATTCGTTTCCAGAACATTACGAATAACCGGCCTTCCTTACCGACTGTTTAACTGCCAAGATATGAGATCCAGTCTACAAAGCTTAAAACAGATGATTCACTTGGTGGATAAACGAAAACTGATGCCAGTTAAACTCAAAACCGCAGATCGCAACCTCGCTGTTTTGTTTCGACTTGCAGCTTACGTAGCTTGGTATCCGTATTGATGAAAGGTGGATGTCGATCCCCATCTGAAGTGGATTACACGTATTAAAACAAAACAGACCCTTGGAAAGCTAATTTTTATGACTCGCGGCGTTTGCGAGACCGAGAGGTTTCTCAGCATCAAACACATTCACTGTGTTGAGATCTTTTGTTCATCAGGTTCACGTTCGATCTGCACATTTCGAACTCCACTCTTCCACTCACACTGGTTTGGAAGTTCTGATGGCATCTTTTCTTCTAATATGATACCTCGTAGCCTGGACATTCTGACTATTGCAGTCACTTCCTGGACTTACATCTCGGCATCGGAAGATGTTGGCCAGGATCCGATCCGAAATTCGGAGACCCTCTTGCTCAAGCCGATAGACTAAGTTGCAGCCTATAATGGTAGCTAATTGTGTAAATTATATTTAACAAGCGCTATATACTATCATGAAGTCACTTTTCTTCTTTCAATCTTCCAGCAGCTGGTTTATCTCAAGTTTCAATATTTGTTTATATCCAGGATCCCATCGAAAATGTCACCGGGTCGTCGCGACGTTGAGTTCCCCACTGTGGACGGACTAACCCTTAGGGGCTGGTTCTACACCGCCAATGGAGACGGAAAGCAACCATGTATTATCATGGCTAATGGAGTGGGTTTGCCTAGGAAATAAGTTCCATTATCTGCTAACCACTCTTTTACCTAGTTGGCGGGTTTGAAGGAGTAGTTCTGCCCCAACTTTGCCCAGCGGTTCCAAGCTGCTGGCTATGGAGTCTTGCTCTTTGACCACCGCAACTGGGGTGCAAGCGACGGTCTCCCCCGGAACGAGACAAACCCCATTCAGACTGCTCGCGACTACTCAGATGCCTTTGACTATGCTGCCTCGTTAGATGCGGTCGATGCCTCCAGGATTGTCTACTGGGGCACTAGCATGTTCGGTGGTTCCGTTTTATACGCTGCGGCATTCGACAAGCGTATTCGAGCGGTGATTTCGCAAGTCCCGTTTGTGTCTGGCGAACAGCTCAGCACACACCTCGCACCCATGATTGGATCCCTGTACAGCAGCCGACAAGAGCTCAAAGCTGGCAAGCATGTCCCACTGATCAAGCTGTTTGCCGAGACTCCCGATGAGAGTCTGCAGCAAGACGCCAAAACTCTGATACACGATGAGAATCTCTGCGACTTCATCAAGGCTTTAGATAAGGACACGCTACCTTGGTCTCCGAATGTCACTCCCCAAACACTTCTCAACGTGATTGCATTTGAACCTCTGGCTTTCATGCACCGCATTGCTCCGACACCGCTCCTTTTGGTCTCTGCCGAGAACGATATGTGTACGCCAACCTCTACTCAGCTCAAGGCCTATGCGCTGGCTTATGAGCCCAAGAAGCTACCTATTTTGAAAGGTTCTGGGCACTTTGACCCTTATCATGGCAAGGTCTTTGAGGAAAACGTCAAGAGGCAGTTGGTCTTCTTGAAGGAAGTCATTTGAAAGGTCTCATGGCTCATAACACAGATTTTGTCGCCTCTACTCAGTACAAATATAGCCCGTGTTGAACATTTCACTGGGTTACCTATAGAGTGATGATAGAAAAGAAAATGACTGATTGGTGGCTTTTGCCTTAAAGCAGGTATGAGGTTGTCGTACATCACTTAAGACATAGAGTCTGTATCAGATTTAGATTTAGAAAGCATAGCATTAACACAGAGGTTATATCAATAGGCAAAGTGCGTTAAATGATAAGTATGTATACTATCAAGTCTATGATCGGGTGTGTCTTAGCAGAACTATTTCCGCATATACCATGCCAAGTCGCCACCGTTCTTTTCTCTAAAGGTCAAGCCATTACCCATAAACCGGAACCGATTCCCGCCAGTGTACTTGAACATGAAATCCTCGGTTCTGAACTCGTCCAGGATTTCCTTGTAGTGAATCACACTGCCCGGGTACATAGCCGTTACCCTACCGTCGGCCTTTCCTTTCTTGAACCAGGACCTGCAGTCCCCCGTCCAAACAGTTGTTTGTATCAGTTCTTGAGCATAAACATTAAAATCATCCAGGGCATCCTGGCGAACTTGAACGGACCTGTATGAGGTGACAGCCAGTCAGCTTGAGTTCTGGTGAAACAGACTCGGAATTGTGACTTACTTGATATTCTGTGTAGAGATCTTCCTGATCCATCTTGCTATGTAGTCCACCGTGAATGACATTACAGCCAGTAAGCTCCCGTGCGCCAGAGGCGTGTTTGGACCGTTGATAGTAAAGAAGTTGGGCATGTTTGCAGCGAAAACTCCAAAGTACGCCTCTGGAGCATCCTTCCACTGCTCAGCAAGCGAGACACCGTTCTGACCTACGACTGTGTATCCAGGAACAAAACTGACATCAAATCCTGTCGCGCAAACAATGATATCAAACTCTTCCGTTTTTGTGAGGCTGCGAATTCCACCTTCAATAATCTTCTGAATGGGCTCGTCTTGGAGGGTGACGTTGTTTTGTTGCAGTGCTTGGAGATAGTTCTCACCGGGAGACAATCGCCGGCAGCCAACTTGAAATGTCGGGATGAGCCTGGCGCACAGATCAGGGTCGTGGTTCAGTGCGTCCTCCATCTTTGCCTTGAATAACTGAAACGCGCCCTGCTGTTCTGGACTATCCTTGATAGAAACTCTGAAGAACTTGTTCATGGAATGCTCAATACTATGCCGAAGCTTGAAGAACATCTCCTCGTCATCCTTAAATGCCTGGATCTCTTGAACTGTGTATGTGAAGTTCTTGCCCTCGGGTGTAAACTCCGAAGCGAATGCACTGCTGATCCAAAGAGGGCTTCGGGCATAGTCGACGATCCTAGCTGCTGTGGGTTGCAACTGCGGAAGGACTTGGACTGCAGAAGAACCGTTGCCGATGACGGCTATTCTCTTACCGGACCAGTTAAGGGTTCTATCCCATGAGGCGGTATGAACAAGCTTCCCCTTGAACTTGTCTAACCTAGGTATTGTAGGCCAGTTCCACTTGCTGAGGAAGCCCGTGGCGTTAATGACTATGTCTGCTTCCTTGCGTAAGATCTTACGGCTATAACCCTGTTGGATCTCCAAGAGCCACTTGCCAGTGTTGTCGTTCTAGACAGAAGATATGACTTCTGAGTTGAGTATGACAGGCTCTTGAAGCTTATACTTATCAGAAGTATTCTTGATGTATCTCCATATCTTAAGGCCTGTTGTATAGAACTGGCTCTAAGAGGGATTCGGCTTAAAGGGGAAAGTGTAGATGTGCGCGAGAATATCGCATGCAACCCCGGGATATTTATTGACCAGCCAAGTTCCTCCGATGTCATCATTCTTCTCGTAGATCTTGAGGTCAATGAACTGCTCTAAAGGCACGTCTCTATGCTTGTACTGATACGAGAGCATTAGGCCTGTATACCCGGCACCTATGCAAATAACCTTGAGTTTGCGGGGCTGGAAAGAAGGGCCTTCCTGTATAGGCACCCAGTTGTCTGGCTTGTCTATTCTAATGTGGTTGCGGGAGGTGGTTGCCGTGTACAACTTGGATTAGTTTGCGCGTTGCGAAGTCTAAATGGTGTCGGCCTCGACAGTGGCGATTGGTGTTGTTAACGTAGTACTTGAGTGGACCTAGTAAAGAAGGCGAAAAAGATTTAATAGTTAATGACTGCACATTTCTGCTGGGTAACGACCTTATTCCTTTGCATTTAAATTTACATCGGATTCTTGGAATTAGAGTTCTTCGGATCTATTGGCAATTCGGCAGGCTTGAAGCCCTGGGCCCGAAACCCGGAAGTCGGCCGGGTCGGATTAAGTCCTGCCTGCACCGGGTCTTGACTGATGGCAACTAATCTATTTATGTATACCTGATCCTCTATATCAATACTAGGAATTTGATCATACTTAAAATATATGTACCGAATTAAACCTCCCTGAAATATAGACAAAGCCATAATAACGTGGCGATAGCTTCTTCCTTTAAAGCCACTGATATCACAGAGCCTTGTTAGCTAAAAACAAAATCTTCGCTTTCTGCGTATTTCTCTCTGAGAAGCCTAAAAGTCATAATGGCTATAAAAGCGACTTTGGAGTTCTTCGGTATGTTTTCTGAAATATCCTGCAAGTATCTCAGTCTACTTTGAGTATACTTGCCACCCGATTGACTGAGTTAGGACTGATTGGAATTAATTAGGAACAACTACATTTAGGCTGAAATGGAAGGGCTTAAACATCTTCCACGACACCTGGCTTGATAAACCAGAGGGTCTGAAACGATACCTCGAGCTTGAGAACGTAACAGAACTGGATTACATAGTCATCTCGCACGCCCACTTCGATCAGTAAGTCGGAACAAGCATTTCACTCACGCAAGGTTTTAATAGTCATAAAGCCTCCCTGGGGCAGACCAACTTGCCCTGAGAACAGGGGCGACAATAATTGCCAATGGTGAGGCTATCAGATGCCTCCGAGATGCAGGCGTCCCCGAAGCACAATTGATCCCAGTCAGCGGTGGCGAAAGAGTACCCTTGTTCAACAAGGAAAATCTCACGAAGGCTGCGGAAGGCCTAATTGATCGAGCTCCAGCACCACCGATAGCGCCTCCTATGCCTCATGTCAAGTATGCCACAGCCGCAGTCCATGTTTGGCCGTCATTGCACTCTTTGATCCCTACAACTAGTCCCCACGACCTCCCTGAAGAATTCGATACCGCGGAGAGATTCACCGGGCAAGTCACTCCCTACGACTGTACCTTGGACATCACCAGACTGATGCAGTTTGGTCTCTTCAGAATGAAAGAGTTTATGCCCGAGGAGAGCATGGACCCAGGGACACGTGCCTTTGTCGAGTATGTGCAGGACCGCCAGAAGCATGTCATGTCGCACTTTGATGGCGGGCAGCTGATGTATAACTTTGTCGCTGACGGTAAAGGCATCTTGTTCAACAGTCACTTGGGTTTGTATCAAGGCGTTGCGCAGTGTGTGACCCCTAGGCCTACTGTTGCTATCATGGGAGTTGGCGGTCGAGCAAATCTTGATGGGAGACCGTTTCAAGGCTCGGCGGCTGAATTCCTTGTCAAGCAGGCAAAGTGGCTCGGTGAGCCTAGCAGCATCTATTTCTGCCTGAATGATCCGAAGTAAGATCCAACTTGCCATTTATTTCGCCACTTATTACCATGCTAACATATTCAAGCATCATCAAACCTTTCAGGGTGGATGTAACTGCCGCAAAGGATATGCTTGAACAGGAGACAGTGGCCAAAGCCATTGATACTCAGCCTGGAAAGGTGTACACCCTGGAAGTCTAATGTGAGGACTTTAGCAAGAGCTACCGTAATAAATCCATCCTATGATAATACAGTATCTTTCTTATTGCGGCTATTGAAACCAGCTCAAGCTAGAGAAGACCATACTACCTACATCTGAGGTATCTTCGATATGAGACATGTCGAGTAACGACGAATCTTGAAACAAGTCCAAAGATAGATCGTGGGGGATCTCCACCAACACTACCAAGGTCAACTCCCAGAGTCGAACCCTCCGTCAACGAGATGGTAGACAGAGAAGCTGTCGGGGTTTGCAGCTCCTGGGCCACGCCAATCTCATCATTCCATCTACTGCCCAGCCTCCCACGCTTGTGTTTTGGCAAAGGTGACTTTTCTTGGAGACGCCCGAATAGCTGACCGACTAGATGGCTCTGCTTCTCAATGATACGGTTATTCCGCTGCTTCACATACTCTTCACATGCGGATTGGAGCTGCTGCACAACTTGACAGTAGTACCTGGCTATACTATCATACTTTCCAAGCCTCTGCAGCAACTGACCAACGATTTCCAAATTCGCTCGCAGCGGGAATACGTGGTCCAAATCTGCAAAGTAAGCGACCCCCAGGGTCAGAGCGGCAGTAAAGGCAGAGTGGACGGGAAATGGCATCCGTTTGGGTAAATCATCCCTCGTCAGAACACTCTGAAGCAAGCGTACAATGCGAACAGCTGAGTCAACCGAAGCATACACAAGAGCTGTGTCGGGGTGTGATGGTGTTGAGATTCCTTTTCCATCTCGATCGCTGGCCCCTTCACGCATTGCTCGTGTAGCCGCTCGGTCAAGGAGCACAGGCCGGGTCAGCAGCATGATGGATCAGTAGTATGACTGTCTCATATTAGAGGATGCCAATGTGGGTACTGAATCACAGCCTTGGGTTTGTTCCGCGCACTCTAGCCCATCAGTCTTTAGGCCGGAACTCATGCGAGATGCCCATGAGCGATGTTCCTGCGTCATGCTTGTGATGAAGTGTCTTGAAACCTTGGAGGGCCCGTAGACCTCCCTTAAGACGGCTTCGAGAATAGCAGCCATGTCGATGGCGGAAGAATAGCCCTTCTCGGCCTTGGTGTTGCGAGTCTCATAGGTGCAGATAGGTCGACCCAGGGAACCGCTGGCAAATGTATCAAACAGTCGTAATGCCTTCCAAAGACGTTCACGGAAAGCAGAGTGAACGTGACTCATGTGTTGCGGTTTGTTCACTTTATGGATACCCATGGCGCATGCAAGTCGGCATGCGACCCCGATGGAGTGGTATGCGGCGTCTCGTCTTCCCGAGTTTATCTGATAGAATGCGATCAAGTTGTGACACAGGATCGCCGAGAGATTCGGTCCCTGGCTCGATTTTGAATTCTTCAGATATCTCGCGTATGTGTAATATGCTTCCGCGGTCGCATCTTCGTCGTTCGGGCACGCGAGTGCGCCATTTGCAAGGATCAAGTAGCAGATTGCGGAGGAGAGGCTTTCTGCATCATCGCCTTGCTGTAGCCATTCGTCTACTTGTGTCTGAACCTCTGATTCGTCCAAAGCACCCAGCAAATGACTTGTTGCTTGCATGCCCCAACTAACCAGTTGCTTCGCATGGGACGAACTGGGCTTTGGTGGGGGATCAGACACGGAAGCGGGACATGAGGGATCATGGTTGGTATGGTACTGTATCGGCTGGTCGACAAAGGGACACGGCCCCAATGTTCGAGAAACGAGCTGGCGGATCTGCTGAAGAAAGGATTCATTGGCGGCATCTCCAAAATGAACGGAGCCTTGTTGGTCGTTCTCTGCCAGCCGATACGTGTCGGGGAATGAGGTGTCGATGTCTAAAAATGAGTCCTTGAGCTGGCTCGCCGTCTGCTCAAGTGGTAGGTCGATAGAGTAGTTCAGCAGCATGTCTGCCAGTGGCTCTGGAGGGTCTGTTGGGTCTGCCCTGATACTCTGGTGGGAGGAGATGGACGCACGACGTTTTGGGGTTGAATAGCGACATTCTGAGGCGATCTGTCGGATGGCGCATCGACGGCAAGGCAATTTGCCGTCGCATCGCTCTTTTCGGCGTTTGCAGCTCTCGCATGCTGCCGCACAGCGACGGCGCATATTGTCACTCAGCCTCTTGGTAGGCATGCTGTATAAATTCCTCTTATATGAACTGGAGTGCGAATGTGAAGCTGGGAAGGACGGGAATACGAAAACCGATACTTGTCTACAGCGTACGTACGTACTTACGGGGGGATGCTCTAAATTCACTGCCGACAAAACTACCCGATTTAAAATGCGGGGATAGTGGGCTGTAGGCTAACTAACTGTCAACTAACTAGCGAGGTGTGTCAGGCATTGGGCCATAATTAGCGAGCTGGTGTTAACGACTAACTCCCTGTCTATATGTAATCAGCTGTCAAGATGTTTGTACTGCAAAGCGCGAACAATAAGGATGACAATTTGAACTTGAATATTCTATCAAGATAAACAACAGGTATAAGCAAGCGAAAGTTCAGCATGGTTACAGCATCTACAGTTATTACGGCGTCCTCTCTGCCCCTGCACTTCAACCATCTCATCATATCCCAGATAAATACGGAGTACCCCGCAATTCGTCCTCCCGCCACCACGGCATTGCCGGCCTTTGTTAAAGACCGGCCTCCGTCTCGGCGTCGCAAAACACCGGACCACTAATCATACCTCAATATCTCAGCTCCATGCCCGACTCCGTGACTACCTCTACTACTCGGATCTTTCAAAAGCCTTGTACAAAATAGTTGCTACAGGCAGCAGCAAGCCTGCCAAGAAGGATATAACACTACCTAGAAATCCATCGAGGTCGACGGTCTTGAGAAAATCAGCACTTGCAAGCTCCACGACCAGGAAGAAATAGGCGTCGACTTACCGGCTGGGTCGTACCTCCGCTCTTAGCGACCCAGGCAAAAGCACGGTCAATCATCTTCTTCTCGTATGAGTTGCACCTTGCCTCGATCTCCTTAGTGCTCAACGGCGGGCCTGCTTCGGCCGCCCTGTTCAATGCGAGCAACTCAGGCAACATGTCGGCAATGTCTCGCATCGCTTGGTTCCCGCCCATTCCCCTTTTCTGTCGTCAGCACATTTTCACTTGTCCATCGTGAACCGACTTGCCGGTTTGGCTGCATGGCATGTACGGCGTCGCCCACGAGCCATACCCGTGGATGGCCCTCTTCCGGGTTATTGCCATTCTGTGCACGGATTCGCTGCCGCCAGTTTTTGGAGAGTTTGTAACTGGCCCGAAGCATTGTCACTGTGATGTTATCCTCATCAATGGCTCCAGCGGAGAGCATGACATGGCTATTTGGGTTGAGTCAATGATGCATGAGTAAGTCAGGGGTTGCAAATCTTACTATTCTGGAGCCCAATCGCGGACTATGTCAAGACAGAACTGTTGTCTCTCGGGGATATCACTTGTGTCTTCGAAAGGACACAGCTCGCGAGGAACTGTAAGGCTCCAGTAGAATGACGCTTGGTTCTCGTCAAAGTCGAAATCATCATCTAGCTTCTGATGCCCGCCCTTCTGTTGGGAGGCTGGTAAGTAGACTGCTCGATGTCAATGATGAACCGTGAGAGTATCGTAGCCAATGGTATCATACGTGCATAGTAGAGAGAAATGCCGTTCTTGAACACCAGAACCGGCCCATTCAACAGACGAGGGGGCAGCTGGCACAAGCGTGCTTTGGTGGCAATACCCTTTGAAAGGAAAGCAATATGGCTTTTCATATCTACAAGATTCTTGGCCCCAATTTGTTTGTTTATCTGAGCATGAGTATCAGTCCACGCTATGGGTTTCAAGGCATGCTCACTAACCTTTGATCCGCTACCATCTGCAGCGACCAGAATGTCACAATACTCTGACGAGCCATCTTTGAAGTTCAATTTGACGCTTTCATTTCCACCGGGTCCATTTTCGATAATCTCATAGTGTGAAAATTGCTTGCCGAACTTGACCTTCCCCTTAGCAGCGACGGGGTCAAGAAGCAAGTCACGCAGCATGACGCGATTGATAGCCGATGACTTGGAGTAGGTCGGCAGTGCCGACAGGTCCAGAATGGTCCGGAACTTGGTGTTGTAGGTACTTGGTGCTGTCCTGGAAGAGCCAGAGTATCTCCCGAGCCTTTCCACGATGGATTGTAACTGTGAATCAGTCAGGCATGAGGCCAGGCCCTTCAATGCAGGGTCACCAAGACGGATCTGGTATCCTTCCCTCTTCAGGCCTTCTTCGTCACTTTCGAACACAATTGTGTCGACCCCATTGTTAATAAGCCCGTTAGCTAGCGATGAGCCTGCTAGACCACCGCCAACGATACAGACTCTGAAATTACCCATGATGAGCGTGTGAGAATAGAACAGATGATGGGTTTGTTGATTCACGGTGGATACTGGGACTTGAGAGTCTCAGGTGAATCCTTTGGTAAATAATGGGATTGCCCTGACCCCACCTGGTGACAATAGGCTAAGTGACTGACTGTCGTATATCCCGGACGGAACTGCGAAAAAGTCGAAGCTGTTCAGGCTCGGGGACCTGGGATCCGATGGTTGTATGTAATATACCCACGGGAATAGGTCGAGTCATGAAGTGGTACAGTGACAAAGATATCTAATACAGACTCTAGTGTCCTATTAGACTTTGCATACTTATACCAATGTGTTAATTGATTGGCTTGAAGGTAATGACGACTCAACGAGGTGTATAAGCCGTACCCGGAACCCGGACCCAGACCTAGATCCGGATCCTGGCTGCGATCCGGGTTATGTAAGAAAGAATAGTCAAGGTACAGGCCACGAGATACCAGGAATCATTTGAGGCCGAATTTGAGTAGCGAGTTTATAAGTAAGAATTTGTACTGTAGGCCAGAACAAACAACTATCAAAAGTCTATCAACCATTTTCCGTTTCACACAATTGGTTGTCAGGACGTTATGTCGCTCGATGCAAACTATGAAATTCCCCAGAACCAGCAAGCAGCTGTTCGAGATGGCTCAGGGCCTGCCGCTAAGGTTTCCGTAAAAACTATCCCTGTCCCTCATCCGGCCTCACTCAACTGGAGTGGTCTCTGCGCATCGGATAAATGCTTACTCCGCGACGAATGGGCCTCTTACAACGGGATGCTTCCTCCTATGACTCCCTCATCACTCGGCATCGCGGGACATGAAGGAGCGGGAGTGGTCGTGGCTGTCGGCGATGACGTTTCTGCCCTCTGGAAAGTCGGCGATCGGGCTGGGGTGAAGCGGGTTGAGTCAACCTGCGGAGTTTGCGAGATGTGTTCCAACGGCTTTGATGAAGTTCATTGTCCACAAGTCATCCATCATGCCGTAGAGATTGCTGGTACTTTTCAGGAATACTGCGTCACTGATGGACGATACGCTACCAAGATCCCTGACGGAGTCACGGATGAAGAGACTGGATCTATCATGTGCGGAGGATTCTCAGCGTACGCGGCTTGTAAGCGTGCTTCTGTCCAGTCTGGAGAGTGGCTCGTCGTCCTTGGCGCAGGTGGAGGTGTAGGACATTTTGCAGTGCAGTACGCAAAAGCCATGGCAATCAAACCTATGGGGCCTATGGGTTTCTGCTTGCCACTCCCTCGAAGGAGGCATATGACATCGTGCCACATACTCTAAGAGCCCGCGGAACACTGGTAGTAAGTACTCTCCCTCCTTGACAAGTGCGTTTACTCACATGCTCCATAGACACTTGGCCTCCGGAACCATCCCGCTGTTATGGCTGGAACGATGGCTGCCCTGGTCATCGGGAAGAGGTTAAACATTGTTGGGAGTCTTCTTGGCACCAAAAGGGAAGCCGACGAGGCACTCGAATTTGCAGTGAGGGGATTGATTCATCCTATTTTGACCAAGGGGACTTTGCATGACATTGATAGGTTCTGTGACATGCTTCAGGAGGGTAGTGTCCCGGGACGAGCTATGATCAAGGTATCTCCTTAACCCTCAGGCAAAGAAGGTTATCTGTGGTGGAGAGTCTGCCATAGTTTGAGGATATTTTGCCTCAAATCAATGCTTTAAATCACACATGGTGAATACTTTACACTTCTTCTCTTATCCTTATATTCAAAGATGCTATAAGAAAGTCTAAATCATTCAATAGAATTTCTTAAGAATTGTTCCGCAGTGCATAGTCAATCACAGACACTGAGACGATGCAAGATACCTTTCCCCTCTCGTAATTCCCTCCGTGAAAGCACAGACACAATTCCACCAAAGTCGGAAGCGTCGTCTTGCCACTCATCACCCTTCCACCGTCTCCTCGCTTATCGGAAGTTGCCCTCTCCATTGCAGCGAGACAGGGGAGGGTTGCTACCAGGCTTGGAACAAGCAGAGATGGCACCTTCAATCCAGGTGATACCGTTGTAGCTTCCCTCGCCGCGGCTGTCGGCGTACCAAGTACCAATCTCGGTGGCAGATCCAATACAGCCCTGGAACTGACGACCAGAACGGCGAGTGGTGAGAGGCTTGGTGATCATGACACCACAGTTACCGTCCTTAATAGTACCCTTAGTAATGACCGAGGTCTGCGTGGTCCAGGTGCGGCTGTAATCGATACCAAGAGACCCGGCCAGCTTGTCCTTGACGAAGGTGAGATCGACTGCAGCACTGCCTCCAACGGTGTTGGAGACGCTGTAGCCTGAAGACACGCTGATGTCCATGTCTCCGTTGGCGCAGACAACAGGTGACATCTGCACGTCCCAGTCGACAAAGGTCTCAGTCTTGTCAGTGGTGATGTAGAAGGTGCCGCTACAGTCGTCTCGCTTCCCGAAGTAACCCTTTGGTGCTTTGGCGTACTTGGGCTTGGGCAGGTCAGTGCTGTTGTAGGAGGTCCAAGACGGGTCCAGCTTGGGAGCACCAATCTTGATGCCTTCAGCTTTGAGCTTGGCGAGATAGGTCTCCTCCTTAACGACGTAGGCTATCAGGTTATCAGCTCACGCCCTTCAAAGGATATTTAGAGTGCAACTTACAAACATCCTTTACGGGAACAATGACGTCTCCGGGCTGAATCTGGTGGTTTGGAGTCCACTTGATGGCTCCTGGGAAGGGAGAATCTTCCAAAGGCACCGCACCAGTGGCGGAGATGAGCAAAGCATAGACGAGGTTGGAGCAATGCATCTTGTGAAGATTATTAGAGTAAGGTTTGATAGGAGAGAAGAGGGAGAATGTGATTGTGTGAGTTGGTGTGATTGATTTGCTCTAGGCTAAGTAGGAGACAGCCAAGTATTTATGTTCGAGCGAGATACGCAAACTTAACGATCAATGTTTGGTCTTATTCCTGAAAGTATCAACTACCGACTTTCTCATTGTCCTACAGCACTAAGTCCAACGGCCCTCTAAGAAATCCTCGGTAAACGGATTGAGCGTGCTACGTCAACCCGCGCGTTTGACAGCTTCTGGGTATGATGTCAATTCTTATCTTAATAAACTTTAAAATTGGATACGTAAATAACGCACTTGCCCTTTCTGGCGCGAGATCTGTAGTCCCTAAGTGGAGTATCGTCTCATGTTCCTCAGGGCTGGTGATGATCAAGTCACGATTGCAGTTAGTTCATTGGTGGGGCGACCAAACTAATCGTCTCAGCTGCTCGTATAGCGAAAGACGTTGGATTCTGCGACACTGGGTTCTTGAATCATGACATGAATCTATCAAATTCGTGAAATATCATAGGCGCGAAAATTATACCAACTCAACTGCCGATGTACGGCTTCACCGACGATCGGTTTACGAATGTCCTGTTTGGGATCAAAGAGTTATCGACTCGTCGCATAGCCTTGTATCTTCAGCTCTTGCAGGAACTCTTCTCGGGCCGGCAAGAATTACATCGAATGAAGCATAGAGACAAATTGTATAAAGATCTAAGTTATTCCGCTGTAGGAATTCATCTCGCCAGTTCATCCTCCTCAAACCATCATTACTTCTTATATCTTATCCATCATGCAAATTTCTCTCTTCACAGTGGCCATCATGGCCATCAGCGGGTTCGTTATCTTTACACAGACCCTCGACGTGTTCTTCCAAACAATCTAACGCCTTTGATAGTGCTCATGCTGCTACCCACAAGGCTGCTGCCTGTGTGTCCAACAGGATGTCGTCTCCCGTAGGCGGAACCCCGTTCAGCCCAAGCTACAACTGGCAGACCACCTATGAGGTTCTGGCCGATGCTACCAAGTGTGCTTGCGATATGTACAAGCAGCGAAACACTGGTGGTGAGTGGTGGGACACATGCACTGATTGTACTTTCGTAAGGCTGGACCGGTCAAGCTTAATTCTTTTTATGTTAATTATCAACAGGATGGAACGATATGTAACTCGGCCGACGGCCACATAGGTGGCGATGAGGTAAGATCAAGAGGATTGATATAACTTCAAAGATACTTATCAGTTTGCAGTTTACTTATTACTGCGAAGACAAGTGTGGCGCTCAGGGTGCTGAGGCCGACTAAAGGGTCAGGACATTTATACTATTACACTGTTTCCAGCCTAATACTTAACCTTGTAGGCCGCAATCATCCAATAGTACTATCACAGGTATATTATCGTGCCACTTTGATCACATACCTTAACCAAGACATCCACGTGTCGGAGTTGCTTAGTAGCTGAAATAACACTACAGGGTTTCAAATCTGCAATCGTACATTACTACTAAAAGCTTTAGTAAACACATCAGACTGTATTGGCTTCTTATGAAGATGAGCGTGGTACTATTACACACTCTACTTGTATATCTTGGGAAGAAGTGTAATGTGTTTGTAGTTGAGTCTTGTGGCCGAGAGCTCATAACACCACATGGATCTTGGTGAGACAAAGAGAACTGGAGTGCTCAGAGAACGTAAAAGCCTAGCCGTAAATACCCTGCATGGTCCCCATCATTTTCACTCCCTCACAGAAGTCGTGAATCAATAAAAGATTAGCGACTAGTAGGATCTCTCTCTGGATAAGGAGTAAGAATATAATAGGATAACAAGAAAGGTGTAGGAATTGTTCTTACCAATTGAGAAGGTCACAGTCGCGACTTCACCTGCACCAGTTGTATGATCGACCTTATAGTTCTTTGGACCTTTTGCGTTATATGTGTTCAGGCCGGTGTTGGGATTCGTGAAGTAAAACGTAAATTCACCAGCTTGACTGGTATAAGTGACGCTACCGTCTACAGCAGCTTCAGCAAAACCGGCAATTGCTTCGAAAGTCGGAGACGTTTGGCCTTGATCGATCTCGGCGGGCGGAGAAATCGCCCATTGACCGAGTTTCAGCGGTTGGGGATCAGAAAGGTGGAGTATCAACTCGGTTGAGTTCACAATCTTTATAGTGGTAGATCGTGTGTCACCCATGATGGAAGAAATATCAATATAAGGAGATAGTAGGAAGTGTGATAGTGATGGATGTAAAGCCTTGAAGTGGGTTGAGTTAAGAAGAATGGCAGAGGGAATGAAATGCAGAGCCTGCTTATATACTTAATCAGAGAGGACCGGTACTTCAGTGTAATGTCAATGGTATCGTAAACTACGCTCTACCTTTCAGCCCGCCACTTGCGAGAAGGACAATTCTAGACTGCGGAAAATAGTCTCAAACCGGAAATGATGCCCGATAGCTGATTTTCATAATTCTAGTACAGTATCACAACATCTATGTGGCGTTATATGGGCGGCCGACACGTGTAGGTGTTGTGAGGTTGTGAGATAAGTGAGGCACTATGATTGGAGGTGAGACAGGCTGAGGGGACCGAGCGAGATATGTACAGCCAGTGTAGCTTGTTGTCTGGCAGAGCCTTACTTGATACATCGCAAGATACAAGATGGTACCAGGTTGAGATAGTTTTTGATCTCCGGTAGTTTGAATATTGTTGCAATCTCAGGCAATTGGATGCAAATCGACGGAATCCATAGAGCACTAAATCGGCGTTCATTTTCTTAACATGTACCTCTTTGTGGCTAGCTAGAAAATATAAAAAGGGAATCGCATACATACTGTAGGATAGCTTGAAGCGGAGATGATGATGTACGTGCCGCCTCTTTGGCTTAACGTGGCGGTTAATATGCTTGTCTTGTTACTGTTGTTGGTGAAGAAGGTTTTTGAAAACTATGCACCTCATGATTGAGCCACGTTGGCAGTGTCGAGATCAGATATCACATACCTTTCGACACGAGAGTAGCCAGTGGTTTTCAGCTGAGCAGATTTAGCTCCAAATCTTGATCTGATGCAAAGTGACTCTCCGCCAAAGCTTTGGATACGTTTACCTGACTGACAGTGGATGCATTGGGTTTCAGAACATGTCGACAATGAAATGGCTTGGCGCATGAGCAACATTCTCCCGAAGGGTGATCTTCATCAGACGGTGATTGAAACTTCGAGTGAATGATTATTACTCTGAAGAATTGAGACAAGGCCACGCAAATTCTTCTACACTAAAACTTCTGTTTCAACAGGCTGTATCACTTATCAGTTTTGTATTAAGACCCTATCGCAGTAAGATCCAATGTCCTCTTACTCATTTCTATTTCCACTGGCGATACCTGAGACACCTTGCCTTCTCACAATTGTCAAGGCCACGAAATTCAAGTGGTGATGGTACCCGCAAGGAACAATGTCAACAGCCCTTACACCACGATCTGTGGCGTTACGCCTGATGGGGATTTGGGAATGAATTGACGGTGTGCTACTAAACAAAGTGGAAATAAGAGCCCATGGAATTTAGTTTCAGCTGACTTGTATGTACGTTTTTGGGCGTCAAGTGGCAATCAAATGTTTATAGTAAGAGGATTACCTGGACGAGGGCAAAGCCTCGTCCTAAGAAAGTCTTGCACAGTGTGGTGCCGCTGTTACCTGGACGTTCCTTCAGATAGGTTTTATGCATAAAAATCCTTAGTTCGATATTTTAACTAGGATGTCGTACGATTTTCCCTAATCACATGGTCTAGACCAATGTTCAGTCTCATTCTTCAGCTTGCCCTAAAAGCGACAGGTATGTGCCATTTCAAAAGCGGCTGTCGGGGCCGGGAGGAAAGGGACCTGCCGTGTCTGCCCAATTTTAGTGAACGAATAGTAGACCTTTCTAATACCTAACGGAAACGCCAAAACGGATTTACATGCCGTCTTCAATGAAACGTGACAGCTTCATTAGGTTCGTAGGTACCTAATACTTCGAAACTATTTGAATGTATACAGAACTCAGATATAGCCTCATGTCGACCAAAGAAGCTTTCTATTAGAGCCAATAATGACTGCAGATGTCGCATAATCACAATCCTCTATTTGGTGATATCCAAGACCCATCCCGCAGTTCGCCCGAAGCAATAGCATTGATGGAACACAGCTTGTGCCGGAAGCAATCCCATTGGCTAGAAATGGCAGCAGGAACGTCTTAATTCATCACGTCAAGTCATGCTGGAAGAGAGATTCAGCTACCAATCACATACACAACATATCCTAATTCGGATAGTGGCTTGCAAGTGACTAGCGTAAGGAATTCAGAGAACAGAGATGTCTAGACGCTACATGTAGGAAGTGTACGAAGATCTCAATAGTAAAGGAGCATAAATTCATTACCTGGAGACTGGAAAGCAATGGATTATCTACCATACTTCGACATTCATATCCATTATCCTGTTTGATTCTTGATACTGCAACCATGTCTGATAACCTCGCAGCGCTTCAGCAAGACGCTATCAAGTCTATTGCGAGTGTAAGCTCTCTTTTGAGAAACGCCATTGCTGCATCACTTCCCGTTGCTCCAGAGCAATATTTGACTATCGCAGTGCCAGGCACAGTGATTGACCTTGACGATTATGTAAACGGGGGCTCTTTTGTGTGGGATGCTTCCAAACATGCGACAACGCCAACTACAGTCAGGCAGGCCGAGGCCACTTTAGTGGATGGCATGATGCCTATTGCTTCAATTATGGTAAGTTTCGCGCCTGTTTTGATTTAAATCATCTGACATTCGAAGATTGGAAACACTGGTAGGAGTGTTGCACGCAGCTATACACGCTCACTTGACGTTCTGCTTCCTGTCAAGGCTACCATCTCCGGTGCCGACGCAATCAGAAGCCCTGGCAATAAATAACATGACGATGCTATGGAGTTTCTCAAGTTGACTGGACCAGGCTCTGCTAAGACTATTGTCGAGAGATATCGCGACAAGCAGTTGGCATGGGCAAAGGAACAGTCTTCATGGGATACGGCCAAGATACAAGCGGAAGGTAGGTTCTCCTGGACATTGGCAGAAAGTGTCTCTTGAACTTGTTAAAGATAATTTGACAATAGTGCTAACCAACTGTATACAGAACGGGCCCAAAAGCTGTTCCCGCCTGGTCCCAGTCCTGATTACACCAGCAAGCAGAAAGAGTATATAAACAACTAGAATCAAGAGACTTACTTCATGTTCAAAGCCAGTGTTCAAGCTGCTTGGATGGATTGGGTCGTCAATGGCCAAAAGTATAACGTGGACTACAGCTTCGGCATGGTTGACATCGATTCAATTATGAGCCGCATTGAAGACAGCAAAGAGTCTCTGCGCAACTCTACAATCCCCGATGCCACTGGCTCCAGTGAGGTCTATGGAGTCAGTCTCACCTCCAGCAAGTGGGCTACGTACTGCAAGCGCAAAGCGGAAGGCTGGAACGCACGTAACGGCACGTACACACTGGCTCAGCTGGACAGTGAAATAGCCCGACTCGAGAGCCTCTTAAGGTCTTACGAGCTGGCAAAGTCGCTGGTAGATGTTGGCAAGGATGTAAAGCCACAGTACCCAGTGGCGGGTGCTTTACCTCCGTCGCAGAGCCTTGAGGACAGTAAAGCGAAGGTCGAAGCCGCTATGACAACCTTGTACGAGAAACAAGCGGCCTTGGCTGGCGTTATCTATAATCTTCAGCAAGGCAAGCCGGGAGACGAGGAGAAAGCCCAAAAGGAAGTCCATCACGCCCAAAAAGAGCTTCAGACTGCTCAAGACCAGAATAAAACAAACCAGCAAGCTTGGAATGAATACAGTCAAATGGCTTTTACCGAAGACACCAAGAAAGGTGCACTGAACTGGTTCGACAAAAAAGAAACCACTATTAAGCAGGAGCTGGATAGGCTCAAGTCGCTACGCGTAGCCAAGGCTGGGGACGATACAAACAACGCCACAAGTGTACCAGTTATTGTGTCTGCAACAGCTCCAGCTGATGACAATGGAGAGCCAGCGGGCACAACGCTTGCGGCTCGAGGTTCGGAGATGGCCAATCCCGTTTTCAAATCTCCGTCGGACCAGCCTCCGACTGCCCAAGACGCAGATCCATGGACAAATATCACCTTTTCCTACTCTGCTTCGGATGTCAAGAATCACTCCACAGAGTCAGAGTGGGGCATGAAGGTCGGAGAATCGGTTGGCTTTGGGCTTTGGTCGGTCGGCGGGTCATATGCCCATGACGAATCGCACAAGTCCATGCAGTCGGACATGGCAGGTTGCGATGTGAGCATTTCTTTCTCGGCCCTTGTTGTCAACATCAACCGCCCTTGGCTTTTTGGTGAGCTCTTCAGTGATGTTGACATCGAGGTCGCAAAGGGAGTCAAGCTGAGCCCAGGCCCAATTCTACTCCAGAAGATGATCAAGGAGCAGAACGCCGCTGACATAGCCACATGGAGCCAATTTCCAGCCTACCCAACATCTTTCATAGTAGCCGCCGATACAATCATCGAATTCACAGGCGCCACGAAGCACATAGAGGAGCATTTTGATTCTCACAGCAACTCAGGAGGTGCTTCGGTTGGTTATGGGCCTTGGTCGGTATCGAGTACCTTTCATGAGTCTGCTAGTGAGCAAAGTATGCAGGTTCACTCTACGTCAACTGGCTGCAAGATTAGCTTTGGGGCACCTCAAATTATTGGATGGGTGAGTCAGATTGTACCAGCTCTGCCACGTGATGAGCATTATGAGCCCCTTACCCAGGGTAATAGTGTTCTAGTACCTAAGTAGTATATTGCTTTGTCATCTATCATTACCTTCTTAGCTTAAAATTTATTTCATCTTCGCTCCCGCGCCATCTAGCGTGGTTTGACACTTGAAACCTGAATCAAATACATCAGATAGGTGTTATCGAGATGCCCATAGCTCCCAAAAGCTTGTACCTTCGAGGGCTAGATTGAACCTCGCTGCAGACTTGATAGAACATTGTGCAAAATCCGTAGCAGAGGCGGTAACGGTCAATGTATCGTTATGCAAGATTGGTCGTGTTGCCCGTTTCGGTATTAGTTGAGCCAGTCTATGAGGCTTCTGTGTTTCGAGAGTCGGGCAGGATAGGAGACTCGTCGTGTTCTAACGAATTGAAGATATAACTTGTTGAAATAGTTTGTGCGGTGTCACTAAAGAAGAAAGTATAAATAGCTATATCATAGAAAGTCTACTAGATCTATAGTTAAATCTGCCGGGCAGTTGGGATAGTGCTGCTTGATTCTAAGAACCCATCACTAAGCGCCCAATCGCCATTGCCTTTACTCCTTTTTGGCGTGTAGAAAGTTGGGCGGTCATATTTGACAAGTGAAATGTTCTCCTTTATACGGAAGGGCAGATCAGGGTTGCTCGTCTAGTGGCGACCAAAGCGATAGCCAGCTTGTAGTCCTTGTAAGTCTCGTCGACAGCCTTTTACGCAGACTCGCCATTGAAACCACCACTAATCATAACGAGCGCTCGCTTACCCCAGGCGTGAACTGCGAAAGACACATTGTTATCCCTACCGCAGTCGGCATTGACATTTCCTCGGATACGTTCCTCAATCAGGTCAACAAATCCAACATTTAGGGCTCGGAAATGCCGGACGATGAAGGTGAAGGTCGGGATAAAGTCGTTCATTCCCATGCCTATGAAGTCGCTCCATGGGCTTAAGCGCATCGTCACCTTATCGGACCCGATCTCCTTGGCGATTGCCTTGACAACCTCAAGGGGGAACCTCACGCGGCTTCCAATGCTGCCGCCTCAATGGTTTGTCCTCTTATTGGTAAGATCCTGGGGAAACTGATCAAGTCAATATCCACCACCGCCTTGACACCGTCGAACCCAGCCTCAATGGCGTTTCTCGCAGCGATGCGGTGGTCCTCGATGACTTCCCGTAACTCCTCTTCAGACATTATTTGAGAGAATGGACGGCTATGGGGCTGGGGCTAAGAATATCTAGGCGCAGCTCATTACGGATAGCAGGGTAGCTTGCACAGTCTACAACCCATAGCTGGCACCAAATATGAAACGATGTGAACCCCATTTAGCTTGTACAAGATCAGTGAATTTACTAGATCTACTATCTATAACCAAACTATTTTATCATGATTATAAAAAGGTAAAGCAATGTTATTAAATTTTAAAAAAACATCAATGGATCAATCGGTCTGGATTTTGGTGCTTCCTGTGACACATGCATATTGAGCCACATGTGTCATGTCATCTGAGTGCAACACACCATATAGCACCAATGGCAATACAAAGCACAAGAAATATTCAGAAAATTAAGGCCCTATTTCAAAAATCACACAATTATTTACTTAGAAAAGAGAAAAAGGACTTTACACAAATGTGCAACGTTGGCGGATATAATAAACAAGGCGCAGGCCACTGACCGACGTAACTTGTTCATCTTGTTCTTGATTTCCCGACACACGACACTTTTGACACCAACGCGACTCTTAACAAAACACGACAATTCATCAAGCGTTTAAAAACTGAGACGAGTAATCTCATCTTCTCGATGTCGGCAGATTCAAAGAAAAATGCTGTTTTTCGTTAGTTATTTCATTACTTTTGCTGTACTCAAGAGCTTTTCACTTGCTAATACGCGCATATTGGTGACTCCAGAAAGCCCCATCCCAGAGGCCAGTCAGCACAGATCCACGACCCCTCACGATTTTCATTTGGCCTCGAACTCTGAAGACTGGCGACTGGAGCTTCTACGGCATGAATAGGCGACAATTAATCCACAGCAATTGATGTTGTCTGGACCAATTCCGTGTGTCGGCGCGTCGCATGAGACTCGCATCCAGGCCCCTCAAATCCCCACCGCTTTTTTGTCAGAATCACATTTGCTCCCCACCGTGCTTGCTCCGAACGCACCCGCAGCTCAGTCATTGACATCGCGTCTTGATGTTGGCCACGATGGAGATGTTCTGAGTAATTCTGGTTGGAACCCCAATGACCAGTCAGGTAGCCACAGATCCAATGCAAGGTCACCAACATGGTCGAAATCGTTCTTGGCCTGCCCTTACTACATAAGGGATCCAATCCGCCATTTCGGGTGTATCAATTTGAAGCTTGACACTTACGGGCGCGTCAAACAACACTTAAAGAGAACTCATTTGACTTTCGATGCCAATAAGATGGAAGGGCTTGTATGCGAAAACTGTGGTATCATCTCCCCAGACGAATCTTCCAGGAACATTCATCGAGTTTCTGCTGAATGTGCGCCGGCGACCTTGCTAAATGAGCGTGGCGTATCACGCCAAGCTTGGGAAGGACTTGAAAAACGCCTAAAGAGTGGCTCAACGGATGAGGAGAAGTGGCTCAATATGTGGTTTGTTCTATTCAATCAGCCACTCAGTACATCAACACCGATAAAGGATACTGTCATGAACAGATTATTCCAAATCATCCGCAACTTTTGCCGGGTTGACGGATATGGAGCAATTCTCTCGTTGCTTAACCAGGAAATGCGCCGAGTTAAACATGGAAGCGCGACGCAGATGTATGAATTGCTCATGAAGCTGCTCGACTTTATTCGGGATTCCATTCATCAGCTATTCAATGCAGAGGTTGCAGGCGCAAGTGGCTGAACTTTGTACTGGCACGTTGTATATACACCTACAGAGTATATATGACTGCATAGTGTATGCAATTGCATTTTAATTAATCGTTATAGAAAACGAATATGGCCTATAGATGCTGTTACTTACAGCCATTGGGTTAGGTGAAAGACATTTTCATAGCTTATTAAATAGGCCGGAGTTACTTGTGAGGCAGCCTGTATTGACGCCGGATATATCCCTTAAAACCCGACGAGGTAGTATGGAGGCTCCCGCTTCTTCAAGCCAATTACAGCGCCGACCCTCTGGTACTAACACCCGCCTCGCGGTCAGCTAAGCAACGGTCACCTTCGGCACCGAATCGGCAAACAAGCCATCTGAAGTAGTTGTAAACTTTACTACCTAGGAGTCTGTATACAATCAACGTGAGTATATAAACACTCTCAACTTGCCCAATTACTTTTCCCTGTTTTCTAAGTCATTTAAACAGAACTCAGTTATTACGTTACAAATATGGCGAACCAAGAAATGCCCAAGCCAACAAGACCTAATTCATCAACATTGAGTAGACCCGTAAAGTCAGGCAGTTCACCACATGACCACGAGCCCAGCTCAGGAGATACAGACCTCTCACAGCCAAACCATCTCTTGGAAATTGGGCCCTCGATCCACAGTTAGGAGCCTCCGTATACAGTTTTCTCCGACTGGGAAAAGGTCGGCATTATTATCTTGGTATCATTCCTAGCAATGATATCTCCCTTATCCAGTACCGTATTTCTCCCAGCAATCCCTTCCATTGCCAAGGACATGGATGTTTCCATCTCTCTCATAAACTTAACAGTCACAACATATCTGGTAAGAAATCTTTTCCAAAGTCCTCCAATCTTTACTTTACGTCTTATGACAGATCTTTCAAGGAATTACACCCTCGTTCATCGGAAACTTCTCAGATACTTATGGACGCAGACCAGCATACATGATCTGCTGCGCTATCTATCTCGCGGCCAACGTCGGTCTCGCCTTGCAGAATAGTTACGTCGCCTTGATCATTCTGCGGTGCCTCCAGAGCTGTGGAAGCAGTGCAACGATTGCACTCGGTAGTGCGACATCCGCCGATATGGTGACCCGAGCTGAGCGTGGGAAATATCTTGGTTACGCATCTATGGGAGTCACCCTTGGCCCTGCCCTTGGACCTGTGATAGGTGGCCTTCTTGATCACTATCTTGGCTGGAGGTCTATCTTTTGGTTCCTCACGATATTTTCCGCTGCTCTGTTTCTTGTCATCTTTATCTTCCTTCCAGAGACTTGTCGAAACGTTTTTGGTAATGGAGGTATTACTCCACCATGTTGGAACATGTCACTTATAGGATATCTCAAGCAGCGAAAGCAGGAACATATCGAACCCGTGGTCGAACAACGAAGTCGCAAACGGCCGAACCCATTTGCTTCCCTAAAGATCGTCTTCGAAAAAGAAACAGGCCTTATTCTCGGCTTCAGTGCTCCTATGTATGGCGGCTACTACATGGTGCTATCAACGCTCTTAACTCAGTTAACTTTACGGTTCCTATTGTGTTAAACCTGAAGTGTATTTTCTAACCTTATGACTGACTTATAAACTTAATATTGCTATAACCTTCTGATTTCCCTGAACTTTTGCCTAGTTTAACCTTATTTTTAGCCTAATAGTACCGATATATATATTATTATAAAACTTTCTTTAGTTAGGTTAAGCTTTTTTTATATATTAGTATTTCTTAATAAATCTAATAGCTATATACTATATTTAAAAGTTCTTTTTAGTAAATTACTATTTATACCTTAAATATAGATATAATTTAAGCCTAATTTTCCTAGATTAACTATATAGCTGCTTTTTAAATTGCCTCTTTTAATTTTAGTAGTTTATTTAATGCCTTTTTCTTTTATTAAGTAACTATAATAACCTTAATAGAGAATCTAGCTATTATATAAATAATAGTCTTATAGTTAAAGAAAGTAAGTTAAATAAGAAATTTACTATTAAGCTAATAGAAATTCTATATAGAGATATATTTTATAGTAGTTTTATAATACTTATTAAGGTATTTATAGCTATAATTATTTTTTAAGGTCTTTCTATATATTAATATAGCTTAAGGTATAATTATAGCTTTATTAATATAGTTATAGATATATATTTAGTTTAGATATTATTAAAAAAAGACTTTCCTTATTAGAGATAATATCTTAAAGATTAAAGGTATTTATAGTATTAAGTTAACCTTCTTTAGCTATAAGATTAAAGCTTCTTATATGCCTTTAAGGCCAGCTAAAGAGTTATTATTTAGGTTTTTCTTTTATTAGCCTTATATTATAGTAATTAATTAAATATTTTAGTATAATATTTAAGTTATAAGCTTAAAGTGTTATTTGCCGCTAAGACCTGTAGCTAAGAGCTTAATCCAGCCAAGAGAACCTAGACTTTACGGTTTAACGACTCATCTATCGTGGTCGGACTGTACTATCTACCCATGGGAGTTGGAAGCATATGTTATAGATACACAGCTGGCTTCGTAATGGACTGAAACTTCCGACGACATGCCAAGAGACAAGGTATAAAAATTATCAAAAACCAACAGCAAGACCTCAATCTGCTCCCGATTGAGAGAATGAGGGTCGAGATATCCCTACCATTTGTATACATGGCCTGTGCCATGATTATCATATATGGTTGGGTTATGGATCAGAAACTGTCGCTCGCAGGAATCGAGGTTCCCTTGTTCTTCCTCGCGTTGTTTATTTCTGGTGCGATGAACAACTTGAATACCCTCATTGTCGACCTCAACACACGTTCTGCAGCGACAGCCGTGGCAGCGAATAACCTCGCCAGATGTTTGGTTGGAGCAGGGGCCGTGGCAGTTGCTGATCCCATGATAAGCGACTGGGGCTTGGGGTGGACTTCGGTTTTTGTCTCGGGAGTGTGGGCAATCTTCAGCATTCTTCTTTGGGTAGTGATGTGGAAAGGGCATAATTGGAGGATGGCAAAACAGGAGAAACGCAATAATTATGGCTGCTGAATATTGCAAGTTTCTTGCTACTATCTAGGTGAAAACATAAATTCTACAATAGACTTCTTGCTTACATCACACTTATAGTAAGATGCTATCTATCTATGCTCTGATACCTTTCGCCGTCGGTAATAATATATATCGTTTCAACACTGCCTCGTTTTTCCCTCCCCTTATTCTTGAAAACTTGGAAAAGGCCCAAATACTTCAAACTGTATTCTTGGAATCTGCTTCGGGAATGCTGTCCATCACTTCCATCCGAAAATTGGGCCTAGCTACCTTGTTTAGACTCATTAGCAAGAAACAGTTTAGTGCCGTGTAGAATGATTGAAAACGCTGTATTCCAAAGACTATGATTTTTCTATGTAAAATGTATATGCTCCTTCATAACTCGATAGTCCCCACCAGCTGTCAAGGGCTCCTTCACATACTCCAGCCATAGATCATTGGCTGTGTGTTTCTTGACGACGACACTTAAAACTCTCCGCTCTCTGGTAATTCCATATGGCCAGACAAGCCGCTCTCTAGGCCAACCTTTAGCTAATCCTTCAGCAAGTTCCCTCTGCTCTCTCGCGGCAGTAATCCCAGTCAGCTTCGTCGGAATGTCTGAGCAATGGCTCCCGAGATCCCACAGCACAGGCCACTGTTCTTTTTGATCTGTAAGAAAGCCCTCCGCCCATTCGCTAGACTCTTCCCTTGAGATAACTTCATACCTTTTTGGGTAATCTTGGACGGGTCTCGTCCCACGTGGTATGTCAAGTCCCTCCTCCTCGATCTCAATGACTCTTTTGGCCATGGCAATGGTATGCTTTATCATTGTAAGACTCTCCACACGTTTCGCCTTTTCTCGCTCGTAGAGGAGTTCAAGTGCTCTCCTCCGAATCGCCGGTTGCCGACACTTGGCAGCTACCCAATAAACCGGACCAACAACCTCGCTTTCAAAAGTGAATGAGGGACCTTGCATTACATCATTGTCGTATCTGACCACGAAAGTTGCACAGTCAGCGGCGATGGAAAACTCGCATAAGCTGTTCCTATCGCAGACATAGTCTGACCCTGAGACCATTGAGTCTAGGAATACTAGCATGAGACAGTGCCTTTGTGTGAGAAGCTTTGCGGTTCTTGTATCTGGTCCGTTGAGATCACTGAAAGCAAGGTACGCTTCAAATGCATGACGCCAGTTCGCCAGCGCACGGTTGATGAGTTCGTGTCTTGTCTTTAATGTATTTCCTTCAGTATCCGGGGTTTCATTGATACCGTTTGAACGATATGACTTGACATCATAGATAAGAGTGAATCCGATATCGACGAGGTAGTACAAGACGCAACGCGCGTCAGCTAGAGACGCGAACTTCAGCGGCGTTGTCGTCATTGGTAAAAGATGCCGTGGGAAATCGACCCTATCATTGCCTACGTATGCGAGCCGTAAGTATATTGGGGCTAAGTATTGTCGGATGATATCGGTTTCTGGTGTTTTGTGGTCCTTGATGTTTGCAAGGAGCCTCCGTCCTTGGAGGATGTGCATCTTGGCGGCGTTTTGGTGCTCATGGCCTATCATGAACTCAATACAGACGAACAGTAAGCATACGAGTAAAGGCTTCACTCTTGACTCTGTCGCTAACGGCCATGACCGAACGGCGAGGATAGCTTTGTTGTACTCGACGATAGCGGGCCTGTAGTTTGGACAAGGGTCTCTTGTATCCTTTGTCTTTTCAGCATACATCAGACTGATCGCTGAGATGGCATGCCGTATCGCAGGATCTGTGGGTGCAAGCCGCAACACTAGATCACCCCAGAAGTCGCTATCTACCTTGTCGCCAACTTGATGAGAAACATGACTTCTGTAGTAGTCAAAAGCGTGAAAGCTCAGCTCTACCCCAAGGTCGTTATTAAGGGCTTGTGTGATAGGTGGACGCTCTCGAATGATTAGTGTCTGCTGGGTCACGCTGTTTGTGTCCTCATAGCCATCGCATTTGCGACCAGTGCCAATGCATCGCTGACAGCCCGGCCTCGCCTCGTCGCATTTGATCTTGCGGATTCTGTAAGGATAGATCCAGATCAGCACGCGATGTGATGAGAGTGGATCTCGTTAATCTCACCTGCATGTCATGCATCCAGTGCGAGCCTTGGGAAGTCCCTTTCGGTGTCGCGGTTGAGAAGCGCGAAGTAAAACTCGCGGTCGCTCTCTCGACATTAAATTGGTGGTGGAAGGATTTTTCTACCCCCAGTGCGTTAGCGAACCAACGCCAACGAGGCGAATTGCACATAGAAGCCATTTTGAAGATCGCAGCGAGAGAATCATAGGCAGTCGATATATAGAAGGGCACAGAACTTACAGTATTAGACGATAATGGCACTTTGTTGGGCTTCGGAAAACGTTAAGCGGTGCTGACTCTGGGAACATGCAGTCAGACGTGAATTAGTACCCTCGTCTGAAACGACCCCTGCGGAGTAATTTCGACTGTTTTCATTAGTTCTTACCAAATTATGCGGGCTGGCGGTTAATGATCGGGTAAGCACTTGGCGCTTTGGCTTCTTCTGTTGCTGATGTTGTATCAATGCGACGCTGAGGAAATTGATATTGGCTTGGTGCGTGACTGCGAGTCATGGATGTTGCTAAGAAAGAGTAGTTGGCGAGTCAGAAAAGAGATAAAAATAGACTAATGGATTTTTTGGATTAGGGAAGTGGGTTAGCACCTCGCTTACACTCCTGTAAATAGTTAGACATCTCGTTCCAGCTCGTTCTATTAATTCAGCAGGCCCAGCGAGATATTTCCAAGTCTTGTTTGACTATTATCGAGTATATGCAGTATGAACATATAAGATTAGAGAGGGAAAGAACTGCGTCAAGGAGGACAGTGACTTTATATCCCCTGCTTCTTACACAATAGATTCTAGGACCCTTTTTAATGTAAAAATCACTTACTGCCATCTTGATGCCATGGTAAATGGATCGTATTAGAAATAAAGAATTTCTATTGTGGGCTCTTCAAGGAGAACAATCTATCTGTAATAAATCATGAAAGGGAACTTCAATTACGAGAACCGAATCAATACGTCATATTTTCCATATCATGAATGAGAGCCTTAACTTGGATCATCTCCCCATCATCATACTTGAGGTTACCCTGTACTGACCCAAGTGGCGCTGCCCAGGCAGCCAAGGTATTGCCAATTTGTCTCTCGGTGAACTTCCATCTCTCAAGCATTGCGCAAGCAAGATGATAATACTCATTGGCATGTTGCATGAACCCGACACGTTTCCACATATTCTCAACAGGGTAGCTATCGGAATTGACTGCAGTATGGGCACCTCTTTGCCACAGCCATATCCATCGGCTCAGGCCAGTAGCTGCCGGAGTTATCTGTGACGCGTCGATCAGAGTGGTCTGGTACTGGAATACCAGGCAACAGAGGGCCGCACCATTGTCAGAAACGAAAGAAGGAGGACGTTGAACCTACCGGAGATAATTGTGAACATGTTGAAGGAACTGAGGTCATGAAATATGTTTAGGTCCATGTTGTGAGGCGAGCATAAAAGTCTAACAGCAGAAGATACTGTCAGTCGAGGTTGGCTCGGTTGTCCTTTGGTAGCCATGTGCAGTTGTAGGAAGCATTCTGCGGCTGATTCTGCCTGAAAACAAGCCTCAGGACAGACCAGTCCGGTACTGACTTCAAGAGATATTACTCTTGGTGGCAGTCTGTAATAAAGCACGAACGCGGAGTCGAGAAGATAGATATAAGTCGCCGTCCTACATAGTCAGAAGAAAGCTGATAAGAGCTCGATCTGGACATACCGAATCATGCTTTCGAGGAGTATGAACCTGGCCCATTTCTGTTGAGTGGGAAATGTAGTATCCAGCTTCTCCATGCTCAAGTTGTAGAGACCAAAGATCTTGCGATCTACCACCTGATTAGTGAAGTATTTTGATAGCCATGCGATGAGACATACTGAGACAATGCGACTATAGCGATCCTTTCGAACACGCTGTCTCCCCTCCTTTGACCCCTCCCAGTTTTGGGCGATACATATGAAATACGCAGCATGCAGCGCCTTCAACTTATCCCAAACTACCGACTCATCCCCTCGAAGCTCTGAAGATGCAATGATAGACTCATCATACAGGATATCGTCAGCAAAGACTGCTTCTTCCACGGGAGTAAGCCACGCCATTGCACGGACGCAGTCATCCGAGTCTGGAGATAAACACGCGCCTAGAACCGTCATAGATGCAATCAGTCCTGGGGGTTCAGCTTCGGTATTGAAGGTTGGCTTGTGAATTATCGGACTGTTAGGATACCAGCCGGACCAGAAGAGACGTAGGAACCTGTGTAGATTTCGGGGCGAAAAGAAGTCGGGACAAGCTTTTTCCACGACTGGAGACCACTCGATGCCTGCATCAGAGCATAATCGCGTGCGGGTCATTGATCTCTTCATCATGATAACGATCTCGCGTGTTTTGGTGGCCAAATTTTGGCAGGAAGAGTCACCGACGGGTTCGTTCAATTCGCGTCTTTGAGCCAAGGTGCCGCAGTCGAAACCATCGGCGATACCAGATGACTCGGTAAATCGTTTCAGAAATGGTAAAGCCAACCTTTTTCGCGAAGTGACCTGATCAAAACATTGTTCAAGATGCAGGTTATTCCAGGCAT
This sequence comes from Fusarium chuoi, assembly GCA_022627125.1. Classification (NCBI taxonomy): domain Eukaryota; kingdom Fungi; phylum Ascomycota; class Sordariomycetes; order Hypocreales; family Nectriaceae; genus Fusarium; species Fusarium chuoi. Next base: position 302,193 of record JAJALE010000852.1, read on the forward strand.
CACAATTGAGAACTGGTAATGGTAGGGACTCACACCGTAACCATTCTAGTGAGTAGTCAATAAACTCAGCCAAGACGACAGGTATTGCGTCAGCTTCTTCAACAACACCACTAGATATCTCTCGCCGGCATAAACTACTCTTCTCTGGTTGTGACGAATCTTCCGAAACTGCTGATGTCGCGGAACTGAAAACCCGCTCATAAGAGCATTCGTAGTTTCGAACACTGCATGTACTGCAAGGAACACTGCGATCGCAAGCGCGCTTCAAACGGACGCAGCGATTGCAGGCCCTTGGTTTCTTCGATCTAGGTTTGCGAGCAGGTAGAAGCGGTATGTCTAACCCGTTTTGAAGGCGAACTTTGCAAATACCCCAGTGGCGCTTAAGAGCATCTCTGAGAAGCATCATGTGTGAGCATGGCTGTGGACGGTAGAGGGAGAAGACATACCTGCGAGTGAATGTCCGTTGACAGAACGGACATACAGAGGATGAGTCTGAGATTTCTGCCAGTCGACAACGTCCCTCGGTAACCGAAGCAGCTATTAAGGGACCTAAGCTACAGTGCATACCTGCATGCTGGGGTAGCGGAGCTGACAGCTGCTGCTGAGATGTAGCTATCGCCGTGTCCATGGTTCGCGGGACAGTCTGCATGTTATGAGTGTATGAAGTCAACGTACCCTCAGGACTGTCAAGACTGAAGATGATTACGGACAAATGGCAGTGGAACTACCGATATGACAATCCCACATACAGATCGTATCCCGTTTCGTGCTTAGTTGGAACCTTGTTTGGAGAAAAACGCGGGGAAATGACATTGACTCTATCGCCATTGGCCGTTGGCTTTTTGTGGCGGTGGACATTTCCCGCTCTCCCCACATGCCCAACAGAATGACCTGCACCAAATTCAGTTTAGTCACGCATCTCGAGAGTGCGGAGGTGGAAGACATCGCGACGCCAAGGGAGTGGGGCTGAAGAGAGGGTATCATGGTCGACTTATAAGATATAAACGGCTTTGCGTCGTGTTTATATGAGATAAAAATAAAGAGCACACTACTACTTGACTGTTGATTGAGTCACCAAAGCTCTCTCCCGCAAGAACAATTGTCATCATGTCTGCGCCTGAAGAACATCACGGCCTCATGTCCAAATGGCCCCAAGCCTTCGATCTGGCTGGTTCAAACTCTCCCTGTCGAATTGAAGGAGAAATAGGTGATCTTGTGGTCCTCGGCGAAATTCCAGCTGCCATCGATGGAACTTTCTACCGAGTCATGTGCGATCCCTTCGTCCCTCCTCACCCTGACAATGTTCCTCTCGACGGCGACGGTCACGTCTCTGCCTTCAGGATCCACAACGGTCGAGTAGACATGAAGATCAAATACGTTGAAACAGAACGCTACAAGCTTGAGAGAAAAGCTGGCAAGGCTCTATTCGGGCTTTATAGAAATCCATTTACGCATCATCCCTGTGTTAGAGCAGCCGTCGACTCCACTGCCAACACAAACATGGTTTATTGGGCAGATCGTCTCTTGGCGCTTAAGGAATCTGCGCTTCCTTATGAGATGCACCCCGATACCCTTGAGACTCTCTGCTACGACCCGTTTGGAGGCCAGGTCAAGGCAAAGGCATTCACGGCGCATCCGAAAATTGACCCGTTTTCCGATGAGCTGGTCGTCTATGGGTACGAGGCCAAGGGTCTAGCGACTAAAGATATAGTCGTTTATTCATTGGACAAGAACGGGATCATGCACGATGAGCAATGGATCGAGTCTCCCTGGTGTGCACCCATCCACGACTGCGTCATCACACCAAATTTCATCGTCCTTATCCTTTGGCACTTTGAAGCCAATGTAGAGAGGATGAAAGCGGGCAAACAGCACTGGGCTTGGGACTACAACCTGCCAGCTACTTTCATCGTGGTTCCCCGTCGCAAGACCTCCAAGATTCCAGCTTCTTGGAAGCAAGGAGAGCACCGAGTCTACCATTGGAAGAACTGTATGAATATCCATGCAGGCAGCGCTTGGGAGGAAGATAATGGAAAACTATATCTCGAGACATCTCGGGTCCACGACAATGCTTTTTCCGTTCTTCCCGCCTGTGGATGGGAGAATGCCAGCTCCAGACGCCAAAGCTGACTTTGTTCGCTGGGAGATCGACCTCAATGCCCCAAGTGGGACGCAGATGGCAGATCCAGAGATCATCCTCGACGTGCCATCCGAGTTTCCACGAATTGACGAGCGATTCATGACTAAAAGAAACAAATACCTCTTCTTGAACGTCTTTATCCCCGATACCTCCCAAGGCGGAACAAACATCTTCCACGGACTCAATGGGCTAGCAATGCATAATCACAGCACTGGCGAAACAAAGTGGTTCTTTGCAGGCAAGGATTCTCTCGTCCAGGAACCGATCTTTATTCCTCGTACACCTGACGCACTTGAGGGAGATGGATGGGTTATCGCTATGCTTGAGCGACGCGTTGCTAATAGGAGTGAACTTGTTGTTCTTGATACGAAAGAGTTTGAGAAGCCGGTTGCGTTTATACAGCTTCCCATGCATCTCAAGGCTCAGGTCCATGGGAATTGGATTGACAGTAGGACACGGGCATCTGCAGAGGCGATTGTAAGGCAGATCGGTGAGGTCAAAGTCAGTGGAAGAGGAGCTTTGGAGCCCTTGGAATGAGGGTGCAGATGGGATCACTGTTTAGCATTATATCCGCAGTTTCTAGTGAGTCAGGAGAGTTCAGCACATAAGAAGCTTTGTTTCAACGAGTGACTAGTTATTCATTAATCTCAATCTCAGAACCTGTTGCCAAGAACACATAGTGATTTCAGAAAGGAACCCCATCCGTTTGCATGTACAGAGTTCCCATCAAAGCAGTCACCGAAACCTAAGTCCAGCACTGTCCAGATCCAGGGCCGGGCTGGCACTGCATGCGACCACCGCCGCAAGACCAGCAACCATAGTCACCAGCACACTGGCACTTTCCAGGCTGGCAGTCCGCATGGGGAGAGTAGCAGGGGAAGCAGCTGCAACGAGCCTCAAGACCACGGAGGGCGAGGAGGGGCTGCGAGATGCGAGTGTCAGTACAGCTTTGAGATGATTGTGGAGAGGGGAGTCTGCTTACCTTGTCGATACCAGTGTAGGTGTGGCCGCCGTCCTCAATGGTGACGGTGTCGGTGGCAGGAGTGGCTGTGACGCCGAGAGAGAGGAGGAGGGAGACGAAGAGAGTGGCCTTCATGATTGCTGCAGAATCTGTTGAGGTTGAATAGTTGAGTGGATGAGTGAGGATGATGAGATGCAAAGACTGCGAAAGCTCTCGAGTTCTTATAGTCTTCAGCAAGCAGTCAGACAGAAGGCAAATCTCACTGAGACTTGCTCAACAGTGATTCCTAAGATAGTATTCCTCTCGCGATTCTCTGAGACAGTCTGTGCTGCACTTCGCCTCATGCAACTGAATCCTCTCAAAAGTCCTCGACCATAAGAAATTAGTCCATCATCATCATCATCATCTCGGGTCGACGCTCTACTCATTGGCTACAGCCTCACCGTGAGGTATTTCTCATCTAGGGAATGAGCGGCTACACATACTGGGATACAAGGTTCACTAACTAAATAAACCGTGCTAGTGTGACCTCGACTTATTCTTTTGTGTAATAATAGTTAGTGAACAAGTCACAGCGGCGAATAAGTCGTTGTTACGATACGTGCATAAAGGAGGATCATTGGGTTTACAAGGATGCACCTCGTATAACATAACGTCAGATACAGGGAAACCGGCCACCCCCAGAAACCGGCCACCCTTAATAAAACACTAAAAACGAGATATAATTAGGAACTTAATTAATTAACTACCACTATATTTTTCTAATTTAATGAAATTTATATTAATAAATATTTAAATAAAACTAAATATAAAGATCTTTAAGTTTTAATTTTCTAATGTAATTTAATATTCTTTATAGTTATAACACTTTTTATATCTATTTATAAGCCTTTAAAATTATTAGCACCTTTACGAATTTAGTATTTCTATTATATATAACTTTCTTTCTCTTTTTTAAAAGATATTCCTTTTGTTTTACCTATAATATTGTAATTTCTCGTTTTTAATACTTAATTAGAAAGTTATAACTATTAAGTTAACTATTAATCTTTTAGAAAAGCAGCCTAATAGCTAGGTTATTAAAGATAATACTTAAGATAACTTAAAGGACTTAATAAAGCTATATAGATAATTAGGGAATTATAAAAAAACTAGAATTCTTTAGTTTTACCAGAAAAATAGCTATAATAATAGAAGTAGGTATTTTAAGAGTTTAAGTAACTATTAGGTTTATTAAGACCTTTACTAAATTAACTAGTTACAGTCTAGTTACTTTCTAGCTAGCTAGGGCATTTAACTTTATAATAGCTTCCTTTTAGGCTTTATTATAATTATATAAAAAGGTAATCTTATTAATATAACTTAAATTTATAATAAAAATAAGATTTAAGAGGAATTTTTAATATACCCTCTTTAATAATCTAAAGACTATAATATTTAATAGTTAAAGAATATAAGAAATATATACTAAAAGGAAAAGCATAAATATATTATTATAACAGTTAGGGTTTCTAAATAAGTAAACTAATCTATACTAGGTTTATATTTACAGAATACATAAGGCATTATACTAAACATATTAGGTTATTATATCTCTTAATAGTTAATAGTATATATTAGGCTTATTAAGGTAAAGAAGTCTTATTAATAACTAGTAAGTTAAGTTTTATTTAATGCTAAGGGAGTATATTTATATACTATATAGTATTAATAGTAATTAAGGAGATTACTATAAAGTTAGTAGTAATTCTTAAGAATTACTAGTAATTAACTAGAATTACTAATAATTAACTAAAATTACTAATAATTTACCTTAGACCTTAATAACTAAATCTTAGTAATTACTTATAGAATCCCTTAATATACTGTAATTATAAATAATTAAAAGAAAAATATAAGGTATATATAATATAAGCGCTTCTTCCGTTCGGGTTATAATAATTATTATTATAATACTTAAATAAAAAGTTATTAATTATATAACTTTTATAACTATTAAGGATTAATAAATAAGATTCTTTAGGATCTTTAGGCTTTATTAATAAAATAAATACTATTTTTAGCTAAATTAATATAATATAGTTATTTATCTAGCCTTTCTTACTGCTAGTAAATTTCTAATCTTTTAAGAAGTTTAATTTCTTTAAAAAATATTATTATTAAAATGTTTTCCCTTTAAAGATTACTAAAGGTTTTAAGACCTTCTCTATCGCTAAAATATACTTAAGGATTATAATTTAAGACCTTAAACCAGGCTAATAAATAAGTATTAACTATTACAACCTAAACGGAAAAAGCACTTATATTATATATACCTTATATTTTTCTTCTAATTATTTATAATTATAGTACACTAAAAGATTCTTTAAATAACCACTAAAATCCAGTCATAAAAGTCTAAGGCAAATTACCAGTAATTCTAGTTAATTACTAGTAATTCTAATTAATTACTAGTAATTTTTAAGAATTACTACTAACTTTATAGTAATCTCCTTAATTACTATTAATACTATATAGTATATAAATATACTCCCTTAGCATTAAATAAAACTTAACTTACTAGCTATTAATAAAACTTCTTTACCTTAATAAGCCTAATATATACTATTAACTATTAAGAGATATAATAACTTAATATACTTAATATAATACCTTATATATTCTATAAATATAAACCTAATATAAACTAATTTACTTATTTAAAAACCCTAACTATTATATATTAATAGCTTTTATTTAGAATATACTGTATTTACACTAAATAATATTATACTATTAAGATATCTAGCAATACTGGCCTAATACCTTTTTACATTAAAGCTCTATTTAGTAATATTAAGATAATAGTAAAGCTATAGCAGCTATATAATAGCTATAATACCTTATAAGCCTAAATAAATAACTAGCAGAATATTATAATAACTAGTAATAGTAGTAGTAAACTATAAAGAAGAGACCTTAAAGAAGCCCTAAAGCCACTAAAGCCTAAGCCCTTTAAAGGATAAGTAACTAATATTATTCTATTTCTAACCTAAATAAAAGGATATTTCTATTTATTCTTAAATAAACTAAATACTACTATAAAGAAACTTCTATTTATAGCCCCCTTAATTTAAAGTAGTGCTAAAAAATAATTTAAATCTATTATAAAAGATTACCTAAAAAATAAAAAAAATCTATAAGATTAAAATATATAAAATATCTTTAGAGATTAAGATAATTTTAAATAAGCCCTTAAAGATAATTTTAAAGTAATTAATAAAAAACGATAAATTATAGCTAAACTGCTTATACTTAAATAATAAAAATTATATACTATATATTTAGCTAAATTCTAATAGCTAATAGCTAAAACCTAATAAAATAATAATACCTTTATAGAAATTTATTACTAAAGCCTAAAAGAAGAGGTTAAAGATAAACTATACCTTATAGATAGACCTAATAACCTAACTACCTATATTATAATAGTAATTAAAATTAATAAATAATAATATAAATATAAAAAAAAGAAAGCTAACTATAAGTATAAAAATAACTTTAATTTATATTACCTTAATTAATAATAAGATAATAATAACTAAAGTAACTCTTAAAACTAAAGATAGCAGTAAAGATATTAGTAAAATAATACCTTATATAAAATGCAATTAAAACCTATATCTTTAGGCACTATATAGCCTAAAAGAAATAATAACTATAAGCCATAAGATATATCTAAATATAAATACTATAATTATAATTAAATAGAATATATAGTATAGTAATACCTAAAACTATAAAAGCTATAAAACCTAAACTAAAATAGATAAGCCTTAAGACTTACTTAATAATAAGATTTATAGATAGTTATATATACCTAAATATTAAAGATAATATATAATAAATATAATATATACTTTAATAGCAATATAGAAATTACCTAAATTAAACCTAAAGATAAAAGGAAATTAAGAAAAAAAAAAATTATATACTTTAGAAAAACTTAAGCAAAAGAGAAACTAATAAAATAAATAATAAAATAAGAATTACTATAAGTATATAAAAGATCTAAAGAAGTAAGAATACTTTAAAGTAAAGTAAAAAAAATAAAAAGATAAAGTAAAATAATAAAAGCTAAAAGAACTTAAAAAATAACTAAAATAAAAAAAAATGCAAATATTAAAAATAATAAGATAGGGTAGCCTAAATATCCTTAATATAAATAAATAAAAGTAAACCTTATAAGTTATTAATAATATCTCTATTAGAATAATACTTTAAAATAAAAAAGAATACTAAAGATAGAAAGTTAAAGTAAGAAATTAACTTTAATAGAAAAAATAATAAAACTCCTATAGTATAAAATATAAAGGCAAGACTGCCAGAAATATAGCTAAATATCTTTACCACTAAAATAAGTAAATTATATAAAAATAGAAATAACCTTATAAAGTAAGATATAATAAAAATAGTCTAAAGATCTATAAGATTTAAAAAGAAATCTATATATAAGGTGCCAGAGAATATAGAAATATAAAAACAGGAAATAAACTCTATATTAAAGTATACTATACTAATAAGATACTAAACCTATTATACCTAAAACTGGCATTTAATAAATAAAACGATATATAAATAATACCAATATACCCTAAATATAATATAATATCCTAAATATTATATTAAAATTATTAATATAAATAATATAAAGTAAATAAACTAAATAATAATTATTTTCCTATAACTATATCTAAAATACCTAATAATAACCCCTATTTAATAAAAGAAATAGAAAAATACTTAATATACCTTTAGTATAACTACCTAAAAGTAGCAAAATTATAATTTAATATAATATTATATAGAAAGATATATTAAATTAATAAATTAACTTAAGGAATTAAAGAGAATATATAAGTTATTAAAAATGCAAAAAGGGAATTTAAAAAAGTAACTTAAAGAAGGTATACTTAAAAGAGAAAAGAACTATTAGTTAATAATACCAGTTTAAAAAATATAAAGGAACTATAAGGACTATAAAAAGCAGATAGACTATACCTACTTAATAAAAAATATTCTAAATAAAGAACTATAGAAATAAATATAAAATTAAAAAAACACTTTTAATAAATAATATTTAATAATAAGTTTAGTAATAACTGCCTTAATAAAAAAAGGTATAATAATAGTAACTATAAGTAAATATATTAAGATATATTAGGAAAAGTTATATACTATCTATAACTAAACTATAAATAAGCCAGAACTATAAATAAAAATAACTTAAACTAATAAATATATTAAAAGTACTATAAATAATAGACTTAATAGATAGCCTAATACTATAAGTTTAAATTAAAAGGAAATAGCTAAACGCTTAAATTAATTATAAAGTAAAAAGAAACTTTATTAACCTAAAAATAGTTATAAAGCTATAACTACTATAAAAACGGAAATTATTACCTTACCTATTAATTAATATAAAAAGATAGCTCTTTAATTATAATAATAGTATTATAAATTAAAAGATTAATTACCTTAAGGTCTTTATTAAAGAAAGAAATTAAAAAATAGATTTTAATATTATACCTCTAGAAAAGAATATAAACATCCTATTAAATATATAATAGCTTAAATAATAAAACCTACTTATTAACTAAAGGAATAGCTAGATTATATTCCTTAATAACCCTAATAATAATAAAGAAATAATTATAATAAATAATAAGAGATCTTAAACCCTAACTAAAGAGAATAGTATAGATAAATATAAAATAGAATATTTATTACCTCTAAAAGGAGTATAATATAAGTATAAAAAAGGCATAAAAAATAAAATAGAAATCCTAGGTATCTTTAAGGCATAAAACCTATATAAAAATAAAATATTTATAGAATTAAGCTAAAATTAACTTAAGAATATTCTAAAATGGTATTAAATATATAATAGATTATTTAAAGAAAAACTAAAAATAGAAATACCTAAATATAGTAAATAAGACTATAAAATTAACCTTATAGATAATAACTTATTATTTTAAAAGCTTTACCTACTTAACTAAAAAGAACTATAAGTTTAAAGGGAGTATATAAATAAAATACTTAAGAAAGGCTATATTAAGAAATCTAGCTTAATATTAATATTATTAATATTCTTTATATTAAAAAAGAATAGAAAGGATAGATTAATTATTAATTACTAACTAGTTAATATATATACTATTAAGGACTAAACCCTACTTTTACTTATTATAGAACTTAAGGATTAGTTATAAAATAAAAAAATCTTTATAGCTCTAAATCTAAAAGGAGTATATAACCTTATCTATATTAAAGAAGGAGATAAATAGAAAATAGCATTTAAGACTAAATTTAGACTATTTAAATATATAATAATACCTTTTAGTCTTATTAATATACCTATAATATTTTAGTAAATAATTAATAGTATACTTTAATAGTACCTTAATATCTTTATAGTATATTACCTAAATAATATCTTAATCTTCTTAAATAATAAAAAAGAATATATAAAATATATCTATAAGGTTTTAAAAATATTATAAAATACTAAACTATTAATAGAACTAAAAAAGAGTTTCTTTTATATTATAAAAGTAGACTTTCTAAAATATATTATTATACCTAATAAAATCAAAATAGAACTAAAGAAAATTATAGTAATAATAGATTAAAAAGGACCTAATAACATAAAGGAAGTATAAGCCTTCCTAAGACTTATTAACTATTACTAATAGTTTATTAAAGACTTTAGTAAAATTACTAATTTAATAATAGAACTAATAAAAAAAGGAAAGATATTTAACTAAAACGATAAGGTATAGGAGGCCTTTATATAACTTAAAAAAGCTATCTCTAATAAACTAATATTAATAATATTTAATCTAAAAAAAGAAATTAAACTAAAAATAGATATATTAAACTTTATACTAAAAAGATAGATTAGTTAATAAGATAATATAAAAAAATTACATCCTATTGCATTTTACTCTTATAAGTTATATAAAGTAAAACTTAACTATTTAATCTATAATAAGGAATTTCTAATAATTATTAATTACTTTAAGGAGTTTAAATACTACTTAATAGAAAGTAAGTATTAAATTAAGATATATATAAATCATTAAAATATCTCTTATTTCACTATAATATATAAACTTAACTAATAATAACTATACTATACTGAATACCTATATAAATTTAACTTTATAATTATTTACAGAAAGGAATTAAAAAATAAAAAAGTAAATATAATAAATTAATAACTAAACTATAATACTAAAACTATAAAAATAATAGAATAAGTATTAGAGATAAATAATAAGGGAGAATATAAATTTACCTAATAAATATAAACTCTAGAATAGATATAAGTAACAGTAACTAAAAAAATCCTAAAGAAACTAAAGGAATTTATATAGAAATTCTATAAATATCCTATATATAGATATTAGGAAGTAATAAAAACTCTTAAATAACTTCTATAATATAAATATAAGATATAGTAAATAACAGTAAAAAAGATTATTAAATAATATAATCTTTATATTAAAATAAAAGCATAATAATATAAACTATATAAAGAACTTTAACTACTATCTATAATATAATAACTATAAGACTTAATTATAATAGACTTTATTATAAAGCTACCACTATCTAAAGAACCCTTAATAAAAATCTTCTATAATAGTATTATAATTATTATAGATTAACTTACTAAATTCTTATACTACCTACCCTATAGAGAAGATATAAATATAAAAGAACTTATATATATTATCTATAGATATATTATTAATATATATAGATTACTATTTAAGATTATCTTAAATAGAGAACTAACATTTATATTATAATTTTAAAATATACTTTTAGTATTATTAGGCCTAAACTATAAGCTTATAATAGCATTTAAAGCCTAAATAGATAGATAAATAGAATAAATAAATTAAATGCTAAAATAATACTTATAGTATTATATAAACTATAAGTAAAATAATTAGGTTAAAAAGCTATTATATACCTAATTAGTATATAATACTGCCTATAATAAAAACATAAAGCTTATATTAATATATACTAATTTCAGATTTATATTAAAAGCCTATAAAGACCTATAAGAGCTTAAAATAATTAACCTAGCAGCAATAATTAAAAGTAATAACTTAAAGAATCTATATAATAAACTACAGATAGAACTTAAATTTATTAAAAAATAAATATAACAGTACTATAACCTTAAAAAGATAAAGAGACCTACCTTTTTAAAGGGAGATATAGTTTACCTATCTATAAAAAATATTACCACTAAATAATTAAACTATAAACTTAACTTTAAGTATATAAGACTATATAAAATTATTAAAAAGGTTTTAAAGAATAACTATAAACTAAACCTATTATTAAAAGTTAAAATCTACCTTATTTTTTATATCTTACTACTTAAATTAATAGCAAATATAATTTACATTAAGATATATAATAAACTAATAGAAGTAAAAAGACCAGAAACTTATAAAGTAAAAGTAATTTAAGAAATAAAAATAATTAATAAAAAAATAAAATACTTAATTAAATAAAAAAACTACCTAAAAAATAAAAATATATAGAAACCATTAAAATACCTTATTAATGCCTAATAACTCCTAAAGAACTTTTACTAAAAACTAAAAAAAGATTTAAAATAGCAGACCAGTTAATAAGATTTACTATACCTGCCTTAATTAACTCTATTATAATAGAGAAATTAAAAGGCATAATTAAGTTCTTTACCTTCTTACTATTATTTATTGCCTTAAAATCCCACTTAAGGGCCTTTAGCCTTTTAGATTAAATTAAATGCTTTTAATAATAAAAATATATTAGCTTTAAAAGATACTTATTTAGTTAATACTATAATTAAATAAGCTTTTCTTTAATAGCCTCTTTATTAGCTTTAATTTAATTCTTTTTTTAAACTAGATAATTTGCTATAAAGATTAGCATAAAATACCTTATAGATAATAATAAAAACTAACCTTTTAATAACATTATACCTTTCCTATTATAAAAATGACTATAATAGATATATTTAACATAATTCTTCTACCTATCTTTTATTATATATTTAATATAATTTTTAATATATAAAAAACATAATATAATCTTATAACTAATAGAGGCAATAAGTTTTATACAGGTAAGATAACACTAAATTACTATAAAAGATATTTTATTAATAACAGTAAGGAAATATAAATCTAAATTAAACTTATTAAAAATAAATATAAAAGAAAAATAGATATATAGGTCTTAAGGATAAGACTAATAAAAGGAAGGAAATTATATTATAACCTAAATAGAAAAAGTGCTTATATTATATATACCTTATATTTTTCTTTTAATCGTTTATAATTATAATATACTAAAGGATTCCATAAGTAACTACTAAGACCTAATTACTAAAATCTAAGGCAAATTACCAGTAATTCTAGTCAATTATTAATAATTCTAGTTAATTACCAGTAATTCTTAAAAATCACTACTAACTTTATGGCAATCTCCTTAATTACTATTAATACTATATAGTATATAAATATACTCCTTTAGCATTAAATAGAACTTAACTTACTAGCTATTAATAAGACTTCTTTACTTTAATAAGCCTAATATATACTATTAACTATTAAAAAATATAATAACCTAATATACTTAATATAATGCCCTATATATTCTATAAATATAAACCTAATATAGACTAGTTTACTTATTTAAAAACCCCAACTATTACATTAACTTCTTATCTTTTAACCTAATAAAAAGACTATTTAATTCTATCTTTTCTATTATATTAATTTTATTAATATTATATCTATTTTTTTACTTAACTATTTAAACTGCTAGCATTAATAATAATATAAAGAAAGCCTTAATAAGTTTAGTAGATACTTTATTATATTAATTAAAATCTATATACTTTTTCAGTAAAGTCTTTACTTCCTTATTTCTATTTATAAAAGCAGATAATTAGTGTTTTTTAATGCCTTTTAGAAAGCTATTATATATTACAATTTAGTTTATAAAGTATTAGACCTATTAATATAATATAAAATATTTTAAGTTAGCTTAAATTAGTATTTAATCTTTTAAATACCTTTTTTAAATAGCTAAAAGCTTTTAATTAGGTTTATAAGCTTATTTTAGTATTATAGTACCTTTAATCTAATCTTAAAGAGTAAAACGGTTAATACTATAAGCTACAGTAGCTTTATTTATAAAAATTCTATCTATAACTATCTAAAGAGTGGCACTTATATCTTCTTTAGTAAATTTTATTATTTTAAATTAATTAATATAGTTTATAAGTTTCTATAATTAAAATTAGTAGAGTTATGAATTAATTAAGATATTATAAATTGGGTGGTTAGGTTAAAAAGCGGGTGGCCGGTTTCTAGGGGTGGCCGGTTTCCCCGTATCTGACGTTAGACGCTGGAATTGCACGTGTGTGGCACGTCGCCCGATGGTCCGAGTGGGAAATAGAGGTGCATGTGCTGCAAGCTCGGATTCCACTTGAGAGTTCGGGACCGAGATGTTGAGCTCCATAATTGATCAACACGGAGGAGAAGCATTGTCTCGTTTTGGCATGTTTGTGATTTTAATTGTATTACTTGAGCTTGAACGAAAGAAATTGCGAGAGTTGGAGCTGTAAGTCAGGGTTAAGTCCGAGGTGAGAGTGCGAGAGCTAATGCAAAGGGTGAGATTCCTACGATTGACGATCCACTTTCCCCAGGGCTACCTAGCTTCGAATTTGTTTCTAAATTTGCTGACGGTGAATTAGTTACTATTCTCAATTGATGCAGGTAGTCTGACTTGTTACTCAACCGTGGCAGAGCAATGCACGATCCTGCGCGTGAGTATGACAAACACCAAAACTGCACCACTGTTGTCTTATTCGATTATTGTTACTCAGCCTCTGTTTCAGAACTGATTCCATCGCGACCATAAGCACTTGAGTGATTCCATTCCCATCTCACCAGTCCTGAAAATCGTACCCCATTAGAGCAACGCCTCTCAGGCCATCTTCTTCGACTCTAAACTCCGTAGGAGTGGCTTAGCTCATGCAATAATGTCCGTGGGCCCCTTTTCACCACGACTGCCGATTGGCCCGCATGTCTTACTCGGAGCTTATATGCGGCGCGGGCCGCAGATTATTCCGTATAGCGTATGGTCTCCTCACCCAACGGGCCTCTCCTCCGTAAAACCACGTCCTCTTCCAGCCTAGGTCCCCTCTGCAAAGATGGTCAATCATGTGCCGCAAAGAGGCATTGAATCTAGACCTCACGTAAGACGGCATTTCAGGAAGGTGGGCTCACTCGGCTGATTTGCTCTAATGCCGCGGTATGATCGACGAATAGTATTCCGGATACAGCGTTTCATGTGAAATGATGACTGCATGGCCCTTTCTGCCCTATGGACGTGGCGCCTTTCGGATGTCGGCATATATACACACCCGGCCTTTGACCTATCGGTGTTTCTCAGATACCCGTATCCGCGTTTAGCACTATTTTGTAGGAGGCACTTTCGGGACGTTTCCGCGGAAGCTACCTTTTCCGTTTACCGCTAGCTGAGACGGTGTGAGATTTATGCCTGTGAAGTGAGCGGATAAAATAATGTTTGCAGGATCAGCCTTTCTTAACTGTGTCCTTGACGGGAATGTCCAGTTTCACCTCCGTCAGACTTCCAAGCATCTTCCTCCACAAAATCGCACTCTCCTCATCTGCCGTCCCCTCGGTTAACGTCACCCGGTTGCCAACAACAATCAGCGCTGATCTTGCGCGGGTCAGAGCAACATTCATCCTTCGCATGTCCTTCAAGAACCCGATCTCACGGTGTTCGTTACATCGCACCGTCACAAACACGATGATGTCCGCCTCACGTCCCTGAAACCCGTCGATACTCGAGACCTCGATCTTGTAGGGTATACTAGAGAGCATACGCTTGAGGACTTCGGCTTGACGAGTATAGGGCGTCAAGACCACTATTAAATGTGTCGGGGTCTCAGTCTCCAAATGGCTAGTTAAGAGCTTGCAGATGTAGAGGCAGAGCTCTGCTTGTCCTCTGTTCTCTTTCGACTTTTGGCCTGGCATTTCCTTTGCATCGCAGTTGATGAAGATAGCTCGCTCATGGTCTCCCATCCCGATCTCGGAATCTCCCTTCTGTTTCGTGACCCTCGCTGGCGGGAACGGGAAGTCAGAGTTGATAGGCGGCCTGACAGAGCTGCTGATGCCCGACTTCAACCTTCCCTCGTAGAACTGCCCCGAGCTGAACTCGCAGAGTCTCGGATGCATACGATACTGTGTGTCCAACATCAACGTTCTCAAACTGCCATCATCATTGGAGTCTTTGGCTTCAGTGTAAAGTCTTTCAAAGAGTGAAACGTCAAATTCGAGTGCTAGCGCAGTCTGGTTGACCGTCGGCCGTAGCTGTACATGGTCTCCGACAAGGATCGCCTGTGAGCAGCCCTTCACAAGTGGGACCAAAGAGCTCGGCTCCGTTTGCTGAGAAGCCTCATCGACAATGACGATGTCGAAGAACTCTGAGCGAATCAATCCGATGCCTGATCCAATGCAAGTGGTGAAGATGGTGTCGCTCCGTTTGACCATTTCCATGGCCTTCTTCATAGCCTTGTAGTCGGTGTGAATCTCCTGCCCTGCCATGGCGTCGCATGTATACTTGCGTAGGTCATCTGCTACTTTTCGTACCTACATAAAGTCAGCTGACTTCACCTTCTTGGATAGGTGATTGGTAACATGCCTCTGTCGATACTCGTACTAGATCGGGTTGAGTCTTCCTTGCTAATGGTTGCTTCTGAAGACGCTGGATATACCGTCGCATCACATTATCCACTGCATTATGTGTCGGCGCCGTCGCCAGAACACGCGCTTTAGGACTAGCCGTCTGCAATGCGCAGATCATCTCGACAATCGTCTCTGTCTTTCCTGTCCCAGGTGGACCCCAAAGACACAGAAGGGAGCTGTTCAATGCCAACTTGATAGCTTGGTTCTGGCTGCCATTCAATCGCTCAATCCTGCTGACGGAATGATCTGGTCGTGGAATGTCGAGGGATGGAAGCCCAAAGATGATGTTTGCGACGCCGCAGCAATCTTCTTGGTAGATACATAGGTCTTTGACAGCATCTATCATGGATTTTGATGTGACGAATGGGCCGCAATCTTCCAAAATCCATGAACATTCTTTGAAGTAAGTCGGAAGTGGATGAAGACACTCGAAGCGTGCACGGCCAGTCTCGGACATGACCACGAGCGCATCGATAGAATAGTTATTACCCACCAAAACATTTGATGGCAGTGATGCCGTCGTCAGCCTCACGTGGGATCCCTTCTTTGGTGTTCCTGTTGTGTCGATCCGGAAGTCGATCTCAATTAGATTCCCTTTCTTGTCCTTGGGCGATAGCTTCAGCTCATAAAGCCCCTGTTGTCTCTTCGCAACGCTGTTGGCTTCCTCGATGTGATCGATGGCAATCGCTATCATGTTTCGCAATAAATGGCTGGTCACCTTTGGGCCAGCTACCATGAAGCGAGACGCATTGTGCTGCAGACATTCCAGAAAGAGATCCAGGGCCAAATCTGTTGATCGGATCGTTAAGGCTACGAGTTCCAAAAGGTCTGCTATGTCGTGAAGTGACAGGCTTCCTGGTGTGACAGCGGAAAGAATGCTCTTGAACGGCTCCAAGATAAGCTGGCCCATCGTGTTGGCAGACAAGATGAATGCCCGTAAAATGGGCAACAGAGATGCTTCCAGCAGTATCACCAGATCTTGGCACTTGTCCGAACGGGATGAAGACAAGAATGGCGTGAAGATTATAGCCAGTGTCGGTTCAGTGGTGAGAACTTGGAGCATCGCATTCAGCAGTTCTTTAGGGCCAAAAGCAGCTTCTTCAATATTGGTCAGAATATGTTCAAAGCACCGCATAAGAAACTGTTTGTCACTGGCTTTTCGGGCCAGTTGGAATACTTGCTGGTACTGCTGTACTGATTCCAATCGTGTGAGCGCAGACATGTCCTTGCCTCTTACGATCTCAATGAGCCATGTCGGGTCAGAAGGTGATAAAGCATCACGGAGACTGGGTACGGAGTAATCTTTCGGTTCCTCGGAGAATAGAGGCATTGTTTCCGTGGTATCGATCTGTTCAAGCCAAAGATCAAGGTTGCGCATCGAAGCAATGTCTCGATTGCTAATGACGTAGATTTCCTGCGAGTAATCAGCGATAGTCAAAATTCAATTAGGGGCCTTAACGTACTGCAGCCGTGATGGGAGACCGATTCACTCTTCCGATATGGGTCTGAAGGCCTCTGCTGAACTTGTCAAGCGCAATACTCGCGATAACTTCGGCCTGTTCCCCCCGATCAACCACCTCTTGTCGTTTTCTGCGTCTGTCGCCTTTGTTCTGCACATTGCGATAGTCTTGGTCGTTATTTCCAGGTCTAGTGATAAAGACCCATGAGTTTCCTCGCTGCTTCTCAAAGAGTTGAAATACGTTTCCGTCACAGTAGAGCTGATACTGCATCTTGGTCGGTAGCGAGAGACGGGCCTGTCTTTGTGGGCCTTGTGAATGAGGGAACGCGAAGAGGCGCCCAGTGTTGTCGATGACGCAGTCTTGTGATCGCTCTATCTTCTTGGGGATGTAGATCGCGAGGGATAAACGCTCATCCGGTTGGAAGACGATGAGCGTGCGCTGGAATAGCTCTAGGTTCGTTGCAACAGCTTCGTGGAATGTCGCGAGGCGATCCATCGACGAGTCGTATGTTCTCTTCCACTTGATATCGGGATCGTCTAAATGGAACTGTTGAAGCTCTGGTGGATCAAGTATGCCCGACGAGCATAGAGTATTCTGAACCAGTCCTGTCGTGGCAGAAGATGCTGGTACGTGAGCAAGAACCCATGCTTTTTGATCTGCTGTGAGGATATTGAAGTCGAAAAGATGGAGCAGGCTCTCAAGTGACGTATTGTTCTTGAGGCACCACGAACATGCCAGTTTGACACTTTCAAATTCACCAATGGCGACATCTTGGCGGCTGAATAAAAGCTGAATGGCGTCGATATCATATCCCGTCAAGTCACCTTCCTGCGCCATGCCTAGTCGCCGAACCCATTCGTTAGCATCATCATGAAGAACATCGAGTATGAATGGCGGTGCACCGTCCAGAGGCTTGGGGGCAGTGCGAAGCTTGTCGGGGATCTTGATCCGATTGCCATCAACACATTGCGAAAAGAGTCGATTGAGTTCTTGACACTGAGCGCTCATTGGGCCAGCGACTCGAGCCCAGTCGAGATATAGGTTCTTTACTTGACCGAGAGAAGCGTTCTGGTACTTTGCAAAGTAGACGAGGCGGTCATCGTCTGTGATGGGGCTGAATTGGATCGGCTCTCGGCCGCCGGGGTATAGCGCTGGAGCTGCGACTGTTGAGGGGATCAGATCGGGGTCCCAGGATACAAAGACTGTGATTGATCAGTACACATACCCCAGGTCCCTGCATTTACTCACACGTATCGCCGTCAAGATCACCGCCAGACATCAGGTCAGCAGCTGGTCTTCTTCCTTGCGTCGAAAAGACAACACAATCCGCCAGATGTGACAGCTCAGGCCGTTCAACGACTTTGAATTTCTGCCAATCGCCTGGATGAAGACATGGGTTTCTGATGACAATGATCTCAGTGTTCTTCAAAGCATGTGGCAGACCATTTTCTTCCAGCGTTACTTTGACCGCACACTCCCCTTCCTTCAAAACATCCCAAGCATCACAAACTCCAAAGAGAAGACGAGATTTCGGTACCATAATGCGACACTTTTGGCCACCTTGCTTGTTCAACATCTTTTTCAGTTCCTCGTTGATTTTACCGTTGATCTGGGACTTTACGCTCTCGAGTCCATCGAGAAGCAGACGTTCAGCGAGGTCGGGGCAATTGACGTAGCTCAAGAAGCGGAATGCATCGCGGAAGTCGGACTTGGCGTTGTTGAGGAGGTTGAAATGATTACGCTGTTTTGAGAGGAGCGTTTCTGTGGAGATGCCTAGAGCGTGTAGAAGGATGATGCTCTCGTCGTTGAGAAATCCGTATGAGAAAGGCTGGAGTATGGTCAGATCAGCGAGGATTGATGGGTCACTGGAGTCTTTACCTTGGAGTGCTCAACTACTGCAAAAGAGTAATCATCGCCACCACTAAACTTCTTCATCGACTTTCGAAACTTGAGTAACATCTTCTGCTTCTTCATTCGAGGATCAACAGTGACGACACCTTTATACCCTCGATAGCGAAGCTGGAATACTGAAGGTGTGTATCGACTGCCTCGAAAGAGGATCCTTGTTCGTCGCGCCAACTCTTGTGCAAGACTGGGCGCAATCAATCCACAACCATCAGTAAAGACGTACTCATCTGTCTCAATGTCCGGAATATCCTCGCATCGATCGGGTTTAATGATCATGGCCGTCTCGGAAGACGAGAAGAGAAGACCAATCCTCTTGGCCTTCTTACCCACGGTCTTCATCTTTGTAAAATCTCCCATGCCTTCAATCAACCGCGAAATCTCCTCCTTTGTGGCGGCCACGAGAAAACATGATCGCGACTTGAGCTGCGTGTTACTGTGCCCGTAGAAATTATAGTGCACGCCGTTCAGAACAATACCAGCGCGCAGACATTTGATGCTGTAGTCGGAAACCTCTTGGCGCGTGCGGGGCTGAAGATCTGGCGCTGGCTGCTGTTCTTTTGCCGCGGCACCGAAAACGAGTGGTTTGAATGCTTCGAGTGAGAAGAGCATTAATCGATCGGTTGCGTGCTTGGCCGTGGCGCGATTGGACGTGTTGGATTGAACTTTGAGGACCATGGAGTGCCTGCATTCTTTGAGGTCCGTCTGAAGGGTGATTGCCTTGATGAGATCGCCTTTCTTTAGAGTAGATGCTGACGGGAGATTCGGGACTTGGAAATCCCAGACAATATCGTCGAGACTCAAGGTTGGAAGCAATATGTGATGGAAGCCGTTGTCGGCCTTCTGGGGAGCCATTTTTAGCTCGGTGCCTCAAAAGAGACTTGAGACTAAGATTGAGATGAGAAGGGGAATACGCGGCGCACTTGAGATAAATGAAATAAAAGTGCAGATGAGTTGATCCAATGGAATTGAGCTCAGCGCCGTTGGTGAATCAACGTCATTATCATTGGGCGTTGGTGTTACACGGCATGCTGACCCCTCACTTCCTCAACTTTCAGAGCCTACGCAATCAATCACCTTTACACCCACCAAACTCACCATGTCTTCGAATGCGCATGCCCCAAATATATACATCATTGGACCGCAATCCACAGGCAAAACAACACTCATCAACAAGCTTCAGAGTGATCTTGAACATAGGCTCGCTGACATATCAATCGATAAGCCGCAAATCGTCTCCGAAGTCGCAAGAACTGTTCTCGCAAAACATAAATACTCCGCTGAAGATATCCGAGCATCAACTACCAGGTGCTTCCAACTTCAACAACTCATCCTCGAAGCACAAGCAGAGGCTGAGAAGAAAGCTCTTAAGAGCTCCAGCTGGTTCATCTCCGACCGTTCCGGTTTCGATCCATTAGTCTACGCAAAGCGATATGCTGCGCCTGGCGCTGTGGCACAGCTGCAGCAACTCCCAGCATGGAAGGAGGTCAAGACAAGAATGGAGAGGTCTCTGATTGTGGTCTGTGAAGCGGGCACGCCGTGGTTAATGGATGATGGCGTGCGACTGATGCCTGGAAGCGACAAAGAGTGGATGCAGCTTTTTCATGCCTTTTGCGAACTTTTGGATGAAGTTGGTTTCGAGCACTGTGTGGTGCCTCGGACGGTATTGGATATCTCAGAGCGGGCAGAGTTTGTATGGGCGAAGTGGACTGAGAGGCGGCAATGTTTCACAGAGAGCCATTCAAATAAACAATAGCTCGACAGAAAGGAAAACCGGAACAGACGAGTCAGGTCACTCTATACAATGATGTGTAATCCTATGTGTATATTGAGAGCCTGTGCATGAGGGCTCCAAGTTAACAACTGTCAAAACTGTGATAGAGTGCGGCGGGTATGACTGTCCGCATACTTGGCGCTAGCTGTTGGGAACACGTTCTGTATAAAACATTTGGCCCCAGCATCTTTTGTTACCCATGTATTGCAAGGGTACGCCAGTTGTGTAGATAAACCCTGACAATTTGGCATCCCCTTCAGTCCTGAAGAAGACAAAAGTGATACTCCGGTTCAACTCTAGAGATGATCAAAATGCAGTAGTCTTGTTCAATAACAGTAGTCTGTATTGGCAGTCTAGTATCATTGGCGAGCAACGCATGATTATCTTTTACCCTCTGAATGCCTCGTCAGCTATGTCGTCACTGCCATGTAGCATCCCGGGTAATCTGCACCCATGGACAGGTGTCTCACCCAGGATCACAGAGCCTTTCGTACGCTGCACTCTTCTATGCAAGACATTCCAAACCTGAATGACCCGGGACCATCGACAGAAATGATGTTCACTTCAAGCCGCCCTCTGTAATGGTTAAGATGCACGAAAGCTGCATCGGTGCCTGTATGCCCTCCCGACATCAGCGGAACAACAAATTTCCCGCATGGAAGATATATCAAATCTATAACTCTGTCATCTGAGACAGTGTTGGCTTAAAAATAAACTAAGGGAGGTTAGGCTTGTATCCAGCATGAATGAGATGAGTTGACTCACGTAGATTCGTCCTTTTGTGCCTTCCGTCCACTTCACTGCCCGAGACTCACAAAGGGCTGGTGAACTGCAAACCGAGTAACCTTTGGTCTCTCTAGGCGGCTTCTGCAGTTCGCACTCGTTGTAAGAAGGCCCGAAGGTCCACAAGCTAGTAGTAGCGCCAGAATAGCCACCCGCATTGTAGGACAAGGTCCAAGTGCTGTCTTGGAAGAAGCACATGCCACTTGCTTTGGCCTCGACGTAGCCAACGGAGACGCACTTTATGCCTGCTCCTGGTGTCAACTTGGCAGAATGGCCTGAAGAGTCCATACAGTGGTCATTGGGGGAGCCGGTGGTGAACTGGAATTCAATCAGAGGGAAGATGGGTTGCGAAAACCAAAGGCATGCTTCAACATTTGCTCCTGTATTGGTTAGAGATATGGTCAGCTTCGTACATATTCTATACTAAGATGACTTACCTGCACCGCCAGCTACTTCTTTGATAGATGAAAGCATAGCCAAGATATAATAAACCTTTCTTTGCATTTTGAATGCCTGAGTTCTGTGCTCAAACTAATATCGCGTTGGCTTTTAATTGACGGTCAACAAATTGACGTGACAGGCGTGGTGCTTTTTTAAACATCTGAAGTCTGGAGGAATGACGGTAGGTGCTCTCACTTTGGACTTACTGAACAAGGTACTCGATAGTGGGCCATCGCCAGCATCCTTTTCCCCTGCTCCTTGACAAGTCTAGCCTGGAGAAGCTGGTACAAGGCCAATCATAGACTGGGGACTGTGTCACTTTGTCCAGTGGCGCTATTGCAGGCTGTTCAGCTAGCCACCAGGATCTGTCGCAGCTAACCCCCAGTCTTGTCACGCTGAATATGCCCCGCCAGCATTCCTGGGTAAGGTTTAGCTCTGCTGGGGCTGAACATGTTTCCATGGCGTGTAAGATTGCTTTGCTGCATAAAACCAATATTTGCGACCGCCTGACCACAATATCAGACCACTTTTATCAGCGCACACTGCTTCTCAGCCAGCCACTGGCTATACCTCCGCACTCCAAAGTGCCGCTTTCAGCAACTCAGCTATATTCTAACAGATACCCAGTCAATTTTGTGCTACAAGGGAAAGATGAAAAAAATGCTGGGCGACCTTTCCCCTCTGCCTTTGAACTCATAATGACTAGACATATATACCTGAAGCTTGACAGGGCCCCATAAGCAACATTTGGCACTGGACATCACGCCATCTGAGTAAGAAGTGAAATAAATTCTCTGTTTAATCTTGACTGGGTTATTTTACTTCTAATTTCTCCATCTTCCCTACGTCGTTTCCCGGTCTAATATCCACCAAGCTTGGATCAATAGTTCCGTGACTCTTCAACAGCAGTCATGTCATTCAACAATTATCATCAAGGATCTCAGGCTTTTAATCATATGATACCTGGAAATGGAGAATCCGTAAATGGTAATACTGGCACTTTCAACTTCTCCAAGTCACTCATAGACCTTCCCGGAATATCCGAAGCTTCTCGTCTCAGGCTTGACCTAATATACGTTCCAAGATCACCAGGGGGGTTTGGACTTCCGGACGGCTGGACGTTCAAACTGCCATTCGTTCTCCCTGATAAGAGCTTGACTATAGCAGGCCGCACTTACGTTATTGACTTCGAATGGGCAGACACGACCAACTACAAGTCGGGACTTCGATACGTCAACGACCATGGAATGCGTTTTCTGAGGCACCCTTCTCTTCCGAACTTGCCTCACGACTTTCCGGGACAATATGCCTACAGCATGAAGGTTCAGGATGGCACCAGCTACTACTTTGACACTGGTGGTAAATTGATTCTTCAAGAAGATATTCATGGCACTTGTGTTTACTACAGTTACGTGTCCGAAGGTGGCAGTACTGTTCTCGATCGAGCTTCCACCCTCAAGTCCATTCAGGACTCTTGGGGTCAAATTATCAATATTGATTGCCAGCCGGGACTACAGATGTTAATCACAGGTCCCGATGGCGGCTCGTATACTATCCAGTACCTTAGTTACAGAGAAGGTGTGAGCGCTGTCGTGGATCCCATTGGAAATCGCGTTACGTTTCAGCATCTCGAATTCGCGTCTGAAAACCGCGTAATGTCAGCTATTTCCTATCCCACAGGACTCCGAACGCAGTTCAATTACGTGGGACTTCCGTATCTTGATAATAATGGTGTGTCTAGAACCATGCCTGCAGTTCAAGATTACATCCACCTGGACGAGAATGGTGCTCTCATGGACCACACTAGCTATAGCTTCTTTTCCGATCTTGGGCCTGCTACATACACCGGAAGTGTACTCGGCTATAAGATGAACAGCGGATCAGACAGCTTGATGGATAGCAATAATCTGGATTACCGGTAAGTGTCCTTCTATACACTACACAGACCTAGACAGCTAACGATTCTAGTTACGATGTCCTTGTGAAATGTCTCGACAAGATGGGAACTGTGCTTTCCGCGACACGGACGCAGTTCAATTCCCTTCATCTGCCAATGAAAGAAGAGCGTTACACAGTGAATACGAGTGGAAAACTCACTGGCTGTTACAAGTCGATCTTCACGTATCCCATAGCGGATATTAATCGCCATGCTCGAACACCATACTACTCACTCCCAGTTTGTGTGGAGTACCTATATCAGCCGACCCCAGCCTCAAGTGCCGCAATCCCCAGACGGCGGGTGTCAAGCACCTACGACAACTTTGGAAATATCATTAAGCAAAGCGAAGAATTCCACCAGGGGTACCAGCAGTACGTCTTACAAACAACTACGGTTAGCCACTATATGACAACGAACTGGGGTACACAGTTGTTACTCATGAGGAACGAGAGAGATGAAATCACACAAACGGAGCGTATCATCACGAACAAGCCTACCTCAGACCAGAGAAACATTGAGACATCTTCCACTGTCTTCGTTGAGTTGAGAGGTACTTCAAGGACGGAGACGCCGTGGAAAGACAAAACATTTACATACGATCGTTATGGACGCTTGATATCACAGGCTTTAGCTTGGAGTCTGGGTTCTCCCATGCCTCCTGGATCTTTGCGTGAGACAATCTCGAAATTCAGTTATGGGTACAGTAACTGTATTCTAACATCAACCACGTACGATCCCGATAACAATGCTACACATGTTATCTCAGATGTGCGTATTCGAGGGGGTCCGGTCATTGCACGCGTCCTTCCTGGTGGTCAGAGAGAAACCTTTGACTATGACGTTCTGGGGAGGATGGTCAGGCACACTAACGAGCTTGGCGAGTCTCGCAAGATCTTGTATGAGACTGGCCCGGGTATCAACAAGGAGGTAGAAACGACTTTCTTGGGATATCAGACTGTGAAAACTCTCGACTCACTTAACCGACCTATCCGAAAGCACGATAACGGTGACCCCAACAATCCTAATACTACTCGAATGCTAGAGGAAGTCACATTGGACTCCCTTGGGCGTGTTCAAACGAAGACAGATGCAATGGGCCTCAAAACACACCAGAGCTTTGATTCCTTGGGCCGGAGTCTGAGTATCGTGGACCCTGATTCAAACAACTTGACCTTCGTGTACAACGATGAGCGTTTAGAAACACGACAGTTTTTGAATGGAGACCTTCGAAGGGTCACCATGCATGATCCTTGCTCAAATATCCTCCAAGAAACAGAGTTCCCAGACTCAGAAGATACAGCAACATGTTATACTTTGACCACCGAAAAGTCATACGATGGTTTCCAAAGACTTGTTCACGAAACCATAAAGCAAAGCCCAAAGGACGTGAACGCCAACCAAAGCTCGGTTATTCTCAAGGAAGAGTGGACGGCATATGACTACGAGTCAGGGAAAACATCTCAGAAAGTCTCGGGGAGAAGTGACATTGGATTCGATAATATCGAGCACAACTATAGCCGTGATCTCTTCGGAAATGTCTTGACGTATCGTAAAAAGGTGATGTATGGTGATGGGAAAAGCTACATCAATGAAGGACCAGTGACCATATACGACGCTTCGAATAGATTGACAGAGTTGCAAAATCAATTTGGTCAATCTGAACGGAGCCACTACAACGATAATGGCTGGTTGGTGAAGAAAACACGCTTTGATGGAACAGAAATCCTCTTTTCACATGACGCTTGTGGACAGATCACCCAAACGACAAGTCCGGAGAACTGTGTTCGGAGGACCTATACCTGCAAAGATCGATTGCGCGAGGTGAAACAAAGTTCCAAGTCGATGACATATGATTATACCCTCGATGGAACAGTGTCCTCGACAACTCATGAAAGCGGCCTTGTGCAGACTTTCAAGTTGGATGGCTTCTCGAGAGTGGTCCAAGAATCTGATGTTTTCGGTGTCATTCACGAGACTGAATATAATGAGGCTGGTCGTGTCTCAAAAAGAGTTTGCAAAGGGCAGTTGGTTGAGTACACTTATGGCCTGGCTAGTCACAAGAGAGGACAACTGGTGGCGACTCGGATGACTGGAGATATCCAACATCTCAAGCAGGTGACATACGATGGTTTCCATCGCGTCAAGCAAGAATCCGTCCAGTCCCTGGATTCCAGAACCATACTTGAGACACAATATCAGACAGATGGTCAAGGGCGTTTGATAAATGTCAAGAGTTTGTCAACAGCGTATCCAGACCTGACGAAGGAGCGCAATTTCATGTATGATGGTTTGGGGCAACTGGTACAAGACACGGTCTCATCGACCTCTAGGTTCATAACAAAATACCGGTATGATGGCAATCACAATGTCATATATCTGGATGAGAATGGAAGTATTCAACAGATGGCTTACAATGCGATCGATCAACGAACTGACCCTGGTTTCCAATACGACACAAATGGCCGCATGGTCACCGATAACACTGGCACCACCTTCAAGTTCGACAGTATGGACAGATTGCTCAATGCAACAACTAAAGATGGACAACGCAGGGAATTTGGGTACCACGCCGATGATTCTCTGGCATTCAGCAAAAACAGTGAATCTACGGCCAACCTATTTCACAGCCAGGGTATCGTCAACGCCACGGAAATCACAAACCAAGGAAAGGGAAGCAACAAGACTTCGTACTTAATTGACGGGCGTCGAAGACTTGCAAGTTTCACAAATGATGACCATCCTAAGTACTTTGTGGATCAGAAAGGATCAACAGCATTGCTTTTTGGTAAGGAGGAGTACAGCACGTTTGCATACACTGCCTACGGTGCAGATAGAGTTCCATCACCGCAACAGATTCAGGCGAGGTTCGGATTCGCTCAAGAATTCAAACACCCAGACAGCAACCTCATATACCTCCGTTCCCGGCACTATAGTTCAGATCACATGTCTTTCATCTCGATGGACTCTCTTGTGAAGGAGAATCGATACGCTTACTGTGATGGAGACCCCGTCAATTTCATCGATCCTAGTGGCCATGATCGCTGGCGTGAGTCAATGTCGACAGTGGTAGGCGTTGCCGTCACCATAGGTGTCACGCTAGGTGCTTTGGCTCTGAGCACTTTCTTACCCCCCGTTGGTGTGACAGCTACTATTGCGATAGGAGCAGCTGTAGGAGCAGCAGCCAATGTTCTGGGGAGCGTGGCTACGCGTGCAGTAGCAGGCACGCTAGGAGACTATGGCTGGGGCGACCTAGCCATGGACGCCTCTGTCGGGTTTATCATTGGAGCTGTAACTACTGGTGTGGGAATAGCTTGGAGGGTAGGCAGACAAGCATTACGGGATTTAAACCTCAACCGGTCATTTTCTTCACAGGGACAGTCACTATCCGTCCAGTACTCACGAAGTGGAAATCGGTCACCGTTTTCGAGCATGGCCTGGTCTTATGATTCCTCATTTGGAGGACTGAGCGGTCGCTCCACAGCACCTTCTTCTGGATTACAGCCTCTCTCCATGCACTCAGAAATGCAGAGCAGGTCAATCTCATTTGGCTCACCGAGTATTTCATCTATCAGTGAAAGCGAGGGTCTCGGACGGCTGTGGGTTGAATAATCCAGTCCATACTCCAAGTCATCACTTTTCAGCGGGACATGTGTCGCTAAACTTTGGATCCTGCTTTGAATTACGAGATCTGGGCTGATGCTGGTCTCTATTGTAATATTTGAGTAGTTGCGGTGTATGCCTCAGGAATTTCAGATTGGCAAGGTACGCTAAGGTTGGGCGGTATAACTCTCAAAGAAAGCTGGAATTATTGGAATTGGGATGTGAACATTTCTTAAATGCGTATGACAGTGAAACTGGCTGCGGTTGCCAAGTCACTGCTTCTCAGGCCAGACCAAGTGCACGCTTCTGATCAGTCCATGCTTTCAATGGTCGTGGACGCACTGGTTTCCCGATATCAGATAAATTGGTCGATAATACCATTATCAAGCTCTCTCTGCTGATATAAGCTCTCAGCCACAAGTCTCAACTGCAAATAACACCGTGACACAGTCGATGGGTCTCACTGTAAGTAAGGTACTTGATGATCTAAAAACAGCGCTACCAAGTCTTGCTCAGGCACTATACGAGAGCACCAACTCTATTAACCCAGATTACATTTCAGCCCTGGTTAGATATGCAGCTAGGTCTTCAAACCTCTAATGGTCTGAGCTCGCTATGCATTGGTTGCTTGGTCTCAACTGCATGACTTTTGACTTGCATACCATGAAATCATACGATCACCATGACTTTGGCTTTGACCTTAGGAAGCCTGGCACATCCCGATGGCTGTATCAGAACTTTGAAGATTTCTTCTTCGTACTTCCGTCTAGAGCCGGAGCTCGCAAAACTGGTGAAGATCAGGGTATTGAAGTCTGTTGTGGTTTGGAGGAGACAGTTGGAGAAGGATCAAGACTTTGCGCAATATGCCGAGCGCAGGGGGGGCTTGTGTGTTTGATGTGCCACAGCACATGTTGTTGCGAGTTGCCAGTCAGGTCAGCCAAATCAAGGTTGGCAAAACACGTCATACTGAGGCTATGGCTTGTTCCATTCGGCTATTCTCCAATAAATGGATAAAGTTGCACTGTGTCAGCTCTGGTTGACAAGCGCCATGATATATGACTTGTTTGTCAGCTGCAAAGTTGCATCTTCTTGCATGTGATGGTAACTTACCGAACAGAGCTATGTCTTATTCCAAGCCACTTCAACGAATGGCTTTGTGATGGCTGAAAGAGTTTGTCATATGATACGGCAGCGGGAAAACACAACACTGAGCCCAGAATATCTTGAATCTTTGCATAAGGTACTTCTATTAGAAGTACCGCGAGTGTAGCCAGTCATCAGACCGTTCACGAATATATATAGCACTGTTCGCTCTGTATGATCTGAGTAGCAAAATATCAAACTTCTAACAACCTCCAATATTATATCTTCAATCCTAACTCGTCCAAGATGGCAGAAACTGGCGTCGCGCACAAGGTCATCTCTGTTCTTCTCCGTCTTTGCGAGCTATCCTCCACCATAATTGTCTTGGATATCCTCTCGCGCTTCTGCTACCTCGCGGGTATCGCGGAAGCCCATGTCGACGGACGCATCATCTACACCATCGTCGTCGCATGCCTCGGCATTATTTACTCCATTTGTTTCTGTCCGCCTTTCAAGGCCCTGTTTTTGGGCTTTCCTTTTGACTTTGTCATGTTTGTCATGTGGCTCGTGGCATACTGCTTGCTTCAGACCGTAATATCCCATCATCCTGCAGCTGATAACACCTGCTGATTTAAGCTTCATAGAGAACCGGCAGTCATACTTGTTCTTCCAGTTGGTACTACAATTATTGGGGCTACTACTGGGGTCGCTTCTGGCGAGTCGGGCCCATTGGGACGGTCAATATTGACACGGCGGGCTGCGCCTCGTGGAGGACAGCCCTTGCCTTTGCATTCATTGCGTGGTTTCTCCATCTTCTAAGTGGTATTCTCGTGAGTTATTCACATGTCAAGTAAAACAAGACAGAGCTAATACGACCAAATACAGGGTGCATACGTTTTCCACATTTATATCAAGCTCGACGAGACAAAGGCCGATATGAAGCAACATGCGGAAAAGCTTGCCAAGTAAGCATGAATCATTCCATTACAGTACTCAGACGGTCGACTGATAATTCTTGTACTCAAGAGGGGACCCAAAAGTCCATGGCTACCAGCGAAATGTTGAACCGACAGACAATGTCTAGGCAACGATCCATCTCACACAGTTTGAGCCTGGGGAGTGGCAGGCGGGGTAACGTTCAAGTTTGGAGTAAGCAGCCACAAACGGCGGAAGCCGAAGTATATACTTTCATTGATCCGCGGAATATGCCATAGCATAAACAGACTGAACTTATTGTATGATTCATTCATTTGGTCGGCTATTTCAAGATGATATTATAGGGTTAGTCTCATTCGGACTATTCCAAAGAAACTTGTATATCACACATGAATACAACAACATTTTGTCGATTTAATGGTGGTTGAATCCACCTATAAGACTTTTGGCGCACTCAACAGGATATCTAGTCACAGCTGCCCACACACCATCACTGGGTCTCACATCTGCCATCTTCGCGGGTCCTG
This sequence comes from Fusarium chuoi, assembly GCA_022627125.1. Classification (NCBI taxonomy): domain Eukaryota; kingdom Fungi; phylum Ascomycota; class Sordariomycetes; order Hypocreales; family Nectriaceae; genus Fusarium; species Fusarium chuoi. The sequence continues at coordinate 332,584 of JAJALE010000852.1, forward strand.
CAAGGTCATAAGCCTTCCACGCCAAAATAACAAGCATCAGACTCACCAAACACAAACACAACTACAGCCTCCTTGCCCCGCCCACCCAAGATCTCGACCGTAAAGTCAGATACAGCACAACAAGCGTCGAATTTGTTTGCCCCGACGTACGGGACACTCCACATGAACGCGACCTCATTTCTCCCCTCGAATCCGACGATGCGGTACGTGATTGAACCGTCGACACCCCCGCCTATGTGACTCGACTTGCAGCGCAGCATGCCGCTCTCACCGGCTAGGATTGTCTGCGGCGGCTGTAGGTCTGGACTTTTGTTCCAATTGCCGTGGTTGAGAGGTGGCCATTCAGGCTCTGCGATGAGCTCCTCGTTGGTGTGGTTCAGAATGACGATGAGTAACTCCCTCGTGGCCATGATGTTGTTGATCTGTGTGGTATTTTTTAGGATGTGGTGACCAAGATTTAGTACGAGATATGAAGATGTTCTGAGACGGGACAGTGAAATAAGTGCTCTTGGAGATAGCATAAGTTTAATATACCATGAAGAGCTCCATTGCAAGACACCAAAAATGTCATGGTCATCTCAGTTATGGAAATGGTTGCTGGCCATAAGGTTAAAGTTTAGGCTACCAACCCAGATGACAAGAGCACTATAGCTTCGCTATCTTGTGGCGTTGATACTGGCAAACTATGTAGAAGTGACAGCCCCGAAGAAAACTTAAACCAAGGAATGTCAGAGTATTGAGGGGAGCCGCTAAGTTGCTCGACAACTCACCAATCTTCACCAAAGGCGCACAAGGCGCATCGCATCAGTACAACACTCATGCAAATACAGTGTACAAACATACCGGGAATCATTAACGGCTAGAACGGTTATATGATGGTGGAAAGCATCAGCGGCTGATCTGGCGGGGACGATTAGTGTGGAGAGCTGTCAAACCTTATCTCGACGAGATGTCACATCGCTCAGGGCAGGTTGAGCTACTCATGCGATTAATAAGGACTAAAAGGGATACGATATCCTGCAGTATTGCCTCTGTATGGAACAGGAAACGCGATTGCGAATATACAACGACAAAGGAAATACTGTGTTGTTAAAGCCAGGAATCTTGATCATCAGGGCAACCGTAATTTGAGTTCTAAGAAGGCTTAAGCTATAATACCCTAAGGCACAGTGTCACTCAGACTCAGGCAACTCCCGCTAGAACTGTCCAAGTTCTTTAGCCGTTCTACGTACTCGAGGTTTATGTGCTTCCTCCGTTAGTCTCCGCGCTGGGCTTTTCACAGCGGTCCTGTCTATCTTGTAGGATGGAATAATCTGTTTAATCTAAATAATTCTTATCTGCAAATTTATTTAAACCGAATCTGGAATGTTTGAATCCGGCAGGATGGGCGTGAGATGACCAATCTCAGCTGCATAATCAGCTGTTCCAGTGGAAACACCGCCTTGAGCAAGCGCTATCTGCTTCTTATCATCGTGGAAAACGGCATAAGCAGCTGTGAAGAATGGAGCACCCAAGGTACAGTCACCAAACTCGTCGCCCGAAAGACTCAAGGCACAGAACTTGGAAGCGCCGTACCCAGGTACCTCGTCAAATTCACCACGGGCGTAGCTGCGGATCGGAACAGCAATAGTGACACTCTTGCCTTTGGTAACTCCGGCGAATGTGAAGTTAAGCGTAGCAGTACGTGGGATCGACTCGCAAGTACCGTTCCATGCAATTGCATACGGGTCTTGCAGCTGAATTAGCCCGGTTGCCTTCATGATCTCCTTCTCACTAAAGGGTACACGATCCTCGCCTGTGCCAGAATCAAGCAGGCACCGCTTGACCGAAGAATCCGCCAGACCAATCTTGACAGGCTTGCCCGGCTTGCGAATCGATGTGGCCGTCAGCTCCGGCAGAGCCGAATAATATCCCACATAAGGAGCCTCAGGATAATCCTGTTTGATGCGTACGAGCTCGCCGATATACTTCTTTTGTAAAGGTGCGGCACCGAATACGGCTGCGCCCGAGTATGGCGACTTGACAGACTTGGGTTGTTGATCAAACCACATTGTGAAAGAGGAAGAACGCGTTTTCCCAGTACGACGCAGATTATCACGGAAAGACGGTCCAGAGAAACCCTGCGGAAGTGGTGCCAGGCCAAGGATGCTATGATCAAAATCACTTTCGGGGATCTTACATTTGTCGTCGAGTTGAGCGATCTGTGCATAGTCCGCCAATGCCACTTGGTTATTGGTCAACTTGGCAAAATTTGGATTGGAAAAGGCGAATGTGTCGTTGATGAGGCTCGATGCTGATATGAGCTTGCCATTACCGCCATAGGCATAGCCTAAAGATCCTCCTTTGGGCTTGGTAGGGCCTCCTTTAGAATGGGAAGTTGACTTGGGCCAGTTGTAAAAGGTCTTGACAGTCTTGTTGCAAGGACCCTGCACGTAATGCGCATTGGTGCCATCGTTGATGATCGACTTGGGACCAAAAACCCAGAAACTGGGAGAGCCGGTGTCAAAGATTGTGGGAATAGGAGATTGTCCCGGTGTACCCCACTTGATGTCGGCTTGGATGCTACGATACAAGCATCAGTTTTTGCATGACTTCAAGATGGGAGACAAGCATGACTCACCGAGGGTAGCCGCCGTAGCTGTACGAAATGGGGATGATCGGAGATTGCGGCTGTGGTGGTGGTGAGGCAGCAATTGCGCCTTGCAGCGATGCGATTGAGAGAAGACTAATCGTAAGTAACATTTCGGCCAATGAGTGATAAGTTTTGGTGTAAGATATGACTGAACCAAATTGCATGATTCTTGTGGAATTTAAATATCGAACAGACTATACGAGGGCTACACACTAAGACAAGTCTAGACCATGTCGAGATTTACATCATCCAATCAATTGGCAAGCCCCCTAAGACTTGCCGAGTGCCGAAGCTTGGACCCAGCAGAATCAAAATCGCCAGTTAAATTTGTCGATCTCTCGTATTGGACATCATTCATACCAAAGCGCGCTGGTGACTGAGACATGGACTAGTCCGTCAATGGATAGAGTCCTTCCCAAGTCGGATGAGGACTAGGGAAGATCGACAAGACTTCGTATCATATCCAATCATGCATGTTTTCATAATCAGACTGTGGTGAAAGGCTCTATTTTTGTCACTCAGGAGATGATGACAATCTCGACCAAACATCTCTATACGAGTTATCTATACGAGAACCACATTCTCGTGACGCGATTCGGACTTTCTGAACACCTAACCCAATTAGGGCCTTATCTCAGAACCTTTCCTCGTTAAATAATAGAGTGGTCTCATCCGTATGTTGCACGGCGTCAAATATAATAGAATCACTGAACCCGTTTCCTCGCAATTGCTAGTGCCTGTCATAAGTCAATAGCCTTTTGATTGCCCATCATGCGATACAAGTATCTCGCTTGTATATTGACGCTTTCTCCATTTTGTACTTCTCTCAGCCACGAGTCTCTTCATAATCCCCCAAACGGCTACGTACAACTGAAAGCGGCGCCTGAGAATGAACTATTATCCTTGAGAATTCATCTGGCGGAGCTGGAAAAGCCGTATCTCAAGGTAGCCCAAGAAGTATCAGATCCCGAATCCAATCAGTATGGCCGGTTTTTAGGAGCCCATGAGTTGCGAGCTATTTTACCTGACAAGAGTTTCATTTCGGCAACAGTGACCGGCTGGCTTGAAGACGAGGGCTTATCCAATTACACTACAAGTCCCGATTACGTCGATGTCACAACAGCCATTGCTGACTGGAACCGGGTCTTGAATACTACATTTTACCACTTCCAACACAAGGCCACCGGTCGGACTATGATTCGCACAACTCAGTATAGCATTCCAAGCACGCACAAGGACGCGATCAGCTATATATATCCTACGGTACACTTCTTTCGATCAGCACCTGCTCCAAAAACGATTCAAGCAAGACAGCATGTACCCACTGGACCTAGTAATTGCTCCAACAGTGTCTGTCCCTCTCAACTGCGCACGAAATATAATATTCATTACAGCCCGGCTGACGGTAAATCGGGTAGCACAATTGCTATAGCTGGATTCCTGAACAATTTTCCCAATATCACAGACGTCAAAGCCTTCTTGACAAAATATGATAAGAAGAATCCGAAACTCATCCCTCCAATCAATGTCGCATCTGTCAACAAAGGTACCCTTAAGCCTCCGGCTGACGGCGGTTCGCTCACGGTCGAGGCTGAACTTGACCTTGACTACGCAATGGCTTTCACTGGTCCGCTCCCCGTCACTTTCTACTCGGTAGGCGGCCATGCGCCCAAGATCGGGCAAGCTCCGAATGCACCTATCTCACCGGACAGCAATGAGCCTTATGCCGAATTCTTTGACTATGTGCTCGGTTTGAAAACCCCACCCAAGGTCATTTCTATATCTTATAACGACGATGAGAAGGATGTACCAGTTGCATATGCGAAACACGTTTGCGATCTTTTTGCAAAGGCTGCTACACGTGGGATTTCCATCATCGGATCTTCTGGAGACGGAGGAGCAGCAGGAACAGACGGAAATACATGTCTTGGAGTGTCCGGCAAAAAGAGACTCTTTGTACCCTCGTTCCCATCGAGCTGTCCTTGGATGACTTCTGTCGGTGCTACAGCGGAATATGGCGGTGCAGCTTCGTATAGCTCGGGTGGCATGTCAAATGTCTTCAAACGTGCTTCTTGGCAAGACAAGGCTGTCTCCGGTTATATAAAAGCCTTGCATGGCAAGCACAAGGGCTTTTACAACGCCAGCGGCCGTGCGCAACCAGACATTAGTCTTCTGGGCGATAATTATCTGACACTGACCGGAGGCAGCCCGTTGACTCATGACGGCACGAGCGCATCTGCACCTGTGTTTGCAGCTATGATTGCGCTTGTCAACGATATGCGCCTCCGGGCAAAGAAACCTGCATTGGGATTCCTCAATCCTTTGCTTTATTCAGCAAAAGCGAGCTCGGTCTTTCGCGATGTCAGGGATGGTAGTGAAACAACAGGCTGCGCTGACGGTGATTTTTTTGAGACAGGTTGGGAGGCTCTCGCAGGATGGGATGCTGCAACGGGCCTAGGCGAGCCCGATTTCACGAAACTGGCAGCTTTGTTAAGATAATAAATTAGAATATTCTCAAGAGCAAAATACTATGAATATCTATACTCTGACTTTACATAACTAATAGGAAGCCAGTCTTACATATTTCAAATAGCGCTGTCCACAAACGAAATTAAATCAATCAAACTGCCAAGTAAATTAGTTAAACATACCATATTCTGGCTTTAGATAAAGGGGAAACACAAATTCGAATATGTCTGATACAGAATATATAGCTAGCAAACTGATCTTTTAGGCTTCTTCGTACTTTACTCAATCCCGGATTAACGCTGAAAACTAATAAGCTAATTAAAGTGTCTCCTATAAAAGACTTTTTCTTGACACTTGCTGTCAGCACTCTACTAGGTTAAAAAAATCTTTTACAGGCAAGAATGGCAGTAAAGATAGCTATAAGGCTAGCAAGACCCTAATGGCTGCTAAAAGAAAGAGATCTGGAGAGTTAGCATTTATAATAAGTGTCCCTAATAATGCTGAGCTTTATCAGGTCTGGATATCGCCTTTAGTCACTGTTTTCTATGTTGTATCTTTGACTTCTTTTTAACTTAATGACGTGGAATTGTAAACCTTTAACATTTTGAACTCTATGCCATCCTTTTGACTTGCCTGTATGACTGATATCTGTAGGCTTGGGTGACTAAATGGCACCTATGGCATCTTGCCACCTGACAATTTAGGGCCATTATATCCTTACTGTCATCCTTATCTGTAGCTCATCACTGCCTCGATCGACCTCAGTAGCTTTGTCTGCCTATACAACGACAGCAGCCGTCAATTGCGTAGCTTTCTGGTGCCTCGGCGTGCAGGCCACAAATAGATTACTCTCTTTTCCGCAGCTCATGTGCTGCTTAACCAACCTTTGCAGTTGTATACTGCCCAGAGAACCTCTTTCTTTCGCAACCTCCCTCTGCAACACGACCGGGTCTCCACGATACGTCTTACTGGATAAATACAACCCCCTAAGAGAAAAGCATATATAGTATAACATACCGTACCAAGCTTATAACAGCAACAAAGAGATCAATATAAAGGGACAAACAGAGCACACCAAACGCTGGTTTTATAGCCACTTACTTATGTTGAACAGCCTAGAGTTGACAGACCATGCCTTAGCTGTTGAAGCTAGGCCTCCGAACACTTGAAGAAGGAGTTGACTATCAGTCAGACCTGTCAAGCAGAGTCAAGCAAACAAGATCAGGAAAGAATAGACGAAGGGAGTGGGGCTTCCTCCCAAGGGGGTGTGAATTCATAACAGAAAAGTGTATACGGCTCAGCGTAGTCACTCATAACTGTTTACTCTCCTTACTATGGAAAATTTGAGCTTTGTGTATGTCGATGTGGCAGCATAGGCCGACTCTTCAAGAGAAGGCGTTCTGAAGGCCAGGGTATGCAAAACTCTGCCCGCTGATATCAGGTGATTGGATTTCAGTTGAAGTTTTTAAATGCTTGCTTGTCAAATGTCTCTCGGTTCCGCATTATACTTTAACATGCCACTTTATCCAAACTTTTTGCTTCTGCGGCAAGTCTCGGGTCTTCAGAATGCGAACCCGAAGCACGATGTAACCTCGCCTTCAGCCGCAGCGGATTCATCAAAAGCCTCAACTGCGGAAAACTCGACAGATCTCCATTCAAGATACAACGTATAAAGCGTCCTTTAAGACTTTAAATAAAGAACTAATTTGCCGCCAGGGAATAAATCCAGACAAAGAAGTCTCCGGAGCTCGCGAAAGGCCTCATAATCTCGGCAATTTAGTAGATTGGTCTAGACAAATAAGGCTTGCGCCCGCCCGTTGCAAAAGGCTAAAGACAAGCTTTCAGCTAAGGTTAAAAAGTGCAACGTCGTGAAGAAGCTCTAGAACGAAATGGGATCAGACCTGGGATTGTTTCAGTTATTCCGTTTCGAACAGTGTTTAGCAGGAGGTTTTATAATGTTGACTAAACGGTTTTGAGATTGGTTGGTTTTGGGCCATGGCATGATTATTGAGCATCAGCCCATTGTGTTTGCTTTTTTATGTTTTGCATGTAAATTGTTAGGCTACCGAATGGTGTTTTTTCTATAGTCCCAAGAGCCAAGTTCGCGGTCCGGCGATCTACACTCCAATCGTGGAGATATTTCCAAGCGACGATTCACCGCTGATCAAAGCACATTTCAATCCTAAGAAATCTCTTGCAGCAAAGCTTGTCTCTCACTCGAGCGCCTTTTTTCCCCGTTTCAGATCTCGGAAAAAGCGGGATGCAACCGATAAACCCCTACGGCCCGAGACTCCTCGGTAAGCAGCACATTAGCCAATACCCATGCTCCCATCACGTCTTGGCTACAGGGGTTAATTTCTACCGGCTCCTTCTGGCGTGTCGATCTCTTGGGGAAGTCCCTCCGAGCTCCCTATTCGAGGTCTAACATCATCAATTAGTGAATGTCATCTCCAGCGTACAATCTCCTTGAACTGTGCCGCAGACGCATGAAAATCAGTTACTAACAGTACGTGTCAAAGGGCCGAAGGACAAGTTCTGCGGGAATTTGCTTGCTTTTTCTCCCGTCCAATAAGCTCCGGTCTCCGCCGACGGTTTCGAATCCTTGCTTTGCTCCATCTGCATGCTGAGATTAATGATGGAGTGATTCGGATCGTTGCATGCATGTTCCCAGAAAAACATGCTTCATCAGTTCTTTGTAAACCAACGGCGCCCTGTATCTGGTGGCGTCGTGACGCGATCTGACATTGACCACCATAAGCACTTTACCCCTGGATTTGACAGTTTTTAGCCAGTTGCATATAATACCCGTCTCACAAAAGGTCCGGGACGTTTGTGGTGTGTCAGCTCGTGTGTGTGCCTCCCCCGGTACCGGGTGTTTTGTGAAAGATTATGATGTTGTTCATTGTGATTGTGCTGTAGTGTAATGATAATGATTCTCATGTGCTGATCTCGGAACCGGCACCGCCGCACACAGGCTGTATGCAGGACGTCACAGAAGAAATGCTTGGGCTTTTCATTTAATCGACGCCAACCCCATCTCGTTAGACCTAATTCTTGGTCTTTAGTTTTCGAATTTCTTCATTTATGAGTTGAAGTGTCTGTTTTGCATCTTAAGATATGGCTGGTGTCGCTAAAGAGGCCGTGGTGGTAAGTTACCATTCCGATCTGTCCTGATCCACCGCCTGAGCAAAGATCTGCATTTCTTGGCAAGATTAGGACCATGACTCGCTTGCTAACCGCGATCTGTGATTTAGCCCATCGAGGCCGTGCTCTTCGGAATATCAACGCTCCTCGTGCTCGCTCGATTAGCCCTTCGAACAATTAGACAACACCAGAGTCTCACCGTCAGCGACTGGTTTCTCATCGCCTCTCTTCTCGATGCCGCTGCGTTATTTGGGACCGACACGGCGGCTTATAATTTGGGAGGAATGGACGAATATGATCCGAGTGCGCCGCCGCGAAGTATTGAGGACCAGATCACGTTGATGAAGGTGTCGTTTGCGGGAAACTATTTCTACGATACCGGTGTATACTTTCCGAAGCTGGCGCTGTTGGCACTTTACTTTAAGCTCATCCCACAAACACTACCGCTGCTACGCAAGTTTCTTTATGGAGTCACCGCTTTGACGGGGTCGTTTATGCTCACGACTTGCTTTCTGGATACGTTTTGGTGCGGCGCCAACGTATCTGTCAATTGGGAGCTCGATGGAGAGTGCAGTACTTTTGACTCCAAGACAGTGTTCCGCATTGATTGGGTCATGAATCTCATCTCCGACATGCTGGGTATGCCATGTCAGTGGAATTCTTTTTAAGTAATCACTAACCCTATGTATACAGTCTTTGCACTACCTTTTCCACTTCTCTTTGGTCTACAACTCAGCAGACGGTATAAGGCTGGTCTAGTTGCCATTTTTGCATCTGGACTCATCACTCTGGGAGCAAGCATTGGTAGATTTGCGACCGTCGAGGCAATTCACGCGTGGACCAATGTTTGTGAGTGAACCCCTCTATCCAAGGCCTCTATAACTTCAATTCTTACTCACTTCCACAGACGTCCTCTCCATGACAGAGATCGCCGCCGCCATAGTCGTCGTATCTCTCCCGGCCCTCAAATCCCTCCTCCACGGCCTTGGGCTGCGCTCCTCCAAGCAAAACACCACGCAGACAGGCTCAGGCTACAACAAACACCCAGGTACAGTGACAACATCGAGTCACTTCAACAAGCTGTCCAGCGGCCGTGACCACCACAGCAGAGAACTGTACGCCTCGACGGCACGCGTGGCCACGGGCGCCGAAGAAGACTCGGGCAGTGAAGTGGAGCTGACCAACCTTCAAGGTATCTACAAGTCGGCCCGCATAAGTGTGACCTACCAGCGAAGAGAAGACGGTGACTGGCAGGGGAACTCGGGACGGGGGTGAGTTGTGTGTGTGTGTGCTGTAAGATAAGTGCCAGTGTGGATGGTGGGATGGATGTAAGCGTTGCATTAGATATGCAGATGGACCAACAAAATGGGAAATGGCCGGGAATAAAGAGTGACATGACAGCTGGTCTGACTGACCCAAGCTATGTATAATAAATAAATATACATATAGAATACAAAAGTTTACCATAGAGCGGATCATTATGCATGAATTCTTCACTTTCACTTTGATCCAATACAGAGTTGTCTTCCAAACGTGTGAGAACCTTGAACGAACTGTCAATACGATGAATCCCTTATTGGTGCATTAGCAAAAAGACTCCCTCCATCCATCCCAAAACCCAAAGATCAACCAACACACCCATCCTCTCAACACTCTCTCCCTGTCCAAATCTTTTTCCCATGTTACATCCGTTAGCCCCAGGTTTATTCTCGTTTGCATATCAACGGAACTCCAACCCGACCAATAACCACATCTCGCCTACAACCCCTCCAGTTTTAGCCCCCATGTCAAAATACTAACCCCGGTCATTCTCTCTATTAAAAATCCCGTAAAGCTGCTTTGGCCCGACTTGTGCCGTAGACCTGCAGCGGGTAAAACTCACCCCCAGGGACCTTTTAGTGTTGCATTTTATGCAGCACCTCGTTCGATGCTGTTTTCTTTTTTTTCTCTTCTGTAGCCGAGGTGCTACTGGTGCTGTAACCATGCGGCGCATTAAATAAGCACCATGAACTGGTGAATTTTAAAGTATACCTGCAGTCCTGTGAACCTTAATTCCTTTTCTTTTTCTCTACTGCCGCGAGTGCACCATTTTATTTCCCGTTGTTTTGAAGTGGAAGACAATCGGATTTCACAATGGCGTTCTTTATCGATGGAAAGGACTGCATGGTAAGTCACTTTAGCTGTCTATCATTATGCCACGCTGTGTACTGACAAGTGTTTAGATCTCGGAATGGATCTTGCTGGCGGCCTCTTATGTATTTGTCGGTCTTCGAATCTACGCTCGTCTCTTCCGTGCGCGGGAGAAGTTGACTTGGTCCGACTATCTTCTTCTTCTGTCTGCCGTCGATGCTCTCGCCCTCATCATCTGCGACACTCTGACCTTTCAGATGGGTGTCATGGATGAGTACGAGACATCCGTCAAGCTCTCCAAGGTAAGATCATCTCAAGCACCACCAAGCATCACGCGGCTAACTTGTCACACAGATCTCCTTTGCCTCCAACTACTTTTACGATGTCGGCATGGGTTTCCCCAAGATGAGCATGCTTGCTTTCTACTGGGCCTACTTCCTCCCCTCCACCGGCATGAGCTCCGGTATGCGAAAGGCTCTATACGGCATCACTGCCTTTGTCTGCGCATCATACATGGCAATTCTCTGGGACGATACTTTCTTCTGCGGAAAGGATGTTTCCGTTCAGTGGTCACAGGAGGAGGGTGCTTGCAGTGTCTTCTATGCACCTGAACCCTTCATTCTCAACTTTACTCTTAACTTGGCTTGCTATCTTGCTGGTATGTTGACCTTCCCTTCTGTCCGTCACGCTTCACCAGATACTGACCGAATCTCAAGTCTACGCCCTCCCTCTCATCCTGCTGGTCCAGGGTGTTCTTCAGCCCTCCAAGGGTGTCACTGCTACTTTCGTGCTTGGAGCTCTGACCATCTGCACTACCATTGTGCGATTTGTCACTCTCAAGGTTGGCACTGGCCAAGAGAATCTTGTTTGTAAGTCGTCCCTCTCTCAAATGACACCAGCTCGGCTGCTGACATCTTCTGCCTAGACCCTATGAGTATGCTGGAGATGGCACTTGCTATTACAGTTGTCGCGCTGCCGGGCTTGAAGCCACTTGTGGATCGCTCGCCAAAGCATGAGACGAGGAGCGAAGTAATTGAGATAAAGAACTAAGGAAGGACAATATTCTACCTGGTCCTTCAGCTACTTAGCTCGTTGCACTCTTTTACGAGAATAACTATTGCTCTCTTCTATAAAAGTGTTTTAAGCTGTGCTACACTTGTTCCATGCTCTGTGCACTAGATATTGTAATAAATTGGTCGATTGAGGCTCGTTGAATTCTAATAATAGAACATGGCTTGCGTCAAACAGTGGCTAGGTATCTTATCTCTGTGGCTGTGTTTAATTGCCCACGCGTTTGTTTCGCGTTCACTGTAGGGTAAACCGTTCACATTGAACAAATTTACATCTTGAAAGACTTGACAACTGCAAAAAGAATAAAGCTTCAAGACTGGTATTACTAGATAACGATTAATTATTCTTTGAATTTAAATAATATTAAGATTTAAACGTGATTATTGGTTGACATTCCTATCTCCAAGTCGGGAAATAGAAAGTCCCGAATTAACACCAAAAATCTGATCATGACATCGTGCATAAGATTTCCTCGGGCTTTACTCCCGCCCGCTCATTTCCTAGAGTCAATGCCCGACCAATAATGTTGATGAATTGAGATCGTGCATGGAAGATTAGGAGGCGTAAAGTTTCTTGCAGTATTTACTCCATGATTAAATTAACTATAAATAATATCCAAAGCCCGTCTATGTAAACAGCGTCACCCATCACCACCACTTTTCGGCCCCGTAGGGTCTTGAACTGTTCAAACATGGGAGTCTCAGCCGTTCCACCAATCGCGATTATCGGCGGTGGCCCATGCGGCCTCATGCTAGCACGTCTGCTCCAAACCGCAAGCATCAATTATGTCGTTTTTGAACGCGACGAATCTCCAATATCAACCCTCAGAAGCCAAGGCGGCACGCTAGACATTCACAAAGACTCAGGCCAGGAAGCGCTCCGTCGCGCAGGTCTCCACGAGAAGTTCAAGTCGTTGGCTCGATACGATGCGACAACTATGACCTTGATGGACTTTCAAGGGAAGTTCCGTGCTTCGTTTGGAGACGATGATGGTGGTGATAGACCAGAGATTGATCGTCGACAGCTGCGACAATTGTTACTCGATTCTTTGCCGACGGATCGTATTCGCTGGGGAAAGATATTGGATGTTGTTGATAAGAAAGAAAATGGACAAACGCGTGATTTAACTCTCAAGTTTCGCGACGGATCGAGCGAGGGTGGCTTTCGACTCGTTGTCGGAGCAGACAGTGCTTGGAGCAAAGTGCGCTCTCTCGTGAGTATTAATGATTAACATCAGTCAAATTCACAAGCTAACATTACTTCCAGGTTACTGACGCAAAGCCCATCTACTCTGGTAAATCATTTATTGAAGGCCGGATATCACCACACAACTCAGAGTACAAACTCGCGCAACAAATAGCAGGCAAAGGAACAGCCATGGCGATGAGTGCCAAATCCACCCTCGCAGTGCAACAACTATCCGACGCATCATACCGGATGTATATGGGCGTAGAGGCGCCCGAGTCCTTGACGCGTCCCGGTGGTGATGCTGACCCAAACGATATGGACAAGGCGCGAAAAACAATGCTTGGACCTGGAGGCTTTTACGAGACTTGGACACAGGACTTGAGACGTTTGATTGAGGCTTCTGAGGGGCCGTGGCGGCCCTGGCCACTTTATCGCCTCGACAAGAGCCTCTTCTCTTTGAGTGATGAAGATGTGTATGATGGCCGACCTAGATGGAAACGTGTTTCCGGCGTCGTTCTACTCGGCGACGCCGCGCATCTTGCTACTCCAAATGGTGAGGGCGTTAACCAAGCCATGTATGACGCGCTCGTACTCTTCGACCAAATCATTGCTGAAACTGGGGCTCCTGGAGATAACTACGATCAGAAAGCTGATGCAGAAGCACTAGAGCGGGCAATTGTTGTTTATGAGAAGGAGATGCGACCTCGAGCTTACGAGCATATCCAGAGCAGTATCGACATGGAAGACATGATGTATGGTGATGATGGGGCCCAGCGTATGATAGAAGCTTTCAAGTGTGCTCATGGCGAGAGTTAGTCTCACCGCTACGTAACTCTAAGAAATAGAATAACAAGTCCTTTCCCCTTCGATAATGCCATTCCAGGGATGCTAAGTCACGGACCAAGAACGCATTAATCCCGACGGCAGTGCATTCGTGTCGTAACCAGTAAAATCATCTAAAAATCGGATTACTTCCCCCACATGTTTCCGTGGCGCATGTCTAATCTAGATGACGTTAGCTCCCGTTACGTTCGAAAGCCGAAAAACCCACATAATTTTCGGGTTGTGGGATGGTCTAAGTGAACGCGAATGCTTCATTCATTATGCCGCCACCAAGGCTGAGGCGGATGATCCACTCGCATCGGTATTGCGTAACAGATGCGCAATCCTTGAATCTCCGAGCCACCAATCCGAGGAACTGCATTATATATAAAAGCTAGCCTAATCGCTTGTGAATATGCTTCTTTACAACCTTCTCACTCATCAATTCTCTATTCATCATGGTCTCTTTCAAGTCCCTCGCTTCAGCGGGTTTTGTTCTCGCTGGTCTTGTCTCTGCTCATCCTGGTGAGAAACATGATCACCAGAAGATCAAGAGACAGATCCAGACCCGCGACACTATCGCCAACTTGGGCCAGAGGTCATTGAACGCATGCTCTGGTTCTCTGCATGCTCGAGAGCTGAAGGCTCGTTCGATTGCCCGTCGAGCAGAAAAGGTTGAGAAGCTTCGCAAGAGACTTGGCATCAAGACTGGTATGCTACGAGACCCTTTCGACTGTAACATGGTACTAACATTTTTCAATAGACGCCAAGAAGCACCGCCGTGATGAAGACGATATTGTCAAGTGGGAAGCTGTCAACCACAACAAGACCGGAGTCTCTAGCAACAACATGTTCACTCCTCTCGAAACTGTCTTTGGCGCCAACTCTAGCTGTATCCTGTCCCCCGAGATCACCGCTGGTCCTTACTACATCGTCGGCGAATACCTGCGATCCAACGTCATCGAAACAGAGTTCTGTGACGGAGTGCCTCTGTTCCTCGAGGTCCAATACGTCGACGTAGCGACCTGCAATGGAGTCCCCAACTTGGCCACCGACGTCTGGAACTGCAACGCCACTGGTGTTTACTCCGGCGTTAGCTCCCAAGCTGGTCTGAACACCACTTTCCTTCGTGGTATCCAGATCACCGACCACGATGGTGTTGTTCAGTTTGAGACCATCTTCCCCGGTCATTACGAGGGACGTGCTACCCATACCCATCTCCTCACTCACGCCAATGCATCGGTCTCTTCCAACGGCACAATCCAGGTCTACAACAGCCCTGTTCAACACATCGGACAGCTCTTCTGGCCCGAGGACCTCCGTGAAGAAGTCGAGGCTCTTGCCCCTTACAACACCAACACTGTCGAGGTGACCAGCAACGAGGAGGATATGTGGTCTGTTCTTCAGGCTGATGAGTCTTATGACCCCTTCCCTCAGTACGTCTACCTGGGAGACTCTGTTCAGGATGGAATCTTTGCCTGGATCCAGATTGGTATCAATACCACTGCCGACTACACCTCGGATGAGTACTACGGTGTTGCTGGATACTTGGCCAGTGATGGCGGCCATGCCCTGGACAGCGGCATTGGTGGAGGCGGCGGCGGCGGTGGCCAGGGAGGTCAGCCTCCTTCGGGTAGTGGAACCCCCCCTGCTGGCCAACCCACTGGAACCCGATCTGCTTAAGCAGTTAGAGGAAGGTCCTTACTTTGTGGTGGGTCATTCACAGATTAATGGTCTGAGGGACTTGGAATGAAGAGAATCAGTGGGCGAGCGGAGATACGTAGTTCGATGTCGCTGAAGTACAGGACGGGGAAAGGAAAACCAGTAGCAAGTAGACTACATTAATTGAGGTATTAGGCTAAATTTGCTGGGAAAAAATCACGAATATCTCTGTCTCTTATGGAAGCACTTTGTTTCTCCCCGAGTCCCCTGTAACACCATCCTGTAACAGCACCCTGCAAGCCATAGTTCTACAGAAAAATCCTCAATTCAAGACTGCCGGTCCATCGGATAACAAATGTGAACTATAAGCCTGCATCCTCTCATTTTCGTTGCTCGTCCTGCTGACCCCGTCTAACAGTGTGATGACAAAGGGGTATGGCGCGCCTGTGAGCACTTGAAAGGATTAAACGCTCCAGAAAGCGACCCCAATTAACATCGTGTTGCCAATCGTCGTGAATTATACAAGCGATAGCCGGCTCTCGCTGTGTCTGTGACAAAATTGAAGTAGAGTGCATCGAGGCAGATTGGTGACTGGTCCAGCTTCGTCAAGGTAAACCCATAACTAATGTCTTATAATATTAGATAGAAGCGGATTGATAAGTACAGAGATAAAAGGCGCATTCTACCAAAGGTGCCTGTATTTAACGATTTGCATCCAGTCAAGAGTAGCATATCTCCATCGGTTGCTTATTCAGCTTAGCGCCGGCTGTGCTTCAAGTGACGCATTCCACTTATAAACACTGCCAAGTTAAGTTTTTGAACATATCAAGAGAGGAACCAATGTTCTGGTTATAGCTGTTGCCGAATTCAGCTTCGGTGTGACGAATTAATTCACATGCCGCCACGTAATCGAAGTCTGGTCATGCTCATGTGGTATCTCCGCGTTTCTGCGGAGGACATCAATCGCTTGAGCTTAGCGGGCACACCTTGATCAAATGAGCTCAGTCAGGTCATATGTTACGCCCCGGGCCAAGAATAAACTAAATTGGTGTCTTCCTTGAGTACAGCTATCAGAAGCAGTGCATTGATCTGTCGTGCAATCTGGAGGCCGCAGCCGTTTGGTGAAAATCCGTAGACTTTATGTGGGGTGTACAGTGTACAACTGAGACAACCCCAACTTCCGGGTCACAACGGAGGACTTCTCAAGGCTGGCCTCTAAGTAGCTGCCGTCGAACTTGTGGTGGCTTGGCTAGAGAGCGATGTGACCTTCTCTACAATAAGTTTTGCTGTCCACTAAGATTACTGGCCAGCGGATAGGACGAAACTGGGCTGAAATGGGTGCAGAAAATATGCAGAATGTCACAGGCTACCGACCCAATGCATCCAATCTCTGGTCTCTTAGTCCTAAGGCTGAGCCGCTGGTTTAAGCTTGGTCAAGGGGGCTGAGCACTGCAGATTCAAATAGATAACAAGACCATTCTGCTCATCGCAGTTTACATTCTCTTGGCTCCAGAAATGGCACATTAATAATAGAACGTTCTCTTAAGTATTTAATCACTGAGAGTAGCGGGAAGCTCAGAATATCCTCCGTGCAATGGCACCCAAGTGCTGGTTCTTATCGATTGCAGTCTTGGTCACCACTCTCCATCTTTCAATTCAACATGATCCCGTCAAGGACTTCTGTCGACGGTTTGGACACCAGACAGCAGTTGTAGATCGAAAACTCTACATCGATGGAGGACTGGTCAACTGGAAGCCATTAGAGACTGATCCAAAGAATTACACCAGTATGATACCCATCTGTCTCTTATATGGCGTAAGATAACGGGTTTGCAGATACATGGTTAATGTGGCACGATCTTGATCACAATAGCAAGGATAATATGCCGTAGATTCATGCAAACCTCAGCAAGAATGTCTCGGTTCCTTCGGTACATGGCGGTGCTCTTTGGGCAGATGATGTTAACTACCGTCTATTCCTTTTCGGCGGCGAATTCTTTAGCGGCAGCCCGACCACTTCGAACTTCATGTCCTATGATATATGGTACGATCAGTGGGATGACTTTGGACCGCCCTCCGATGATATCAAGCGCGTCAGTTACGGGGCTAGTGCAACTGTGAAAGAGCGAGGAGAAGGGTAAGTCAAGTGTTAATACGAATTACATGGTCTGCACAGAGAGTTCAGCACTAAGACCAATATCCTAGATACTATTACGGAGGCTATCTTTCGAGAGCTTCGGTGCCTGAGTGGAGCGGCGAAAGACGTGCGACATCAGATCTGATTCGGTATCAGATGGACAGCAACACGTGGGCGAAACTATCAGGACCAGACGACACAAAACGCGCTGAAGGAGTCATGACCTTTATCCCTGCGAGCGACCGAGGAATGCTGGTCTACTTTGGTGGGCTTCAGGATCCTGGCGATAATGGCACCATGGTCTCGCAGCCACTGGATGAGATATTCCTCTACGACATGATATCAAACAAGTGGCATGTCCAGAGGGCGAACGGAACTATTCTTGAGAGTCGGGGGAGGTTTTGTGCTGGAGCTGTATGGGCGGAGGATCGCAGCAGCTACAACATGTAAGCGGCCCGGTCGGAGTGACTAGCTTTGACATATTTGTCCAGGATTCTAACTCTTGCACAGATACATCAATGGGGGTCATGGCCTAGAGGGACCAGGATTCGATGACGTCTATATACTCTCCTTACCATCTTTCACATGGATCAAGAGCTATCCCCTCGACCAAAACGGGACAGGCTACTACCCATCTCACAGCCTATCTTGCGATGTTGTCAACCAAGGCTCGCAAATGCTCACTATCGGCGGTGCATTTCCAAAAGACGAGACGTGTGATGTCGAAGAGGTCTGGGGCGTTCACAACATCGATCTAGGAAACCAGATCAAATCGAACTTCAAGAAGGTCTGGGCAGGCTATGAACCGAGTCTCTTTGGGTACAAGGTTCCAGGCTTTGTGACGAGCGCTATTGGAGGGACGGAAGATGGAGGTGCGACTAAGCTCAAGCCTGACTATGGCTTTGTCAATCATGATCTTGGCACATTGCTCAGTATGAAGGCAACTTTTACCAATCGCACAAGGCTTGATGATGGACGCACTGATCCGAGGGCCTCTGAATCAGAAGGAGGATCAAGCTCGAAATCAGGACTCTCAAAAGGGGCAATTATTGGCATCGCCGTCGGTGCTGGAGTTGTTGTGCTGGCAGTTCTTATTGGCCTGTGGCTACTCCGCAGGAAGCGAAAGATACAGCGCGATATCCAGTCAGCCCCTACGACAGAATCATTTTACTCAGTCCCGTATATGCCGCAAACCTCGAGCCCGCTACATTTCTCTCAATCTCCCGACAGATGGCGCCGCGGAAGTCCCGGAGTTCGAGAGTATGAGGGGGAAGACCCAGGTCAGGTTCACTACTGGAGACCGTTTCAGGTCAACGTGGAGCCGTGTGAGATGGACGGGCAAGGGACTAGATCGCCTGAGACTCACGCCGAGATCGAGTTTACTAGAAGTCGTGGAATTTCTCACTGAGCCGCTGGTAGGACAGTGATAAACGAGAATTAATTGATCAGAGAACACAAAGCCACAGAGTGCCTGAGGGCACGTCTACACGATATGGTGATTAATTAATGAGTGTTATTATATAAGAGATTAAGTATGGCTGTGCTATTCAATACACTTGTTTACCTTTGGTATTTTTAAACGATGTTGTCACTCCTCCATGCTCTTGGCGAATGCAATTCCTCCTCGCTCTCACTCATGGCTGTTTTCGTTATCTTGACCTCCCACTTGGTCTCCTTCTTAATGCCAAGCTTGAGATCACTTGGTTGTCTCGCGTCAAACCCCGACCCTTTCTTTTCAGGGCCATCCTGACGACTCACTGACGAGAGTGTATATGCCTCTCGACTTGAGAAAGCTCTCGGTGTCCCGGGCCCAGGAGTGCGCGGTGATGATCCGTAGCCAGATGGGCCGAGTGATAGAGGCTTGCTGGTCAGGTTCAGGCGGAAGGCGATTTGTTTGATCAGAGGCCGTAGAGTTGCTAAGCTACTCGCTGTGATGGCCAATCCTTGCTCGATTGTTGACCAGATGGCGATATCAGTGGTATTCCCTGGTAGTGAAAGGTTAGCTGAGTGGCAAGTAATTAGAGGGGATATTGCGCTTACAGAGGAAATCGGGATCTCCAAGGAGGTGCAAGTATGGGAATCGAGCGATGACGGCTGCGCTAGCACTATATGCATTGTCAGTAGAGTTTTATTACCTGTGGTATAGATGAGACGTACATGCAACCCATAGCGAGTAGAGGGATAAGTGAGTATTTTGTTCGCTTGTGCAGCTGCAGATTCCATACAATCCACCCAGGAAGCAGCGCAAACACGAGGTCAGAGCCAACGGCGAAGACACTATAGAGAGCTGCCAGTCCAATGACGACGCCGGGATCGATACATTTGCCATCTTGATCCTTGTTCCAGAAGTACGATATAGGATGACACTGGAATAGGGTGACGAAGAAGAAGATGCCGCACGAGAGGGCAGTCGAAAACATGGCGAGGTAGATGGTCCATCGTTGGATCTTTTCGGTTGTGACTCTGAGCAGGAAGTAGCCGATGGAGAGTTTGCAGGATATCATGGTGAGGGCGTATCCAAGGTAGCAGAACCACCAGCACATCATCGCAGTGTGGATCTGATTGGTCTCGAGGTCGTCGTGATGTCTTCCCGTGCCGAATGTGACGCCCACAGTCGATGAAGTCGCGTAGCAAGTGAAGAATATCTAAGAGAAGCGTCAATTGCTGGAAACCTGTTACCCCCTGAGGCTCAACATACCATAGCGACGACCATCAGCCAGTCGTCCTTCCTGAACCCATTGACCATGAACAACCGAACATAGCATCTCAAAAGACAAGTGACCAGCGCCATGGCGAAGAATGTGATATTCACCGCCATGAGCTGCGGCCCTCGATTCTCAACGTGAGCCGCCATAATGGGGACAGATCAATTGATGGTTTCTGCGCAAATAAAGTTTGTCAGGATGGAAATCCTGCCAAGAAACAAGTTCCTGGGGGCGGTGGGAAACCTTTATATGAAACGGTGGAATTGCTAATTATTCTGGTCTGTTCGGTATTATACCTGCCTGCACTGTACTAATCGTTGCATTACGTTCTAATTGCGGTATTGCCATCCGACTGCAACGGCTGCGGTGCCCCGTATGCGGGCCAAGATAAGATAGCTCGGTGCATAATTTGATACAGACAGAAATGATAGTTTGTTTACACGCTTCACAGTAGTATGTCCGTTAGTCCGGCTTTCTGTCGCCCAGCGTTAGCGTTCCGGTACTATTCAATTAGTGTCTCCCGTTCAAGGAATTTCAACGGCACTCGCCAAGGATCTGAGACAGACTAGGTGTGCGTCTGCCAGGGGAGTTGCCCCATTTGGCGTACATCCGATGTAACCTCTGTTAAATTCCGCGTTTGACTAGACCGACTCTGGCTCGGCCCCGTTGATCATGAACAGGCACCTGCTACGTTGAGCCCCTATAATGTTTGGACATAAAGACCTCAGAAGAGAAAAAACAAGTACCGGTGGCCGGAAGAAACACCCAAAGGAACCAGTAATTCCGGATATCCAGGTGATATGGAACGTCCGTGTATAGAAACTGTGATAGGGTTGAGGGGTCAAAAAGAGGCTTCAGCCTCAAGGCCACAAAGGTAAAGAACACCAAAAAAACACATACGGGCGAGATACTCGTCGCCCTCACTATTGCCTAGGATCTTGCTTTTGGCTGAAAAGCTAGATATCCTGATGACTCACTGGGCTTCACGTGGCAGACTCTCCACTGCATCTGGAATGATGAGATCAGGGATTAGTGGGGCGAAACAAGGGGTAATCTAGTTAAAAGAGGGGAACTGACCATTGTTCACATGCAAAGAGCTTGGATGTGCCGATGGTATAGCTTCCCTCTCGGCTCTAGCATCCAAAGCCAATTGCCACAAAGTCAAGTAACCAAGGAAACGCTTTAACAATTATTGAACAATTGCATAATTGTGTGCTTGTACGGATACTGGATATCGTATCAGGTTACATAAAGACCCACGGAGAAGGATTTCCTCCAGGTTTGCCCCTGTCCCACTTATCAGGGCAGTACATCCCCACCTGTCTACCCGATAGGGCGGTATATCCGACTTACTCACTGGCATTTTTTGACAATAAGAGGGGACGTATACCTCTTGGTGGCTCATGTGGTGAGTGCAATTAATATGCATCTATGCTATAAGGGTCCGTCTGTCACTTGCACGAGATCAAATAACCCCAATGCGAAAGGCTTACTGTATTGCCTCGACTTCCGCTCGGCATGCGGACTTAGCGTTGAGATAACGAAAGGACTTCCAACCAAGGCTACGATGATGTCACCCACTCCCGTTTCAAGAGCCAAAATGGATTTGTTTCAGGTCTCGTACGTCAACTAGCTTGGCGTCTCAACTTTGCAGTCTAGTGCTAGACCCGTTAGAGTGGCAGGCTACTGTAAAGATTACGATTACCCTGGAGTGCGCATTCTTTAGCCATAGAACCAGCATTAATCAGCGTCCTCTCATTTTCTCATAAGAAAACTCACCTCTATATAAACTCGCTTCAATAGCATAGGTACTGCAGTCTAATTTATTATGATATATTTATTCTATGCCGAGTTAGGATATGTGCATCAACTATTAAGCGTCATTATGGCACCGTCTTCTCAACAGCTTGGTTGTCTGGATGCAAAACCGGCACTTGTAAACGTGTCAACGTTTCATGCCTAATGCGAGTGACGTATTAAATGGTTTCAGATGGTAGAGCGGACTCCAGCCTTTCCAATTCGAAGGTCAAGCAATGACAGGACATCTACAAAAACTGATAGTAATGAGTGACGCAGTCTCGCCTTAAGTTAAACAGAGCAAGGACATTAAGTCGCAATATAATCGCCTCTGAGCCAAGTATGGAACAAGTAGAATTGAGTATCTAAAGAAACTATTCTGAAAATAAGGAAAGACAAATAAGACAACTAATGATGAAAAGAATGTAATTACTAAGGAACATATTCGTTCCTTTAATACTGGTAAGGACTGGCACCCAAAAGCGCGGAAGGAGCAAAATCAGCCGCAGCAGGGTTCAAAGAGCCAAAGCGCTCAAAGATAGCAGCCATAGAATTATGCGCTGGCTGCAGGCCGCCATCAACCCAGCCTCCAAGGAATGACGTGCAGTCACTGTTGATCAAGACTCGAGAGCTCGAAGTGTCGTTGAGCTTCTGGTAGTCATAGAACATGGAAGAGATGAGCTTGTCCTGTCCTGGAAGACCGAGGGAGAAGGCACCGTAGGAGTACTGGTCGAGAGGCCAGTGGACGAGGTAGACGTCATCGTCAGTTACCGGGTCGAGGAAGTCGGCGTAGTTGGGATAGCTGCTATCTCGCATGATACGGGCAATCTGCTCCTTCAGGATAGAGAGCAGCTTGTGGGGATCTTGGATGGCCAAGATGGTCTGCGAGAGATCCTCCCACGCGTATGTGAGAAGAACCATGCCATAGTCTGGATGTCCGTAGTCCAGAGTGTAAGCCTGGGGAAGGTCTGTATCAGACAGAATGACACGAGGGAAATCAGCAGGCTGATCACTCCAGAACTTCTTCGTGCGGATGAAGAGCTTGGAGGAGGCAGTCATGTGGAGGTCGGTGATACCACGGTTGACAGCAGTTGACATAATGGGCTCGTTGGTTGTGTCCGAGACATCTGCAAAGGCAAAGTTCATGGCTCGGCTCGAGGTGCCAACAACAGCAAAGTCATACTGAGCCTGGTCAGCGGTGGAATTACCGTCATCAGAAGATGGAGTCTCCTGGATAACAACATAATCAACATCGCCACCACCACCGCTGGTGATCTTGGCAACAGTGTCAAACTTGGTCTTGAGGCCCAGATCTGTAGCTTTCTGCCAAATGGCGTTCGCCAACTCTCGAATGCCAGTCGCTTGAAGACCATCATCAGTTATCTTGGCAAAGATAGCTTGGTCTGACTCGAGACCATTGACGATGAGACGAAAGATGGAGTTGAAGCCAGAAGAGTAAACCGCACCAAAGCCACCTGAACCAACGCCGAGGGTGCCGAACCGCTCAAAGTCATCTTCGGTCCAGACCTGGCCACTGGGAACGTCCCACTCATGCTTCTCTCCAAAGATACGCTGGAGCGCAGTGTAGAAACTGTCGTTGCCAAACTCATCGAGGTACTTTTGCCATTCCGGGATGACTTGGTTGCGCGTGTCGACGTCAGATGAACTGAGCCACTTGGTGAGTTGTGTGGCTGCAGTGATAGACTGGGAACCACCAGTCAAGCCCTGAGAAATTAGAGAACCCCAGCCGTTGCTGACTTTCTCGAAGCCCTTAACAGTGACGTTATGACTGATCCAAGAGGTAGGAGTCTCTTGGTAGAAGACGATAGTGGGAACTTTGCCTGGATCAGGGAAGTTCTGAATGAAGGTGTAATTGAACTCATTGGCATAGTAGTAGAGAAGATCCTCAGAAGGGGGAAAACGCATGGCCCCCATCTCAGCAACGTTGACTCCATCAGGGGTCTGAAGGGTTCGGAGACGACCGCCAACATCGTTGGTGGCTTCGATCAACGTGACATCAGCACCAGCCTTGACGAGATTAAAGGCCAGAACAACGTTGGTGATGCCACCGCCAACAAGAGCGATAGAGAAGTCGGAGGGTAGAGTTCCAAGTGGCTGGTCGATATCACCCGCGGCCTGATTCCATGCCGAGTACACGATCTGAGGTGTATCGACCCAGGCTTGGGGACGGACCTTTTGCTCGCCGACCTTGGAGGACTGCCTTTTGGCGAAGTGGGAGTTGAAGACTGGCTTGGAGGGAGGGAGAGTGCGATCCTTTTTAGAATGCTTGTGAGAGTCTCGCTTGTTATTGAAGCTGAAGAAACGCATGGTGAAAGATTGGATGAGATTGTTCGAAAGAATGGTAGTGAACTTGAAATGAGTGAGTGAGTGGATTGTAATGATAATTCCTAGTGACGAGATATCTGTCTGTACTTATAGCTAGTCAAACTGATATCTGTCTACTGGCAAAACTTTTTGCAAGTCTTCGCCAAGCTGTCATAATGGCTTCAGCTTAACTGCCGAGAGTGACCTCAGACTCTTTCAGAGTACTGGAATACAAGCGATAAGCACAGAATACCCAAGTAACTACCGATAGCCACGTCAACACCTGAGCGTGAAGTTTATCTTCACGCTGTAGATTCCTCTCACAGTGAGAAGAAATCGTACGCAATATCCATCCATTGAATGATATTGTGAGACTCCCATGCGTAGTGGATATCCAACAGCTCATTTGCCCCAAGGAGAAGACATCCCGGGTCGAGACTCATGTCTAAATGAGTCTTCAGCAACACTCGCACGTTCCAAGACAGCAAAACTCTGTTTGAGCGTGATATTGGGAACTCTGTCGACGAACCCTTGCCGTTGATGTGAGGAGCATTCCGAGACGGACCTGGGAATGCCACCATATCGATGCCCAACGGAGGGTGAGAAACTGATACGAGTCAAGTGGCACCACTTCTAGCTCTGTCGGGATGAGCTTTGTGCTTGGTGAGTCCAAGAGGAAATTGCCGTGCCGAATTGCCCTGGCTCGCTTGCCCAACTGCCTCACCATCTCGCATATACACGAATCAGAAGACTCGCGCAAACCTCCGATCATCCCGATCAGAGACTACATGCGGCTTGGCAGAGCGGGAGATGCACAGATGTTCGTCCGTCCGTGCAGAGAAAAAACCTAGATGCGTACAGAGTGTAGTATTGACACCAGTATAATAGATATTTACAGGGATAGATGTGTCTCGTCTGATGTAGAGGAAGGACACCCTAGTCTCTTACCTAATGATGAGTGCCCCCATCCAAAATATCTGTGTATTGCTTCCTATTTGGTCGGAATATCGGGACCAGCACCCTTGCGTAGCTCCCGTGCGGCAGGACGGGAGCGCGGCAAGTTAAATTGGTTACCACAAAACCTCTAGTGTCCATCCCCAATGCATCAATGACATTTCCCCTTGTAGAAGGTGGTTTTTGCTGCAGAGAATGAAAGGGACAATGATGGATCCCCTAAAAGTTTATATTCTAGAGAACGTACACATTTACAGCATTTCGTCGGCCCGAAATGCATTCACCGGAACCTTTATTGGTCAGTGCGGTTATCCTGGTTTGGCTGATGCTGTCTGAACTAGGTGTCACCAAGTCCGGTCAAGTGGGCAGAGAGACTTACGAGAAACCCTCCCTTGCATACTGGTTCTAGAACGACGAAAAATCTTGATTTGATAGACAGGGGGGTCTTATTTTAAGCTGTCACTATCGGCTGTGGTCCGCAATGGCACTCTCGTTGTCTTCTCCGCTGCCTGTCATCCAATCAGGTATAGCCTGCCACCGTGAACATGGGCCAATGGTCGATCCCCTGTGAACTCTAATAAGGGCGCTATGGTGAGGTGCTATTCGTTGCGCTGGTGAGCGTGGCCACTTATGGTTTTGCAAACTTATCACTGTGATATTTGTCGCCATGTCGAGAAATTGGGCTCTGCACGACGCTGCTTGTTGTGAACAGTTGAGGAACTGAGCTGGGGTATGACTAGGCGGGGAGAAGGGGGAAGAGGAGACAAGATGCTGATTGGCTGGCTTGGTACTGAGACGGAAGAGAGGCCAAGAGGAAGAATAGCATGATCTTGACCAAATGGTTATTTAAGCTGAATATTATCTCCAAAAGAAATTGATATCATTCCACAGCAAGTCCGACATCATGAATCCCAAGCACGCTCTTGCAATGCTTTGGCCCACGGCCATTGCAGCCCTCACTGTTTCCAACTCTTCATCTTCATCTATTCTTTTGGACAACCAAGACCAAATCTTCTCAGTAGATGACTCGCAGTATCTCGCAGTCACCTCTGATATTCTTTCTTCTGTTTCATACTCCTCAGATCCTGCCCAAGGACCTATTACCTACATCTCGGGTCTGCTCTCCAGCACCACCGCCGATGAGCTTGAAGACGTTATCAAGAGCTCACTGGAGCAGGATGATGTTTTCACCGAGGCCTTCCTTGGGACTGTCCTTGTCAGTGTGGGCGATGAAGGAGATCTTGACTCTTCAGTCGTGAGCTACTTCAGTAGTCTCAACGCAACTGTCATCTATGGAGGAGAGGACGGCCCGAGCCTCTGCGGCAACTCTACCTTGACTCCATGTCCCATGTTTGGCCTTGCAAATGGTGATAGCCTCAGTTTGAGCAAAGTCTTCTGCTTGTATATCGACACCTACAGAACATTTATGGTTGGCACATACGAAGCGGGAGATGGCTATCGCACTTTGCCTTATTCCAATTCAGAATGGGGCGCCCCGTCTATCCCTGTCCCCTCGAGACTGTACGCCATTGAAGATGACAGACCTCTCGCTGGAAAGCGTATTGGAGTCAAGGACATCTACGATCTGGAGGGCATACAGACAACAGCTGGTAGCTTAGCGTACGCCTCCCTTCATCCAAAGGCCGATACAACAGCCCCAGCCCTCCAGCGTATCATTGACCAGGGCGGAGTCGTGGTCGGGAGGCAGAAAACAGCTCAGTTCGCCTCACCCCAGAGCCCTTGGGACTGGAACGACGCGTTCTACCCTCGCAATCCTCGCGGCGATACGTTCCTGACCTGCTCTGCATCCTCCGCTGGAAGTGCATGCTCTATCGCTGCGTATGACTGGCTTGACTTTGCTGTCGGTACCGACACTGGTAAATCTATCAGGGAACCCGCTGCGGTTGCTGGCATCTTCGGCAACAGGCCTTCTCAAGGAATGATTTCCATGGACAACATCGTCACAAACGCATTCAACACAGATACTGCGGGCATTTTTGCACGCGATCCTGCTGCTTGGGCCAAGTTCGCAAAGGCTTGGTACGATCCTTCGCTTCATCAAGACACGTCCATCAATGGATTACCTGCATTGTCAGTTCCTGATGCCCAGACATTCCCCAAACGTCTCCTTTATCCCGTCGATCATCTGCCGATGCAGAACCCAGATGCTGAAGCTATCCTACAGAAGTTCCTGGATGATGTAGCAGATGCTGTTGGTGTCACTGTCGACAAGATCAACTTGACGCAGACCATTGAGGAAACGCTTGACCGCCCGCTACAGGGCATGCTTGACGATCTCACCATCCTCTGGACCCATGACTTGGTCACTGAGACGGCCGAGCCACTCATTTCCAGCTATAGCCCGGGATTCCCTCCTATCGACGAGCCTTACCGATCATTCTTCCGCAATGCAGTGGCAGACGATAGCAGCTACAAGTCGGCCATGGTAAACCGCACTCGTGATGCAGCTCTCTGGCACAAACAAGTACTCTTCTCGACAAACAGCTCCTGCTCCGAGTCCATCCTTCTCTATGACATCGGTACAGGTGGTCTTCCATCTTTTCGCGAGAAAGACCTGAACGACTCACCAGGTGCTGCATCCCCTGTCGATCCTCGAGGTCCCAAAGCGGTATCGACCATTTCATCTTACTTTGGGGACGTCGATATTACGGTTCCTATTGGACAGGTTACTTACCAGAGCAACGTCACGTTCCAGGAGGAGGTTATGCCAGTTACTGTCAATATGGTGGCTAAGAGAGGATGCGACTTTGTTCTTTTTAACCTGATCAATAAGCTGGTTTCTAAAGGCGTATTGAGCTCTGTGGATACAGGAAAGCAGGCATTTCAGGAATAAGCATTTGAACCAGCTTCACTATAGAGAGTTTACCTGTAGACAAGAATTTTAATATTTCTCTACGATATCGTCGCTTCATCAATGATCTCCCATATGACTTATATACCTTGTGTATCTGACCTCAAACTCAATGAGCTTGTATAACATGGCTTAGTTAGTGGCCCATTCGGCGATACTGTCTATAGAGGCGAAGCTAAAGGACTACACATTAACTCTCACGGTTCCTCATCACCTGTGTTAGCAGCATAAAGTTTAACCTTATAGGTAGGCATTATTTCTACTATAAACCAACACGGCAAATAGCGGAGGGAAATTTTGCGACATTAAGCCAGTTCAGATTATATAGCTCGGGCCAATTGATATATAATTCTATCCCTATCCTTAGTTCACAAAACAAAGTTCTAGGCGTACTCACATTCAGAATCGTCTTCAACAACATAGCTCTGGCTCAACTCCACTCCATCAGTCGCCCCAAAGAGCTGAGACAAATAGTCAGCAGAAGTCTTGATAGACAGCCACAAAGACGTCAGAGATTGGGGTTTACACGTACCTTCTTTATGTCTCCGTAAATGCCAAACTGCACTGCCGTCATGCCACTAACCATGACTGCGCGAGCCTGCATGCCCGTGTAGGCACCGCGTAGTCCAAGCTCGGAAGCAATGCGGAATAAGCGGCGAGTTGTGCCCTCACCACTACCTGCCTTTTCCTTGTTGATTTTACTCAACATAGTATCAGCCGGTTGAGAGACAACTGCCGCTGCCAAGCCAGCGACAAGTCCAGCCCCAAGGTTGATACCAGTAACTCCTATCGAAGGTAGTTCTCTCTTATCTACAACACTGTATGCCGTCTGGATAGCTTTCTCGTAGACTAAAAACGTCGCCATGGTATAGGGAATCCTATGATGACCATTCAGATTAGCAGCCTGGTATATACTGAGCACAGAGACCGGAGTTGGTCTGGATGCACGTACTGTTTGAGCAGGATAGGGCTCAGGCCAGAGTATAGGCCGCCGATACCCTCTTCTCTTGCTAGCTTTGCAAGAGCGCTTACGCTGTCAGTGGCATAGCTAGGTTGAGACACGAGTCGTATGCGAACAGACTCGAATGGGCAAAGTGCGATGTCGCCGAGGAACTCGGCCGCAGCAGCTGAGCCCAGATATACGGCATTCCGGTGGTTGGATGCAGTCGACTGCCCAAGATAGTCTACTGCACGAGCCTTGAAATACTCATAGCCTCCAAACTTGAAAGCACCCTGGAGGCAGTAGCCAGCGATTGTCGGACCAAGTCCCGTCAGGAGAGCTCCTGGTCCTTCAGCTGAAACTATATGTCGTGCACTCTTGGAAAGACTGCTGCTGTATGTAACTGGGTCGAGCTGGATCCTTGTCTTAACACTGTGCAAGAGACACGTGTCAGCGACAATACCATTGTGGAGCAGACCAGTTTATGGTTAGTCAATGGCTTTTGAAGTTCGGCTACTTACACATCAACAGGAGTAAGGACGGCATGAGTGAAAGAGCAACAAAAAGCGCCAGCGAGAGCGTATCTTGCGTAAAGAGACACGCTTGTCAAATTTTCACTTGTCGCAGTAGCCATAAGCTTGTCCTTGGTTGGCAGGAATTTGTCTTTAGCAGCGCTGATTGCTTCTGAGGGATTAGGTGCATGATTGACGAATGGGAAACTACTGATAAGAATGAGCAAATGGGCTAAAGAAAAAGAGAAACAGGCTGCAATCGCCGTGTATTTAAAGGGTAATTAAAGCCACCACCACCTTCTAGAGCTTTTGTTCTTCAGCTCATTCAATTCTTCGGCCATGGCCTTCTGTTGCTGCTCGCTCAGACTGTTTCCCGCTCTGTTCAGAACCTTCAAGTGCTCTGTCTTTAGCTTCTCGAATTCCGCGTCCAACTCTTTGTGCCACGGATATAAAACGAAGACCTGGAATCCCAAGGCAGAACTGGCCACGAAGAAATTGGTCAACGATATAGCGCGTGTGAGCTTCATTGTGGCTCGTGATGTAGGGAAGGTATCGAATAAGGCTCTTGATTGTGTATCGGGCTGGTAGATACTCAGCAGATAAGAGGAGGGTTGAAGGTGGCAGCTTATGGGAATTCACGGCTGTATTTGTGGGGAAACAAAAAGATCAGGGGTGGTGACCTGCGAGAAGATTACAGAAGAGAAAGTACGTGAAATCCATTGGGGATTTTTTGAGACAAGCTCTGTTTTTATTGACGTGTGAAGTGACATGTGACACGACTCCAGTTTGTCGGTAAGGAGTCTTTTGACCGAGACAGGAATGGGAATTATCGGGTTTGAAGGCAACCCCACAAGTTCATGCTTGTACCCGATGAATTCCACGTGTCGGCTGCGCTGGCAGCTGCATGATGCCTGATGGATACCCTTTTGATCATGACATACTGTTCATATAACCATCTTGGAATGGCCAAGAAATTCTTACAAGGTGAGGGTTCAGGAAGTCTTTTCTAAAAGAAGCTTTATATGGAAGTCCCTGAGCGAGCATACCTTGTCTGACTGCTCGTGTGATGATGTTGAAAAGGAGGAACTTTCTGTGTACAATGCACAATACAGCGGAAGAGGTCGCAACGTAACTGGGGGCGTGCTGTGACTATCGTATGATTTTGGCAGAGAAGTGGAGTAAAGAAGGAACTGGACCTAACTACAAGGAGCAATGCCGTGGGAAAAGGACCCTCGCTTGGAGAATACCGGAAACTTTATTTCTTTAGGCAATAAACAACACGCTGTTTAGAGTTTGGCCTCAGGGCGCACTTTGGGGGATACTGTTTACCAGAAAGTGATGCTTATTAATCCCCATTTAGAGAACCTCTGCTGTTTTCTAGACTTATAATTCACTACTCTGTAGTTCTGATTATACTCAATAATGCAGCTTGTTTTCGTGAAATGGTACAGAAGTGGCTCTTGTGGTTCAACAGCTGCCGGTGCATGGCCCTTTTTAAACCTTTCTACTCCATATTAAGATTACAACTACATATGCCGACGCCGATTTATCCGATATGCTGTTAAGCTTCGATTTAAACTTCTAGAACCTATTATACATCTTAAAAATACGAGAACTTCCATAATAATAGAAAGATTTTACTCTAAGTAATTATATAAGGATAGTATATGTTCTGTGTGACTGTTGTATCCCACATTCGCTATCCCTGATTCTCGTGCCTCTCCTCATTACGTCAAGATGGTCCATCAGTACTGGCTGTTAGCGCTACCCATCCTGGTGCTGGATGCTGCACAAGGTGTTAACGCAATCCAAGTAAAGAAATCGAAACCATCGCCTGCTGGACTACATGTTCTGCCTCTTATTGCAGATAATTCAGCTGACTATCATTCATGGATTACCCAAGTTGCGGCTGGCACTCCCCCCCAGAAGATGAGGCTGAATCTGGACATAGCCAAATCGACAACATGTAAGAGCTTCTTGTTAGTCGCGGGCGTTTATGTTATTGACAATTTTAGGGTTCATCTCTGATAAGACCCACGCAGAATGTGACGGCTGCAAGAATGGATACTATCAGCTCAACAAATCCAAGACCTCTTCCCCTGCTCTGGGCCATACGGCAATCTCCTATGGTGATCCAACGACATATCCACCAAGCAACCTCACGTTTGATCTGGACTTTCACAAGGACACGTTCGACATTGCCGGCGTTAGCATCCCGAAACAAGTCTTTGGCCTTTTCAACCCCTACAAGGATGAGTTCTCCGGAATTGGTGGACTTGGTCTTGGCCCCAATGTTGAACATGGATATGCGCCGGGCAAGATCTACAGTTCCTTCTTGGGTAACCTCGTTGCAGACAAAAAGATTGCCAGTCGTACCTACAGTATTGACCTGCACGAGCACGGCTCAAAGCCAGGCAAGTTCTTTTGTTTAGCTATCCAGGTATCTGGCTAATCCTCTATCTGATAACAGCTTCAATTATTCTTGGAGGTATTGACACTGGTAAATTCAAAGGAGAGCTTGTCAAGAGGCCGTTGGTAAAGGATGAGCTTGGCACATTTGGGCAAGCATTGCATACACTCCTCTGAGAAGAAGGTGATCTAACCTTGATATTTAGACCTTCAATCGTTCTCACAGGCCTCAGCCAGACTGTCCCCAAAGGAAAGAACAAGCCCGGCGAGGTGACAAGCTACCAAGTCCACAAGAACGACTCCGTATTCCTCCTCGACAGCTCAAACCAGTACCTCCGGTTCCGCCACTCCTTCGTAGATCCTCTTTACAAGACTCTCGGCGCGGTGAATGACGGACATGACGCCTATTTCGTGCCTTGCGAGAAGCGCAACATGCCTGGTAGCTGGGACTTTCAGTTCGGCGACGTCACAATCAAGATTCCGTATAGCAAGATCATCACCAACCAGTCAGGTGATAAGGGCAAGACTTGTTGGGTTGGTGTTTTGACCACCTGGAAGGGACAGCTAGTCCTGGGACGTGAGTTGACGATTTTCAATTATAATCGGTCATTGTATACCTGCTAATACGTGGACAGAGCCGTTCTTGGAAGCTGCCTATCTTGCCTTCGATCTGGACAACAAGCAGGTTGCGCTGGCTCCACCAGCCAACTGTGGTGAAAAGCTGGTTGCATTTGGTTCTGGACCTAATGCTATTCCCAATCTGAAGGGTTGTTAAGCTATAGTCTAGATAGATGGTGGCTGAAAATGGCGTGCGGTGATGAACTAAAGCTGGATCCTCATATCCTTGGACTCATAGTCATAGAAATTCATTTCATATAATCCCGATTCAACTCTCTCCGACCTAGGCAGCGTACCTGGTTGCAATCTATACCTCTCTTCCCTCCTTGCCAACAGCATTGCTTCTACTACAAGAAAAATAGTCACTTTGATAATGTTCCGCCATACTTCATCAAAGAGCCGTCCACTCATCTCTCGGGTCCTCTGGTATACCTTCGTCATTGGGCCTATTATACATGGCCTCCCACTCCTGATTGATTATGGCAGCAGCATCAGCGTTGACGAGCCGATTCTTGTCCCACATAACATACCCCCAGGTATGAAACGACTGCGGTATATAATCGCCATAGAGGTTGCTATACGACTCTTTCCAGAAGACTACCCATGCGAATGGAGGTGAATCATAGCTTTCTCTTTCGAAGGTCATTCTATCTCGGTTGTCCTGTGCTTTGTCGCGATCGGAATAGTGGTTGTCGCGTCTTGTGTCTTGGTGATAAGGCCTTGTGGTTTCGGAGATCATGTCGTCTGCCAAAGAGACAACGTTATCTGCTATTAGCTTTACTAGTTCGACATGACTTGGAATTTTTAAAGCGGCAAATAGAACTGACAGTCCTCTGCAGACTATGCCATTCCTGTAATAATCTCCAAACACTTTGACATGGTCAGCTAAACACTTCTAAATGCGGATCCTAGTCTTACTACGGCTGGACAGATGGAACGCCCCTGGAGGAGTGTGCGGACCTGTCCGTTTGTCGTCGAATGAAGGGTTGTCCGGATTCAAGTCCCATTCAACCTGGTCAAACAAGGGGCGGTATTTGGCATGCACAAATGCATTGATGCATAGAATCTCTTCGATCTCCCAAGCCTCGTTAAGGTCATCAAGCTGCTGAAGCCTCTGTCCAGCATTCATGATCCTATCCTCGTAGAAGTAGTAGTTGCAGCCACCACGTGCTGGGCCGAAGAGGCTGCAGAATATTTGGAACCGGTACAGGCCACGCATAATGCGCGTCGCTTCTGTTCTGCTGAGTTCCTGTGGCTCAGCCAGGCCTTCCAAGTTGGCTCGGGCCCATGCAGCGTATTTCGGCATCAGGGCGCGGATAACGGAGGTATGAAAGGACACGATACGGATGACATCGTCCTCAGGCGGTTGAGCAAGTGACTCAATTCCCTCGGACCGCTGTTGTTTATAATCTTCGACGTATAGAAGCACTTTCTGGCGGGTCCTTGTTGACCGAAACTCAGGCGTGTTCAAGGTATCGACATTGTAAGCATCAATAAGTACATTGCCTACTTCTTGCTTTAAGCAATGCCATAGCCAGAATGCTCGGCCAAGCCGAAACTGCTGATAAAAGGTAGGCGAGGCATGCAGCAACGAAGAAAGGTCAGCAATGGAGTCTACTGCAAGCAATATCTCATTCCGGATCTCGAAAGGTAGTCTCTCAATTCTAGAAAGGTCGATGCTTCCACGACAAAATGGGCCAGCATCAGTGGAAGACGGAGTTGGAGGATTCGTCGGGTTTGGCTCCGGAGCAGATAGCCCAGGGCCGCGCGTTGAGTGTCTTTTAAAAAGAAATTTCTTTAATCTCTGCATTGTCAAGAACAAGATCAGAGATACAAAGCAGCTGGATGATTGTTGTCTGATGAACTTGCCGACCGATGCCGAGGCTGCAATCGCGACTATATCGCGGCAGTCTCGGGATGCCGTTTCGACTTCAACTCTCGGCAAGTATTGTTTTCTTTCAGCCGAATACCTCTGTTCGCGATGGCTTGTCGACTGTTGGTAAGTCAAGAAAGGTGGACCGTGGAGAACATGAACTGACCAAAAGTTAAGAGTTGCGTGGTCAGGGCGCTTGGTGTTTCAGAAATCGCGCGGGCGGCTGAGGGCGAGTAAGCCGGCCAATCAAATCGGGTATGCTAGCGCCCAGCACAAGCGCCCATTGCGACAGTCACTTGGATCCATGGCATGAGTCGACGAGGCTGTGTTTGTTGGGGGCTATCATGTGTAGACGAATCGATTTCTCAGAATCCAAGTGCATCCATTTTTAATACATGTCTCTACTCGCGAATATGCGTCGCGTCTAAACGCCGACATAAAAACGTCGATAAGTCTTGCAGCAGGGCCATATTCCCGCCCAAGGTAACGGTTTGTTGGTTCTGTTATAGAAATCTGCCAATTTCAACTGCCAAACTCGCCATGCTCGGGACGAGACAGACCAGACCTGAAACTACAGAGGCCCTCAGAAGGGCCATCGTTCAACCAACATGTTTCCAAAATGAGACCCTACAGGACTGTGCCAACAATAGGTAGTAGGTAATGTAAAATCAGCAACTATATAAGAGGAGGCTTTTCTGTCTTTCATTTAGTACAAGACAAAACACCACCAATCAAGCCATCAACGCAGTACAGCATCACGAGCATTATATTTCACTTAGTATCTTTCCCATTTCTTACACTATATTCACAACATTGCTTTCTATAAGCATCCTCCTTTCTTTCAAAAGAGCTTTCACTTGTATCATCAGACCCTAAAGCCAGTCTCCATTTCCTAGTAACTATGTGCCACTCATGCAACGCCAAGGGTTATCTTTGCAAGCGTTGCAAAGATGGAAGAGGCCCCGTCTCCCGAGTACATTCGGATGAAATGGAGATGGCGGCGAGGGTAAGTTCTACTTAAGAACAGCTCTGCAAGCATCTCGCTCTAACTGCCTGTAGCCTGCAGAAACATACCGCCCTGGTTACGGAAATGCCGGGGTTGCGCCTCTTCCCAGACATCTAGAGGCTCGAGGAATATCTTCCAGCCGTGCTGCTAGCAGCTCTGGCCGCGGTAGCTCCATTTTACCGGCCTCCAGTTCGCGGGCCTCCAGTTCGCAGGTCTCGAGTTCGCAGGTCTCGAGTTCGCAGACCAATAGATCATACGAGCCGTCTATAATGTCTGCCGATTCATGTCAAGAAGTGGCTGACGGGTTAATTTCCCTCAGATACGAAATTCAAGATATGGGTCAACGGATTGAGGATTTGATCGCTCTCAGAAAGCAGCAGTCTCATAGAGCGAAGAGAGTGAACGAAGAGGAGTATGAGCAGGCCTTGAACTCCCCTTCCATGATTGTCCTCTATGAAGACTACAAGCTGGCAGTAGAACATTCTGTTAATTGTCAACGTGCTGTCTTCCAAAGGAGAGCCGCCTTTTCTCATAATTTCAACCGCGCGACAGAGAACGATCAGCTGGAGGTATATGCCCTACAGGAAAAATGGGTGAGGGCCGCGATCAAGTGAGTGCCAATACCACTGAGGAAGACAATGCTAAACACTGATTGACTGACCAAACAACAGTGCCGCTGAAAAGCGATTGAACTACTTGCAACAGTATCCCTTTGCCTACAGGGATAAAAGGGCAATTATTGGCCATGTCGACGCTGCGAATACAGTTCTCAACAGTGCATTGAATGGCTTGCGCCAAATTGAGAGGAACAAGGAGGGTAAGTACAAGTCAAATAATTGGGAGCTGCCAATATTACACGTATTAGAGCAAAGCATTCTAACGTTTTATGAAGTTTTATATGGTAAGATTATCCGAGGGCCTCCCCATGGCTTCTGAGCTGTTTTAGAAGGATAGTTAGAAGTATTGGCTTGGCATATGGAATTTGAGTGTGTATTAATTAAATTGTCTTTATATAAATAAATCTGCATATCTATGTATTAAATGCCTTAAGTGTAAAAGGAGTAAAGTAATAAGAGTAAGTAAAGGCTTATAAAGAGCGCAAAATAAACTTTAATTTAATAGCTAGTTATTTTCTATAAATATTATTAAATATAACAGTATATCTAACTATATTTAAAAAGCTCGGCACTTTATTATATTATAACTTAAATAATAATTTAAAATATAAGCTAACTCTTTGAAAAGGGAAATTACTATATCCTAAAGAATAATATAGTTTTTATATATAGTTTATATAATATTATTACAAAAGATATTTAAAAAGTATATAATATAATATCTAAAATATATATAAAGAAAATCTTAAATTAGCTAAATAGAAAACTTAAAAAGCTAAAAATCTTTAAAATTTAAAGCTATAATAAAGAAATAAAAGATTTAAATAATTATATTAAATAATTTATTAATTATATTTATAATATCTTTAAGGTATTATAATTAAAAAACCTATTTATTTAATTTTATATATTTATTATTATAAATAGAAGTTACTTTAAGGCTAATATAATTATTACTTTAGTTTTTATATATAAACTAAAAGATAAATAGAAAGTTTAGTATTACTTTATATCTATTAAGGTTAAGCTTATTTTAGTAAATAGAACCTAGAACCTAGTAATAGAATTAACTTATATCTAATTTGCACTTAAACAATTAAAAATTTACAGAAACAGCCTGTGTCTAAAAATTAACCTTAATTATCCAAGCGGCTGCCGGATTGGCCAGTACAGAGGGTTGCGTCTAGGCGCCAATACTCAACAGCGATCTCCTGAACCACAAATTTAGGATGCATCGCGCTGAGGATAACGGTGTGCTGGTTCTTGAGTTTGAATCATGCACAGACAGCTTGATTCTTCATTATTTCAAGACTGTGTTTGGCCCAAATTGACCATGCCTGAAACACTTCGTACCTTCTATATCGGCCGGGCGTTCGATCAACTTGTTAGTAGCTAGCATTCAGTGAAGGCGCCGATGGGTACTGAGATCCGTTAACTCTGATGCTCGACGAAATGTATAAGATGGCTCCCAGTGTCTCTTGAATGCCATAAAACAAAGGTTTCATTATCATCATCTCAATATATTCTCACGCTAATCATTGCCATTATCGAATTCCACCCATATATCCTGCTCTGTCTGTCTTAAGAATTAATCTGTTTTTCGCCAACCTTCAGAGGTACGATTGTCAGCTTCGAATTCTGCTTAGTCTGTTTTAAAAGGAGAATATCGACGACAAATCATCGCCGCTTTATAGAGGGTAGCTCAGGCTCCCCTCAGCTTTAGCTCAGGTGTTGCTCACCCTCAGCTCAGGCGACCTGCCTGAGCCACCAGGGTTCCCTTCCTGCATAAGCCTGGGGTGCTCGGAATTTTCACCATCCGACTCTACTTATGTACGCGAAGTGAAATCAGCCCGAAAGCAACAGGACAGCTGCACTGCCCCAGGTTCCGCAGATATCTCCGCTACCACAACAATCAAAACACAGGATGATGACGGTTCACGAGCAGTCGATTTTCTATGTAGAATCCCCATCTCAAAAAAAAAAAAAAACTCGGATCAAACACTACATCTTCACTATTAGTTTGAATACTCCCGGTAGTAGATTAAGCGGAACCTTGAGACCGCTCAGTGCTATATCCCATAGACTGACACATATACACCAGATCAGACTAGTTTCTCGTGTCCTGCGCTCTCCAGTGTCTTCCTTTGAACTGCAACAGCGTCGTAGGCAGTACTGCTGCTGCTACTATCGTGGCCGTAGAGATTACTGCGCTTAGACTAAGGCCGGGGCTTTCGACCATCTCGGGTATCCTGGATTCCATGATGAGCCAAAGAGCAGACATAGAATTTTATTGGAAACTTACCAGAATGGACCAATGAATCCCCAACATTGGCGGATAAAAGTGATGAAGACGCCTACCGCCGCAGCATCTCCGGGATAGCAATCCACGGCATATGTGATCATGATGGTCGTGACGATCTGGTTCCCTGCTGCCGCGATGCCTGCCCCGACGATAGGGGTAACATCCCACGTGTCCGATGCTCGGTCAAGTTGCACTAAGAAAACCACCACGCCACAAATTGCTGTCAAGTAACCCATGTAGCTTAACCATAGACGGTATTCTGGTTCCGGCCGCTTGCCCTTGCGTTCGCGTAGCCCCATCCATTTATCGGATAGAATGCCACCAATCTGCTCTCCAGCGATCGTTCCAATAATTATACCAATGTTCTGAAGGCCGACTTGTTGGGTATTGAATCCAAATTTCGCGGGGAAAACTTGAGGGATCTCAAAGGTTGTCATGACGCTGCCCCAGAGAAATACCATGGCATGTGCCACAGCCGGAACGACAACGTTGGGGAACCTGATGAAGCCCAGAGGATGTATAAAGTCCTTCAGCTTTAGCGGTTTGGGATCGATGCGGCGGAAACTGAGGTACTGTTGTCGGAATGAAGAGTTTGCTTGCGATTGGATACCCGGTTCGAACCGGGTTTCGGGTCCAAACAGGCCGTGGAGAATAAACTGAGCACCGTTGGTCTGGGAAAGTCAGCAGAAATCCCAGGGCGATGTGAACGGAAACTGACCATGGCAAGAATCCAGTAGATCCATCGATAGCCAGTCCTCATAGCAACGAACCCAAAGATGAGGGGAGCAACAGGAACGCCAAGCGTCACCATTGTAGTCCAGACGCCCATATATCGCGCCCTTTCGTTTCGGAAGAATGTTTCGGACACAACAGCGGTGCCGATAGATGCGGCAGGGCAGATGAAGAAGGCAGTTATCGCTCGACAGAGGCCCATCGTCCCGTAAGTAGGACTAACTGCACAGCCAATATTACCGACAAGACTGCAAAGAAGTGATACTAGAAAGGTCGGACGTCGGCCGTAGGTATGCGAGAGTGGGCGCCAAAATAGTGGTGCACCACCTAGTATCGCGATAACAAGAGATGTGAGGTAACTCGCTCGCTGTACGCTTACTTCGAGGTCTTCTGCGATTTCAATAAAAGCTGACTGGATTGCGGCGGCGGTGAAGGTTGCCATCATTCCGTGGAATGCGACAAGACAGAGGTTTACAATGTTCTGAGAGCCTAATCAGCACATAATATTGACGTCAGTTGGAACGGGGACACTCACCTTCCACTTGGGCCAGTTTAAGGGGTCGGCATCGCTCATGTAAGGGACGGGGTCGAGATTGATGGTGCCATGGCGCTCAAGAAGATACTGTTTCTGTTCTTCACTGAGAGAATCAGTATCATTCTAAAAACATGTAAGTATCTCAGCCTCCAAAGATGGCTAGGGAAATGCCCAAGCTTCCATGGGGAGGTTGTAGGACTTACACAATGCTCCAGAGACTCGACTTCGGGTTTCGACATATTGAACAAGAAGTAGGAAGCTCACGAGATCAGAACTAGGTATCCAAGCCTATAAGTTGTTGTTTGACTCCTTCTGATGGTGGGACAGAGAGAGGCGCGATGGCAATATATCGATCCCCAGGAGTATTCCCCATGGGGTTTCGCTAATACCTCCACATGCTCCAGACCGGGGAAACGGCAAATTGAACTAAGGCCCGCTATCCACTTGCCCTTACTACATGCTGTAGTAGGGATTCATTGTGTTACAGGGAGGTGTCATCGTGAGTCCGCCACCGGAGCTCACGCGGCTCAATGGTTCCCGATTGGCCACTTTCCCCTTTGGCTGTTGAGCCGCGTCACGGCTCGTTGACCTTGTCTTCCCGAGGAGAAAATCCTGGTTTGGTTGACCGATGATCCTTGGGGAGTGGAGAAGATCAGTCTGAATATGGCAGTTACGGATATGCGGCACGACTTACAAGGTTCTTGATGAACCTTGACGTGTCTATGAGTCGTTTGTTGAAATTTGGACAACTTGGTAGAGACCATCCCTTGCCCCTAGTTAACATTTGCTAGGGTCACTACGGCCGGAACAATATTTTTAGACATTTTCCAAAGTCGTCACTAAGCTCTAAGTCTGGTATTTCGGTGTCATTATCTGACTATTTATGAACCTTATCAATGACCGCTGTGTGTCTCGCATTGAGATCTACAAGTTGGATGAGAGAAAGTGAGAACGAACTTCCAGCTATTTTGAACAGCTCGTGACTAGATACAAATAATGTTCATCGTGATATGAAGACCTTGGCTCGATACACTCATCCTTCCCACAAAAACTCCTGCGCCATTCCCGGAATCTGCTTCCGCAGTGCCATTCCATAGTCTCCGGCATTAGGGGTTCTGAGTAGGGTGTGGATGTGAAACTTGGCCGGCTCCTTATTCGTCAAGAACACCCCCGAGTGATGATCAAACTCAACAATAACGACAGGGCTTTGAATGCGGTAGTAGAAAGGATCCTCGTCCTTAAACCCACCAATCCAGCAAAAATACGTCTCATGGAACCAGCGCTTCATCTCGGCTAGCTGAATATCTCGGGCCTTTTGTGGCAGGTATAAAAGATATTCTCGCAGGATTTCGGTTACAATATCTTGCTGAGCTGCTGATAATTTGGAAACGAGAACGCCTTCGTAAGGCACCACACGATTGTCGCGATAGGCTCCGCAAAGATGCCTCTGGTCATCGTGGTTCCAGCGCCCATGGGGCATCGCCGGGTCTTTCATCTCCTTGTATACTTGAGCTAGAGATTGGATATCTGGAGGCAGAATTTGCATGAGCTGCAAACCGAGAGTTTCTTCTCGTTGCAAGATTCTGGTTCCGCTGAACTTTCCGTAGTCAATCAGGTTAGGTTCGGCACCAGTGAACCACGGCGAAAGAATGATCTGCTTTTTATAGAAGAAGGCATTAAGACATAGGTGATGTCCGTAGAAGGAGAACCCCCAGGGCTCAGTGGTAGATGGCTCCGCGCCGAATAAGACAAAGTTATAAGAGAACTCATTCATGATAGCAGGCGCTTCGACTAGCTTGCCTAGGAAGCCGTTGATGCGCATGGCCGAGACTGCCTTCTCATAGCCTTCAGGGGATAGAGAAGTCTTCAAAACTTGCATGATAGCAGTTTGTAATTCCTCGTTCGTTTCGTCTAGCCTAACGCCCTTATCAGCGAGCAGGAACTCGGGATTAGACCATGTACGCCATTCTGGAGAGTCGACGTGATAGGTTGAACGGTTTCTCTGTTCGGAGCTCATTTTTGACAGAGCTAGCTTGGTCGCATTGACAATATCCTCAATTGGAATGTCTTGATCTTCAAGTTTAAAAATATCTGGTTTGACATGGCCTTATAGTTCATCAGTCATATGCGTATAAACTCGATGGATGGTTCGACTTACCGTCATTGGTGACACCCTTGAATGGCTCAGAGAGCAACTTGCGCCAGTGTAGATACAGACCATGAAGCCACGGAGGAGAGCCATTCTCTTTGAACGCCCTTGCGTACTCATAGGGATCCTGCTTCTTCATGGTAGTGAACCTGTCAATCTGGAGATCGGGCAGGTGTGCCCGGAATGGGCTGGGTCCAGCGCCTGGATGCGACATTGCTGATAGACGAGTTGCTACAATGGGAGGATAATCTGTGAACTTGGCTCTCGCCTTAACATCACTACAATGTTTGAATCATGTATCTGCTACGATTATATCATATCTACTGTCTCTGTTGCATCCACTGAGGTGCTTCCCCTCTTCGAACAATCGTGAGTTGGACGGCTCCCCGCAATGATCGTCGGGTCGGAAACGAATCCAGGGTCGAGGATGTCGGCTGACCTGATTCCTATTGGACGATTCGTTCTCCGCCGGATATTCCGCGACTAGCACAGCTAATCTTCTGGTTTGAGGTAAAGCTTTCACGTCCGTACTTTCCGATATTGTTAGTTTACTAATTGATGATGGGCTATCTTACTTATGGTGGGAAGATGTTAGTTCCGACCTTGGGTGCGCTAGCAATACTTGCTACTTTGGGAAGATTGTTTTAGAAGAACCGCGTAATTTTTATACCCATGATTGGCTGAGATCCCGTCGATGACTTGTATGAAGGATTCGGGCGAGTCTCGGCAAATCACTTCCCCGGGCAGGGTGATCAACGGACATTGGACTGCCGAGAGTCGACAGTCAGTCAGTGAATCGTTTATATTCCGCTCTTACGCACTCATAGTGAATGACCAAGTTCATCACTAACAGCAACCATGTCGACGTCACAATTCAAACGTATGTGTTCTTTGGCTCCAGTGGCGCTGAGAATGCCAACTTACGCAGACCTTAGGTCTTGTTCGCTTTGTTCCCCGCTCTGATGCGAGCGCCATCTTGATCGGACAACCAGTGTCGGAAGATGTCGATTTCGGACAAGCTCTGTTCAACGGCGAAGAAGTCGCTGTGGAAGTCTTTTCGGGCAAATCTGTCTTGAACCCAGGAGAAAAGACAGGCGCTAAAGAAACCATTGATCGCGTCTTGTCGCCTTTGGCAGCGGGCCAAGTTGGAACTGTTCGATGTATCGGTCTAAACGTGCGTTGTTACTCTTCACTAGAAGAAGTGCGCTAACGAGACTCATTTTCTAGTACAAGCAACATGCGGATGAGGTGGGAAACACTGATCTACCCACCATTCCAACCGTCTTTATGTTAGTTGGCCGACTTCTGGGACTCTCGAACGGCTCGCTAACCGCTACAAAGGAAGCCTAGCACATCCATAGGAGATCCTTGGCCTGCGGCGACTATTCTACCCAAATTGACACAGTTGGATGACTGTGGAGACTATGAATCTGAACTTGCTGTCGTTATTGGCAAGACTGCAAAGAATGTATCTCAGGAAGACGCCATGAACTATGTGCTCGGATATACTGCCTGTAACGATGTGTCAAGCAGATCAAGCCAATTTGCTCAGTCTCAGTGGTCTTTCTCCAAGGGATTCGATGGATCTTGCCCTCTAGGTACAGAATTTTCATGTTTGACTAGGCATGTGACGCTATCTAATACTCCCAGGACCTACCCTCGTGTCCACCTCGGCCGTGCCAGATCCATCCAAGTTTCGAGTGCGCGGTTTAAAGAACGATAAGCTTTTGCACGATTGCGGAGTAGAGTAAGACACCTGCTTCAATAATTGTCTTTTGAATGAATGCTGACACTTTACTAGCGATCTCATTTTTTCCATTCCAAAAGTCATCAGCTTCCTGTCTCAGAGCACTACATTGCCCCCGGGGATAGTCATTATCACCGGTACCCCCGCAGGAGTCGGAATTGCAAAGTCTCCCAAGGTTACTCTCAAGCACGGAGTCGAGTTCAAGGTCAAGATAACTCCGCATATCGGGACACTTATCAATGTTTTCGAGAACGAGTGATAGGAATCTCAAAGCCTCCCTAACCTATGACTGAAAGAATCTTGTTTCGGCTTAGCTAGTTAGATGTTAGACGTAGAACGTAGTTGAGTAGAAGCAACGTTATCTTCTCATAACCAGCTCTCTAGGTTGTTGTTATCACTTCTCCATTGCAGAGTAACATCTGCGCCATCTTCACTAGTAGATGTACAATGACTGAATACGCTGGGGCCATCGACTAAAACAAGCGGGGAGGATTGGAGATCAGCAAAACTTTAATTTCCGACATTATGCACTGATTAAGATTGAACAATAGAGAATGTCATCTTGAAAGAGAATCATCTTCCTAAAAGATGCTCCGCGGCACCCATGTCGGTGCCCTGAACTGATCTCATAACCCATTTGTTGGACTCGACATCCTTCATCGCTCCCCACCTCCTATCTTTAACCTCTGGTCGTGTCTTGCCCATCTCTATCACCCCAACATCAAACTTAGGGTCGTGGCGGATATTCCAGGCGATGGTGAATATTTCACTGTTACACAGGATTCCAGCCATTGCCAACAGACCTTCTGATCCTCCGTCAATATCGAGGGACTGTGTTGAAGATGGATGCAGATTGGAACAACAGAACAGAGGATAATCATGAGGAATGCGATGCTGATATATGCTACCCATGGCACGACAAACAGTCGCGTTGTGGGGGTCAAGGACGCCCCGGTATCTTCTTCAGCCTCTGAGAGCGAGTCGAAGCCATGGATCGCAACCGCATTCATGTAAGTCGCAGTCAAGACTTTTGAGGCTGCATCCATCAGGACGTCGGATGCCAGTGGCTTTGACGGCTGCGACCGCTGGGCATAGTACAGTATCAAGCTGCCCATATCTGAGGTTGACCACTTGGCTTGAGGATTGAAAGACACGGGCCCAAGGATATCCTGCTCGAAGACCCTCCAGAGCTTTGATCGCGCGGTATCCGCTTTGCCTATTTCAGTAAATTCCCAGATGAATGGGGTGCTAGGCGAAGGCGCGATCGTCAATGTTCCAGAAACCTGGC
Organism: Fusarium chuoi; assembly: GCA_022627125.1. Lineage (NCBI taxonomy): Eukaryota > Fungi > Ascomycota > Sordariomycetes > Hypocreales > Nectriaceae > Fusarium > Fusarium chuoi. Next base: position 377,220 of record JAJALE010000852.1, read on the forward strand.
GATATCTAGTTGCACATGAGATCACACTGATGTCGTCCAGACTGTTGGATGCCGAAGGCGAATACGTTACAGCTGTGAAGACCAGGCGGCTGTAATAATCCCTGGTAGGACACCCAGTCTGGGACGTGGCTTTGAAGTAGATCTTTTGCGAGCTGGTGACATCAAACCTCTGTTTGAAACTTCATCCTCTGTCATCCCCAGAGATCCCAACCCCATTCCCATCAGATGAGAGGCCATAATCCTTCACCAACTCACAGTTGAGGTAAGCCGAGTATGCTGTAGTGTTTGCAGTAATGTCTACCCCCCCAGCAAGTTCTGACTTGGAAGAAAACGGGCGATACGCGTGCTCGTTATCTGTCCAGGAAATCCCGTTTCCACCTTAGATCAATCTGGCCGCGACGGTATCTAGCACCGGTAGTCAATCAAAGGTTGCGTTGATGTTGTCGCCATTAAAAGCGCCATTGTATACGATGGGAAGGGCCTTGGTTATTGCCACGACTTCTGGAACGAATAATCGAGCAGCAAAGGGCGCGATAGCGTACGTGAGCAAGACAGACAGTAGAGTCGTCGCTCCGACCATGTAATGTGACTTTCGAAAGGCTCCTCACCAGCGCCAAATGCTAGCGACAACGCGATAGTCGAGCATAATGGACAATCTGGCTTCGGCGCCGCGTTCCTTGCGTAGCTCGACGTAGGGCTGGCGCTCAGCAATGGCGCCGGCCAATCCAGGTCTAGTATGCCCCGAATAGCGAAAAGACGAAACTGGGCAATGTCGTCCAGAGCAGACCCAGATCCCAAGCAATGCTGAAGATTTGGCGGGAGCGACAAAGCCACAGCGGACGTGGGGTTGGTTCGTCACTCCAGTTAGGTCATTATGAACCCAGACTATCAACATTTGGCCTATTGATGGTTTCCACGCTGCTAAAGCCACAAAGGACTTGAAACGGCTCGACCTTGCTGCCTTGGTTCATTGTGAGATTGGATTGCGCCTCGCAAGGCACAACTATCGACGCTATGGCTTGGGTATGGGCACTTGTAACTGGAGGTCTGGACTAGCCCAAGCCTCCCGTTGATCAACTTCTTCTTTATCGGAAGAAGCCGTACTTTACCTACCTATAGAATTGGAGCCTGTAAGCTTAACAAGAAGCTTGCCGTTGAACCCTGCGCGCATGCATCAAAATGACTCGACCCATTGCTGTCATTGGTGTCCTCTCGAACATCTCTGGGTGCTATGCGACGATAAACCCTAGCCGTTGCGTAGGGGACAGCACAGAATTCCCAAACTGCGACAAAGCCAATTCAATTGCTCTAAAATTCAGCAATCTCAACAAACAAGAAACCATCGACTACTTTTGCACGCAGGAGCTACCGGATGCTTGTGTGGCGTAAGCCTACCTATGCTTATTACTGATACCGCTGAGATACTAACTATGGCTTAGGTGCAAGGGTGAATTCAGGAAATGCACTCTGGGCAACTCGTATGATAGTCCAGTGGATGACGAAATGGCCAATTGGCAGGACGCATGTGGTCCCTATCTTTCAGACGACTTCAAGACTCCGTCCGCTCCCGACCCAACGAGGACGATAGATCGAGACGCTTGCGAGGGCATCGCCGAGAGCTGCGCTCATTCAAGCCAGTCGGTCACCTCATGCTCTTCCGCCCATACGAAGCCAGCGGATATCACCAGCTGCCAGTGTCATGAATCCATCGTGTCTCTTGCTTCGGTGTGTAACATTGATGGCGCAAACTCTTGTGTTGGAAAGACGGTGATTACGTCCAACATCTGGGAGTTCCGCAACTGCTAGGCTGCTACCGATGTCTTGCAAACCACCGAGGGAAGTCAAATGATCATGGCAACCCTCGTTTTAACATTTATCTCTATTTCTTCTTGGTAGTATCCAGTCGTTAGATACCCACACAGCTACCTTGCTCTATCAATACTAGTAATGTTTCCTGAACGGTCATCATCGTCTCTAGAGGCACCATCTCCCCGGTTCAGTAAACCGCATCTTATCCTAGAAGCAAGGGAATTTGCTGTTTGAGATGCTCAACTATCGCATCTGGCCCGTCGTTAACCTGAAGGCCATGCGGGATGGCGTGTGTCTTAATATCCGGGATAATGGACTTGGCAATTTCTCGCATTTCCGTGCTCTCTTCGATAGTCCACATTGAGACGCAAAACTGAAGTCACTTATTAGCGAGGTTTTAAATCATTCATTGTGAGGCTCAACTTACTAGGATGTCTGGCTGAAATTCCTTGACTTTTGGCTCAACTTCATCTTTACTGATGCAGTTGGTTACATAGTCAATCGTGTACTGATCTTTGAGGTCGTTGACTACCCGGCCGATAAGTCTCTTGGCACGCTCGGGCGCATTGTTCACTGTAACGAGCTTGTAGGGGCCTTTGGGGGTAGAGGACGACATGGTGAAGATGCTGAGATGCCAATTGTCGCTACAGAGCTGGGTATTGGTGTCAGAGTTGTCTTGAAGGATGATAGTTTATCCTTTTAATGGTAAACTGGCAAAGATGCCGAGTCATGTCTCGCTTGGGTTCTCCGGGGTGGTCAACCAGGACCGGCTAATCGGGTTCCGATTGGCCAGGACGCGCAACTCTTCTGATGAACAGCTTCCGATTCGCTCAAACCCACCCCAACCACTGGGACTATACCTCTCTCGGGGTCGGCACTTGTTCTCTCAGTCAAGGGCAGGCCCTCGTTATAAGATTCAGTGGTAAAACACACTTCAAGACTTACGAGGCGGGTAAAACTACCATTTACGCTACCTTTATTCAGCAATCAGCTCTTTGAGATCATTTGTTAAGTTCTTTTCCCGACCTCACAAATCACCATCATGGCTGTAAAGCAGAATGGCGGGTCGTCAGACAGCCCAATGGATCTCTCAATCGCTATCATTGGTGCAGGTATGTTGCCCCTACCCCTGCCTGCGTATGACAAGTCATGTTAAATTCTGAAAGGCATGGGTGGACTGGCAAGTGCTTTATCACTGGCAAAGAAAGGCTTCAAGGACATTCAGGTCTTTGAGAATGCATCAGACCTTGGCTTTGTCGGCGCAGGCATCCAGCTGGCCCCTAACCTGGTCCGTATTCTTACTCGCCTCGGCTGCTGGGACGGTATTGAGGCGGAGGCAACAGATGTTCTGGAAACAAGTATCAGAGGTACGTTTCATCGCTTGACTAAGTGTACAGTCTTGTTAACGTCTTGGAACAAGATGGTGCTACCAACCAAGAACTCACACATGTCCATATGCCTGACATCCGCAAAAAGTATGGCTACCCTCACTGTACTGGGCATCGAGCATCTCTTGCCGGTGGACTCTATGAGGCATGCAAGAAGGAGAGTGCTATCCGGTTCAACTTTGGCCACTCTCTTGAGAGCATCGAATCTTTTACTCCACAGACGGTCTTTACCGTCAAGGCCCGCGATGGCGAGTCGTATCAGGTCAAGGCCGCTGTTCTGATAGCAGCAGATGGAGTCAAGTCAGTTGCGCGTACCCAACTCCTCAGCCAGACTGGACTGTCGGCAACCACAGAAGATACCGGCCAAGCTGCATATCGTGTGCTGCTTCCCCGGGATGCCATGGAATCAGATCCTGAGATGATGGCTTTACTCGACAGCAACCAAGTGACACGTTGGATCGGAGAGAAGCGCCACTGGATTTGCTATCCTATCGCGTCACGGACTATTTACAACATGTCATCCATCCAGCCCGATATCAACTTTGCCTCTGCGCCCTCAGCGACGTATACAACAAGAGGCTCAAAGCAAGCCATGCTTGACGTTTTCTCTGATTTTTGCCCCGTCGTTCAAAGAATGTTGAACCTCGTTCCAGACGGTGAGGTTTGTGAATGGAAACTACGAGTCCACAAGCCACTTCCAACCTGGGTCCATGGTTCCGTGACCTTGGTAGGAGACGCCTGTCACCCGACTCTACCTCATCTGAATCAGGGCGCTGGAATGGCAATTGAGGATGCCGCTGTGATAGCAGAGATACTTTCTCGAGCCCCGAATACGACTCCAGAGGCTATCAAAAAGTGTCTCCAAGTTTATGAACTTGTTCGAAAGGAACGCACCACGACTCTTGTTGACCTAGCTGCTCTTTCGGGGCGTACACTACACTTGGGTGCGGGCGCGGCAAAGGAAGAGCGAGATCGACAGTTTGCTAAGGCCAAAACTAATGGGGGCAAGGTTCCTGATAAATGGGCATCTCCGGACGTACAACAAATGATCTACTCTCATGATTGTATGAAGATTGCTGCGGAGAAGTTCGATGAGCTATATCAGAGTTTGAGTTAAGTTAGTAAGAGAGAAAGAATATTGCCCGCTGTAGAAAGTCAACATTCTGCCGTGGAGTCCATAGGTTTATGAGCATCATGAATAAGTGCCGCTACATTGACCGATCATTGTTCATATTGAGCGATAATACACAACATAAATAGGACATAATGGTAAACTAGAGACAAGACTCTTTGAGTTGTTGTAACCCTATCATATCAAGCCTGCTGCGTCAAAGTCGGTGATGCCAAGTAGATCCAAATCAACGAAATCGGGATGACCAAAGGTAGTAATATTGAGGTCACTGAACAAGCCAGCCATGGGATTGTCGAGCACGGTTGTTATCAGATCGCCATGCATGATCTGATCAGACAAATTACCCGGTTCTTGGGTGTGTGTGAGGGCATGTGAAACCATTGGGGGATCTGATGCGTGGTCTGCTGGGGCAGAGGTCCTCGCTGGGTCTCGTCAGTTTCGTTCATGGATAAACCTTCTCCATGAGACTCACAACTGGTTTTTAGAAAGTCCAAGTGACGCTGAAGGCAGCGATGCGCCTTTACACTCATGGCACTCGATGCCCCTATTGCTCGTAACATGTCTAAGCAGGCCCGCAGCCGGGCTTCCAGCTGGGAGCTGTTGTGTCCACAGGCAATGAACTCGGCTTCAGGGCTAGTAGAGGCCAACCAGAAGGCAAAGGTGTGAAGGGAAATAGTAAGAGCTGATAAAAGTTAGCGTGAGAATCTCGTTGGGGGCCGGAGCAGCTGACCTGCATAGTTACAAGTCCACCAGATGGCATTGCTCTTGAAGAAAGCTGGGCTGTAAGCTAGCAAACCGCGAATTAGGTGACAAAAGTTGTTCAATGCTGTCAGGTCATCCTTCAGGAGGCTTGCAGCGGTATTTTTGAGTACTCCAGAAACCGCCTGCTGACCCTTGCGTGTAGCCGCTTCGAGGATAGACATGAGGAGACACCCATGTACCAGTAGGACTGTTCGGTAATAGAATATTGAGAGCAAAATGGTATTCCTCTGAGCTTCAAAGTCGCCTTCGGTCCACGGGTTATAGTTGACATCAGAATCCAGGATAGAGCCAGGCGATGTGCTGCTGCGCCATTTCTCCAGTCTCAACGAGAGCTCGAGGGTTTTCCCGAGTAGTTCTTCCGCGTTCAATGAGCTCGAAGGGTCGATATTTGAGCCACATACAGAATCCATTGCGACGCCCATGATCCCATGCAACATCCTATGAAACGATATTGTCAGTGAAAAATAGCAAAGAAGGAAATTGGGGTAGAGTACACAATGTTTCGGAAGTATTCTAGGTTTTCTTGCGAGTATTGCATCTCAACAGTCCTCTGTTGGCGCATCGATACTAGCATTTGCAGAATATCGGAGCGAACGTATTGGAGAGGAATCATACATGGCTGCCCAAGGGCCGAGCTCAGCATCCTATTGGAAATCAGTGTCAGATGGAAGGTGCGTATATGGGAGATCGCAGATGTACCTATCTTGGTTGACAGTGGCGAACCAAAGGCTTGAGCGAAGTTCTTTCTCCGAAGCCGTGAGATGCTCATACGACGGAGGCGCGTGGATGCCAAGTTGGTAGGAGGCCTTGACAGCAAGGGAGTGTGTTGTCCAGCTTTCGGTGGAACGTTGGCTATTCTGCTGAAAGATGCTTAGAAGTAACAATGCTTGAACTGGTGATTTATGATAAGTAGGTATGTAATAGAAAAGATATTATTCGACATACGTAGCTCAAGACTAGGGGCATACAACGTCTTTGGGTCCAATAGACTCAAGGTTCGACGGTAAAATGGCTCTGCAGCACCAACATCCTGTGTAGAAAGCGCATGGGCGAAAACAATGCTCCTCAAAGCTTTAGCTACACGGCTAGGTGGCCGCTGTCGTGATTCCGAAGGTCCAACAATTTTGTCAAAGCTCTCCAACAGAGCAGGTTGGTTGACATATGGCAAGACGGCGCCAACGGTATCGAAGAAGCGTGAAATCAAATTCATGGCCTCATCTCGCCCGGGAGTATTGACTATGTCAACTTCCTCGCCGCTTCCGTAGTGGCCTATCGAAGAAGATGCAGGATGCGGAAGATGCGCAGGGCCAGTGTGTGCTTGAACTGCTCGCAAAGGCTCTTGATGCAAGCGGCTACTGCGATGCCCCAAGTTGGCGATGCTTGCCGTAAGAGACCAGAATAGGGCATGGTTAGAGCTTGATCCTAGGTTCTACTGTGTGAGACGTGGAGGATGAATCATTAACCGGAAAGGCTTACCAAAATAACAGATGCTGCTCCCTGACGATGGATGATCAAAGACACCTGCCGCCAGGACATCGATCCGAGACTCAGACTTGTCTGAGCTCTCCCTAGCAGCATTATCTCTTTGAATTTCTGTCTCATGATTGCTGTCTGGTAGGTGAGGAGAGACCTCGGCGTCTGATAGGTTCATGGGAATGCCCTCAGTCGCGTTCGTGTCGGCAGGCTCGGGGTTTTGTGAAGTGGCGGCGAGACGAGCTTCCAACTCACTCACTCTACTCCGTAACTCGAAGTTGACCCTGTCCCCATTATGTCAATATTGCATGGCCTAAACCATAATGAAGCCTGGACTGGAACTGTCAGACCTGCGTTCTGCTTGGCGGTTGAGCCGTTTGTCGCGAACATTGTGGGAATATGTGCACTCGAGATGAAGCCTTAGACAGCGTTCACACGCTGGACTGGCTCCATCGCACTAATCATGCAGTATCAGCAAGTACCTTTCTCGGGATGATAGACGTCTGGACAGATGGCTGCTTACCTTCGACTTGGTCTGCCTGCACGCATTGCAGGCTATCGATGCTCTTGGTCGTTTCGTGAGGGGGCGACTGCTAAGATCCATGGCGGGTTTATCGACATTATCAGCCTGGCCGAGTTCTTGCCTTCGATCGCGCAGTCAATACAAAACGCGCCCGTGGATGATTTTGATGAGTGCTGAGGATGAAGATGCTGAATTTGCGGGGAATCCTAGCGCCAAAAATGGGGATGCATCGGACGCACTGAGCCGCGGCTTTGGCCCACACCACCTCCAGAGTTATTACGGTCTCGCGTAATGGGTCTGGCAATTTAGTTTCGCGATGTAAACGTAGATAGATTCGCCAACATCCGCCCGCTTATCACACTGCTCATACGGAATAACAAGCTATTTACAATCAATTTCTCTATCGACCATACAGTAAAGCCAGACACTTTTTAAAGGCCAGATAGGAAAAAGATACCGCAGATTCTGCACCAAACCGCGCCTAACAGCTCGATTCTAGAGATTTAGGCGGCCTAACAGCAGAGCTGCCAAAAGGCGTATTCTGACTTTAAATATAAGCTCCTTCTCCCCCCTCTAGGGACTCAACCAGAAGTACCACGCTACCGACCGAGCCAAGGCCACCGATGAGAGCTATGGTATCACGCAGCGTGCCAACAGCCTCTGGCTAGGCAAAAAAGACCCTGACGATCTGCGGGTTAAATATTTCGCGTTGGCATGGGCCCAGAGGCGATGGTGCCGTGGGAGCAGGAAGACGAGGGTCTGAGCACGCTTGGCCACGCGTTCTCTGATCCTCATTCTTCAGGTCCAATTCTCGTGCCGATATCGTCATTTCTCTCCCTTGGATCTCGCATCGTATTTATTCTCGCCTATTCGCTCTGGATAGTCCCACGCCAGAGCTGGCGCAGATGCCGTTGCCCGCTACCCGCCAGCATGTAAGGACCGGTTACCGAACCTGCAAGTGTGTTCACCCGAGAGAATCTTGCCAAGAGCACTGTTGACATTTGGTATATAGAATTCGCAAAGTCAAGTGCGATGAAGCAAAGCCATCATGTCGACGATGCACGTCTTCGCGACGTGTATATGGCGGCTACGAGGATACAACAACGCATCGCGGTCTGACCTGGTATTGCCCCAACCAACTAGCTACGCAAAACCATAAGGAAGGCAGGGCCTTTTAATTCTTCAATAAGACAGCCGGTCCAGTCCTATCAGGATCAACAGACTTATCTTTCTAGATGTATCCAGTTATTTAATTCAGCCATCTTAAGCTAATAGTGCACTATACCTTCTTATCTATTAGCTTACTTTAAAAGGAATTTAACTAAAGTTCTTAAATTACTTACTAGATATATAGCAATATATTTACTATTAGTTAGTATACTACTACTATTTAATAGATTAAGTTATTAGGTAATAACTAGTTAATCTTACTGTTTTATATTCTCTTTTTTACATTTTATATCTATAAGAAGATATCTATATTATACTTTAGTACTATTAATATAGAATATAATTCTTAATAACTCTGCTTATCTAGGCTGGGCATATAAATATATAGTTCCAATATTCCGTCATTTAAGCCTTATGCCAATCTTTTTCGGCGGCAAGCCGGACATGCGCCTCCCAAGTCTTATTGGCTTCAATAGCCCATGCCTGAAGAATTTACTAGCATTACGGAGGCTCGATCCCTTTATTAACAGCCTGATATTTCGAGCCACGGAGTCTATCCTCGATGGACATGATGACCAAAGGCTCTCTTTGGTCACACTACTGGATGAATAGGGGTCAAAAGCTAAGAATCTAGAGGATAATATTCCTACCTCCTCCACTACAGATAGATACACTTCATATAGGATATATATCAAGCATAAAGTCACAAGTATATACATTTACAAACCACGTAAGGCAACAGAGATATAGTACGATCAATATCTAGATACCTTCCGCAATATTGTAGACTTGGCAAGGCAGGCGTCCAGCGTAAGGGAAATTACTCGATAAGAAAACATTCCAGATTCCAGTTTCACTTTCAAGATAGCCTCTTTACCTCTAGCTTTCTTTGCCATTATTAAGTGCAGAAGTCTCAAGATCTGACTCGAGGCTTTATTGTTGGCAGCACGACTTAGCGCAGCTAAAGAAGGCCTATTCGACATGGGCACCCTATACAGAGTCGGCAGACGTCAGATCGAACTTGAACACGACGTCCTATTAGACTATAACGAAATGGATTTTGGCTCCAATGCTCTGGAAGATGAGCCCTTACCTCCAGAGGAAAAGCGTTTCTTTGTTGTGCCGGTCAAACACAAGTTAGAAGTCATCTCCGGTCAGGATGGCAGTATTCGTTATAAAGACAGGTTCATTTCTTGATAAGGGACCAAGAGGGGCAGGTGGTTATGAGGGAAGAATACATATCCGACGACATACCCAGTGGATGCAATGTACATATTCCTCCAATGCGCAGCTCGCACCGTATGTAGCATGAAGAGAATGACAGGGCCGGATTTCAGTTTAACCATGGCTCAGCTTAAGCATACGTATTCCGAGCCCAAATCACATGTTCGGCCAAAATAAAGTCTAGCAGGTTCCTTCTCAGGGCGCTGCAATCGGCCGAGCCGAGTCTCAAGTTGGCCGGCATCTCGTGGTCTGGTCTCCACTTCCCCGGGACTCATCTCCAAGCTCTGCAGCTGCGCCGACAGAACATCATTAAGCCTGTGGGGCTGTCCCGAAGCGGGGATTGTTGTCGTAAAGCTCGAAATGTGCCAATAGGATCCTAGATTGCCGACAAACTACTTATAGTACATGAGCTTCAACTGTAAAGTAAAGTTATATAATCAACAGATACTAATTCTGTCTTCTGCCTTATCCTCTACTTAGCTGTGCTCTTAGGGTCAGTTTCTGCCTTGGTTAACTCCATTCCTGTTATCATGCGGTCGACTTCATTTGTTGGCGCTGCAGTCTCTGCAGCAGCCGTTCATGCTGCATCCTTGAGCGGCATATGCTCCAAGAGTTATGCCCAATCAGCTCTCCCTGCCGACAACTTTTTATCGGGCATCACCTTGGACCCGGACTCGGTTCAAACATCCCTGGTCTCCAATGCCAGCTTCCAGTCTGAATGGTACCCTACCGCCAGCGCCGACTACTGCAACCTCACTTTCGCCTATTCACACGACGGTCTTGCCGACGACGTTGTACATGTTTCATACTTGCTCCCTGCTCCTAGCAAGTTTAAGAACCGCTATGTCTCTACAGGCGGAGGCGGGCTTGCCATCAACTCAGGAAGCCGGTATGCCGTGTCTGGACTCATAGTTGGTGCCGTCTCCGGAGTCACAGATGGAGGATTCGGATCATTCGACACTCAGTGGGACGAGGTGTTCCTCCTGGCTAGCGGCACTATCAACTGGCAATCTGTTTACATGTTTGGCTACCAGGCTCATCACGAACTGGCCCTATTCGGCAAAGAGTTGTCGAGGAACATCTATAACTTTTCCAAGAGCTCTAAACTCTACTCTTATTATCAGGGCTGTTCCGAAGGTGGCCGCGAAGGCTGGAGTCAAGTACAGCGTTTTGCCGACCAGTTCGACGGTGCTGCCATCGGAGCCCCAGCCTTCCGCTACGGTCAACAGCAGGTTAACCACTTGTTCGGTAATGTTATCGAGCAGACTCTGGACTACTTCCCTCCTTCATGCGAGCTGGACAAAATCCTCAACCTAACTATCGCCGCTTGTGATGGCCTGGATGGAAAAGAGGATGGTGTTGTATCGCGATCTGATCTTTGCAAGCTCCGCTTCGACCTTAACAGCACAATTGGGGAGTCTTATTCTTGTGCCGCATCGAGCTCCCAGGGTGGACCAAGAGCGCTTCGGGCTCGACAGTTCGCTCAGCCAGACACCCCAGCTCAGAAGGGAACCGTTTCCAAAGAGTGCGTGGCTGTGATTCGACAGTTTCTCGATGGCCTCCATGACTCTAAGGGACGCCGTGTGTACCTCAACTACCAGCCTGGATCCAGCTTCTCAGATGCCGCCACTTCTTACGACGAAGAAAACGAGACCTGGGGATTGAGCATTAACGGCCTTGGTGGTGAGTGGGTTGCGAGGTACCTCCAGCTCCAGGACACTAGTACCCTCTCCAGCCTCGACAACGTCACCTACGACACACTTAAAGAGTGGATGGTCTATGGCATGAACAAGTACGCGGACTCTCTGCAGACCACTTACGCCGACCTGAGCGACTTCCAATCCGCGGGTGGAAAGGTTATCCACGTCCATGGAGAATCAGACGACTCTATCCCGGCGGGCTCATCCGTTCACTACTACGACTCCGTTCGTAGTGTCATGTTTGCCGATAAGAGCTACAACGAGAGTGTTGCTGCCGTTGACGACTTTTACCGGCTGTACCTGGTCCCTGGTGGCGCACACTGCGGCAGCAACACTAACCAGCCCAACGGCGGATGGCCACAGACGACTTTGCAGACCGTCATTAAATGGGTCGAGAAGGGTGTTGCTCCTGAGACTCTGGATGGACACGATGGCATTGAGACTATCTGCCGTTGGCCTCTTCGTCCGTTGTGGTCTGGAAACGGCACTTCGCTGAACTGTGTTTATGACCAAGAGTCGATTGATAGCTGGACTTATGACTTTGATGCTTATAAGCTGCCTCTTTACTAAGGGTATTGTTTCTATATTGTATTCTCAGATCTCATTCATGTCTCTATTCAATTAACTGAACATTTGTTTCTTTGATCGAGTCCATCCATTGGTAAAACAGAAACGAGTAAGGACCTATTCACGTAATGCTTCAGGGCTACTCTTTTTCTGTGAGTTGTCGTCAAATGTTGATTCTAATATGAACGAAAGAGGTGCCTGTGGATAGGACTGGTGGTGTGTGTACGGGGCATGGTGGTGGGGGGGACCTGTTCACAGCTCGGCTCGCCGAAACTCAACAGAACCTGGGGTAGGAGCAATTGAACCAATTGGTAGGGCGGAATTTATCTCCTCCACGAGTCACGGCTCGAACTTCATGATAGCCAACCCAGAAACTCAGGTGACAACCGATAAGAAACCCTGCAACTCAAACGGCACGCTTATCTCAGTCGCTTGGTCCTTCCAAACGCGGTCTATCTATATCCAAACATCCAACCGTTCGGTTTCCCCGCCTTTTCCTCTTTTTCTCTATTTATTTCCTGTTAACATAAAAAGAATATTTCATCAATCGTACAGGTTCTTAGACTAATTATCTCACTACCGATATTCCTTTAATAAGTAATGCCTCTATAACGTCAGTTATAGGTTAGTTACACCTAATATTAGCGGTTTAAGAAGAAGTATGATAAAGAGAGGCTAATATATTAGCGGTGCCAGACTGCTAGGATACTAGATAAGTATAGGCTTATTTTAAGATAGGTATTACAACCTAATATAATTTAATATATATATATATACATTTTACTATTTCTTACCTAATTAAAACTACTTACCCTATATAAGTTAAATATATACTATTTAACTTATATAATAAATGACTATAGATAAGTTAAACTAACTTTATTTAACTTATATATATATTAATATATATATTTATTTATTTAATATTAAATAGAATTCAATTTACTAGCTATAAATAATATTTCTTTACCTTAATAAGCCTTATCTATACTATTAACTATTAATAGATATATTACCTTATAATATACTTAATATAAATGCCTTATGCATTCTGTAAATATAAACCTAATATAGACTAGTTTCCCTGTCTGAAACCCTAACCATTGCAGTTCTGTTTAATTGCATAGTCTTTCGATATTATTTATCTGTTATCATGCAAACTACTCAGCTTTCCCATCTTTTATCTTGCCTCTCCCTTAGCCAATTCTCACTAAAGATAGCTCACAAGACATCTCCCAATTCCGATATCCTCTTTGAGAAAGGAAACCATCACGCGGTTGAGAACAGCATTGTCTTGGTGTATGGATTGCATGACGTCACTCCCCAAGACGTTCAGCGACCATGCGACATCGCGACAGAGACTTATGCGACGAAGATCTTGAACTGGCCAAATGGAAGACTCGAGAAGCCGGAGATCTTCAAAGTTGAGAAGCTTGATCAAGAACTTAAAGATCTGGACGATTGTATTGAACGATTTGCTAGTCATCTCTATGGCGTCTTTGAGGCGTCACCACCAAAAGACCTGCCCATCTACCCTCACGCGTTCGTTGTTATGGACGAGAACTGCTTGAGGGCTGATGAGACTGCTACTCTGGTTCTTGCGCATAAACCGGAGGATGAATGGAGAGTCCAACAATGCTCTGTGCCCATTGAGGTTGAGCTTGGTCTGGCTGTTGAGAGCTTGAGATTGGGCGATGTGACGGAAACGGATGTGCTTGATCAGTTTACCAATTAAATTAACTCATATTATACTTGCACTTAAATGACCCAAAGTTCACACGAATCTTGCATGTCTTCTAGTACTAAATCCATATGGAATGTATATATGTCTTCTCATACATCCTCACCAACTGCAAAATATCTCCCCATTCGTCCATCAGCTTGTCGCCTCTTTCTTTGCCTTCTTAGCAAGAAGCTCATCCAACTTCTTATGGGCAGAAATTAATGTTTCGCCACTGGTGCCAGTGTGATAAGGAGTATTCGTCGGTCCATCAGATACGCGAACAACATAGTTTTTCGGCTGATCATCAACAACTAGTCGCAGCAGATCAGGTCGTGAGTAGTGACCCACACAGTCAGTCAAGGTCTTTGCGTAGTCAATCTTGTCCAAGTCAATGTCGCAGTAAATCAGGCCATCAAACAGAGGATCAGTAGGCTCAGTCAGCTGTCGACCATCCGGACCAAAGACAGCTGCGGCACCGCCACCACCCGCGAGCATGAATCCGTCTTTGTCAGCGTTCCCTTGGCCCTCACTGTTCAGCTTGGCGCCCTCGGCGGACAGTGGTTGGTTGGTTACGAGGACGTAGACAGCGCCCTCGAGCGCATACATGCGACTGGCTGTGACCTCGTTGGCCTCTGAAAATACCGAATAGGGCTCAACAGCCGCTTCAGTCCACTTTGCGTTGAATGGCCAGGCAGCAATATGGACCTGTTCACCTTGGCAGTAGGTATGATACTTGAGTAGTGGCTGAAGGTGCTCTGGACAAAGTCGTCAGCAGAGCATCAGGACCATGAAATATGAACTTACCCCAGCAGTTCAACATGCCAATCTTTCCCAACGGAGTGTCTACCACGGTAGTGAGAGAATCTCCAGTGGAGTCTCCAAAGATGGTCCTCTCAACATGCGTAGGCTTTGTCTTGCGACGATGAAGAAGAATGTTGCCATCAGGACCAATGAGGATTTGAGCGAGATACAACGAAGCTCCAACCCGCTCACTGAAACCAAAACATACATAGATGTTGGCAGCCGCTGTAGCTTGTCGGATCTCGAGCATCTCATCCCCATAGGCAGATATGCTGTTTTGCATGTACTTCTGCACCAAAGGCATATTCTCCCTGTATGTTCCGGACCATAGAAAATTAGGATAGCCTGGGAGCCAGACCTCCGAGAATGCGATAAGAGACGCTCCATTCTGACTAGCTTCGTTGATGAGATGGATTGTCTTTTTGACACCGGCGACTTTGTCGAACCAGCATGGCTCAGCCTGGCAGATGGCGGCTTTCCATTGACGGATTGACATTTTGATAGGAGTGTTGGGGAAAACAGGCAAAGGAATATGTGTTGAGATAGTACTTTGGACTTTCTAACGCTGACATACGTAAGATATTTATTTATATACTTGTTGCTCCAATGTTCATAAGCTTTCCACATACTAACATCTAACAGTGGCCATTGTCTACATCGCCCATTTTCTCGGGTAAGCATTATCCATAGCAGAGTTGCCGTAAGTGCTACACTGCTAAGCAGCCTAGTGTTACCCCGCAGATTGGGAGGCTTTAGTGGTATGCAGGGCCTGAAAGCACTGCTGGCCTAGACCCGGCTAAGCATTATCCACCCAATCCCCTCACTGAACTTGATCTTCGCGTGGTCACATTCGTTATCTCAACAGTGCCCGAAACACGGCATTATTGATTCAAGCGATAAGAAACTAGACAGATTATGCTAGACTGCGACCACTAATGGTATCGGCTGACCTCGGTACGTGTTGCCTTGAATAGCTAATAGCTTTCATTGTTTATCTTTTAGTTGTTTTAATCAAGCAGCGTCGCCCGGATATCCCGGTTCTGTAAACAGTGTGCCTATCCATCCCTGGTAGTCCAGGCCATCGCTAGTCATGAATGGAATATCCATGTCAAAGCAATGGGGACCTTCTGCTATCCAAAGAGAACTATGAGACTCATCGTCATCAAGCGCTTGTGTTGTACTTCTGGCAGTATCCCCAATAACCTGCCGGCTTTCTTCTTTATTGATCCCAAGTGCACCAAATGCATCTTCGCTAACTGACCATTCCCGAGCCAATTGGCGAATCGCAAACAGTGCACGCTGGCTCCAAGCCCAAGCAGTACTCATATCAGAAAGCGCTTCAGCTAATACTTTTAATGAAGTTATAGCGCGATCACGGTCTTTAGTATCTGTAGCCGTAGTTTCGAGGAGAAGAATAATTGATGCCGTGAAAGCACAGTGGATGGCTGAGATTGGTATTCGTCGCTAAGACAAAAGTTAGCATCGTGATGCCAATGTGACTGGAAGAGCTGCGTACCAAAGTATAGTGTTTGCTGTACAGCCGGAAAATGTTACTGATGGAATGTGAGGACTGACTACATTCTTTGAGATGACTTGATCCAGTGCTGGGATGAAAGTTGCCAGTGTCCAGTGTCCTTCGCTGCACTCCAACAAAAGGTCGGTGCAGCAAGATTATGGCCACATGAATCTGAAGGCTTCAACGCTATTAGTACTTAGATTGTAGAAAGGTAAAGTCTTGGAACCTACTGGAGCAAGTAGATGTGAGGTAGCGTGGGCGCGAGTGGTGATGGTGAAAGACGAAGACAACTTGGTAGATTTATCTGAAATTCGATGATATTGACATGCGTTTTGGTGACGAGTTCCATGATCCGAGATTTGGCATGTTGACTGCCCGGTCTATATCTTTGGAGATCTTAGAGCTGAATGTGCGAACGAGGAATATGACTTACATCTCATCCAGGGCCGATGATGTGATCCTAAACAGCTGGACTGTAGCGCGGACATTCGAGACTTGATGACTCCGTGGAAAAACGATAGGGTCACCGATTGGGGACTCAGAATGCCAAGATTCATACTCTGCGCTATGCTCCATGGAAGGCAGCTGGGCAGATGTTTCGTGCTCTTGAATAGTGGATGGTCGACCAAGTCCAATGTTGAATAGTCTCAAGTGGTCATGTTAGCCGTAGACCTCTCCCAGCAACAGATGAAGAGAAAGCTCACTTGTCTAACACATAGCATCCCCACCAAACAATGGTTCCAACTTCTGCTTCGTCCTTAGTTATGTGTCCCGTCTCAACCCAGTGGCTACGGTCGAGATGAAGTCCGAGGTTGAAAGCCATTCTCGCTGCCATGCCTATATCACATTTAACATCTCACTCGTCTTGGTGTCGATTCTCTTACCGCAATACATCCATCCAAGAGCCTCCTTGTCAGTAGCTATCTCTCGTAGCCCAAGTAACGCTGTCGCTTGAACTGTCGTCACTTTCGGCGCTTGGCTCTCATAAAACAGTATCATCTTAGCCTGCTCAGCCAAAGCATTCCCCGCCGTATTTTGTTCAAGAGGATCACTTCGAAGCTCAACACGATCCGAGTACCGTGCTGCAAGCGCCAATACTGCAGAAACCAACAGAGGCGAAGCATATCGGCCGGATTGAGTGATGTAGAGATCCTCGAGGAACAATTCTTTGACGACAAGGTACTGCCATGTATTCTGCCAGCTCCAAAAGAGGTCCAAGAGATGGTTTCTTAGCTCGTCTGATACTTCGACACGAAGATTTAGCTGGTCTAATGTATCTGCGGCTTGTTTTTGCAAGTCACGGGACGATACTGTCGAACTTGCGACAGGACTGTTCTTCGGTAGTGAGAAGTTACTCCTCGAGCCAAAGTAGTGGATTTGGCCATCTTCACCAATGTTGAGGGCTCCCAGTCGATCGCTTATATCCTTGATTGGAGATCTATAGCTCGAATCTTCAGGAAGAGAATCACCCTCGGAATTACTGTAATTATCTTCGACAGAGCTTGATAGGCCTCTATCTTGAGTTCCAGCGTTGCTTTGGAACCGCTCAAGTTGGGCTTCTAATGTTCTGATCCTCTCTTGGAGCGCCTCAACATAGCGTTTGCTTGGTGGTCTGTGATTATAGTTAGATACCAATCGCTTTCTCTATCAAAGTTCAAGATCAAATCTCGGGCTTGTTTACTTTCTATTACTGTCCTGGGTTGTGTATTCACAGACCTCCCCGGCTGTATTACACGTCGAACAGGAAGGCCGCTGGCCATCACACTACATACACTTTTAGCATCATACAGATTTCTTCTGCCAATCAAAACATGAGCTTACCTTGACCCGCTTGGTGCGACATGTGCTGCAAGCTAAAGCTGACCGTTGCCTCGGCTTTCCAGAAACTGTCACCTGAGATCTCATGGTACAGATAATGGCAGGAATGGGCAGATTGTTGAACTAGCAATAGGCATTGAAGCGGGGTTATAGGCCACACGTGATGTATTTTTGTGTTTCCCTTATCTAACTTAGTTTTGCGCCTGTCTAAGCTAGTATCAGTGCCGGACTAAATGGGACGGCTATGCAATGGCATAGATTCCGGATCTTCATAGATTATTCCAGCTGGCCAAGAAGACAACTTCGTTCGGTTCAAAAGCTTTGAATTGTCCCCACTGCAGATTTTCAGGGCTTCTGGAACATTTGGGTAAAGCACGTACGTCAGGAACAGGGAACATAATTAAGAGGTTCCGGGTAGGGATACATCAAGGGAAGCAAGGCTATATGATGCCGAGTACAGCCGTGCAGCCACAAACTACCTATCACTAGATGTGTTTCACTTATTGCCGAATATGAGCTTCGGGATGGTTTAGATAGGTCATTAATACCAAGGCGAGAATGATGGTTAAGCATTATCCAGCACGTCTTCATATTGTAAGCCACGCTACGATAAGCTTCATCCCCGCATACTAGCGTAGCCAAGAGCGGAGTCCATCTCAAGCGGCACTTGTCTCTAAATTCGGAAGCTGATTGGTTGTCTCTATCCGGGTAAGCATTATCCAGTGCTGTTATCTGGTTTTGACTACTTGTGGAATAGTACGACAAGCCATTTAGATAGTCTCCTCCAGTGAACCACCGTATTGCCTAGTTACTGTTGCAGTAAACAGACCATTGACAGTGGTAGGACTATTTGAACCTCCCAGTGCCGCCTCAGAGATCTAGGTAAGTTTCAGAAACAACCGTTCCAAATACCATTACGCTCCCAACGACTGCTTCTGATAACACGGCATGGCACTCATCAAGTTTCGCGGCAAACCACTTAGTGGCTATAACATTCTCGTACGTATTGCTTCGTTATATCGTTGGAAATCATCTAATAGCAATGCCAACAGATCATCGCCTTTGCAACCTTTGGGAGTATTACCTACGGATACTGTTCCGCCATCATAGGATCAACCCTCGGCCAACCGTCCTTTCTCCATTACTTCGGTCTCGATACAGCCAGTAACGCAGCTGCTCTCATTGGCGCAATCAATGGACTCTTCCAAGGCGGTGGTCTCATCGGCACATTGACCTTTGGGGCCGTCGCTGACAAGTTCGGTCGATGCAAGGCCATGTTCTTGGCAAGCGTACTCGCTATTATTGGCGGCGGTCTTCAAGCTGGTTTTGTCCGCCTGGCAATGTATCTCGTCGCAAGGTTTATTACAGGCCTGGCTATAGGCGGACTTGTCATGCTTGTACCGCTTTGGCAGAGTGAAGTTGCACCTCCCCATGCCCGTGGCCTCCTCTTTGGTCTTCACTGGGTCTCGATCTTGGTGGGATACTCATCGTCCGCTTGGGTCGGATTCGGCTTTTACTTCGTCAATGCCGACGGAGCTCAGTGGCGTCCCCCTCTGGCCATACAGTGCTTGCCTCCGCTCATTCTGGCATGCGGTGTTTACTTCATTCCTGAGTCTCCCCGATGGCTTATCGACAACGATCAGCACGAAAGAGCCGAGGCTGTTTTGCAGCGCATCTACGCAGACTCAAGCGATCCCGACAACCATGCAGCCAAGGCCGAGTTCGCCCAGATCCGCGCCCAGGTAGAACTTGAGCGTCATTTACCATCGTCTTGGGCTTCACTCTTCACTGTCGCTCATTACCGGAAACGGGCCTTGATTGGGTTCACGACTCTTCTGGCTGGCCAACTTACAGGAACGACTGTCATCAACAACTATGGACCTTCGCTATACGCAGCTCTCGGATATGGCGCTTCTGCTAGTCTCGCACTCTCGGCTGGATGGCTCACCGAAGGACTTGTCTGCAATGCCATCAATGCCGTTCTCCTTGACTACGTCGGACGAAAGTGGTTGATGGTGACCGGTCTCATTGGTTGTGCTATTTCCCTTCTCGGCGTGAGTATCATGGTCGCTCTCTACGGAGGCACGACAAATAAGGGTGGCAATTCGGCTGGTGTCTTCTTCTTATATCTGCATCTCACCTTCTATGCCACCTGTATGGATGCCTCGACTTATGTGTATGGCTCTGAAATCTGGCCTACTCACCTTCGAGGGAAAGGATTCGCGATATCCTGTGCCGGTCTCTTCGTTGGCTCCCTTACTCTTCTCGAGGCTGCACCAACTGCATTTCAAACTATTGGTTGGAGGTTTTATTTGATCATGATGGCTTTCACGATTATTTGTGCCATCATATTCGCTCTGTTCTTCCCCGAGACTAAGGGCATGACTCTAGAGGAGATTTCAGCTCTTTTTGATGATGAGGTTGCTATCGAGGCATCGAGTGATACCAAGACCTTGTCTATTACCAGCGAGAAAGAAAAGGTAAAGGCTTAGGTTTATACGTGCTGGCTCTTGAATAATTACAATGGGGCTTGGACTATGTACCTTTTTAATTGTGTTATACTTTAGGCTATTAATATGAGTTAAAATGTCGTTGAGCAACCCTAACCAGGTATAATTGAACTCGGCCAGTCTTGACAGTTCTCACAGCAGAATTCAGAGTCATCCGTTGTACTGCGGCTAGGACGGATCTACATATTACCGCCGTAGTAGCTGTTGGTGGAGATATGGGTCCTTCACCTACCAATGTGAGGCTGCGCACGTCTGATCATCAATCATGTTGTAGCGGATAAATCGCCTACTGGTTCGTTAATCCACTTCCGGTGTAACCCCCATAGTCAGGATATAAGTTGTAGGTTCCCCGCATCCACTGTCCGACGTTCTTCAGAGGAGTCACTTTTGAAAGCATCAGAAAACGTTCATCCACTACTCTCACCAAATATCTTTTGTCCCGCAGTAATCATGTTGCGTCAAATCCACCTGGATAAAGGTTGGAAATTCAAGCAAGCCAGTTCTCTCAACGATGGCGCTGCTTCGTCCTTCCTACCTGTCGCTCAATTCCCAACCGTCGCTCATATTGATCTGTTGCATCATGAGTTGATCCCCGATCCCTATATTGACATCAATGAACTGAAGTGTCTTTGGGTCAATGATGCTGACTGGACATATCGTACCGAGGAGATTCCTCCACTCGATCTGAAATCGACTGAAAAGGCAGAACTTGTCTTTGAGGGCCTTGATACAGTGGTTGACGTGTATCTGAACGATACTCATATCTTGTTCAGCAACAATATGCATCGGTCTCATCGTATCGATGTCACTGACATGCTGCGGGGCAGAGAGAAACCATCTGTTCTTGAGCTTAGGTTTAGAGCTGCTCCAGCATATGGTCGTTCCGAACGTGAACGCATTGGATACAAGACCACCAAGGTTGGACGAGGTGTCAACTTTGGCGGGTCTGAGAGGCTCTTTGTAAGGAAGGCTCAGTATCATTGGGGTTGGGACTGGGGACCAGCCGTCAACACTTGCGGTCCGTGGAAGCCCATATACTTGGAGGTCTACGAGTCGCGTATCTGTGATCTTAAGGTCACCCAGCATGTTGCCTCAGATCTCTCTTCTGTGGGCATCGAAGTCGAAGCGCAATTGGAGGGTCACGACAGTATCAACGAGGTTAAGGTTCAGTTACTGGACGTTGAAACAGGGGAGATTGTGGTTGATGATAAAGCATCCAAATCCACCAAAGGGGCCCTATCCTTCACCATCAAACTCAACAAACCAAAGCTATGGTACCCGTTCTTGTATGGAGAACAGAACCTCTATCTCCTTCAAGTCAGCATTCCCAATCACAGTGTGAGTAAGAAGTTAGGTATCAGAAGGTTGCGTCTACTACAACACCCACTCAAAGACCAGCCAGGCACTTCATTCATCTTTGAAGTCAATAAAATTCGTCTCTTCAGCGGCGGCTCATGTTGGATCCCCGCGGACTTCATGCTACCGCGCGTGTCGAAGAGTATCTACGAGAAATGGATCACTGTTGCCAAAGCCGGCAACCAGTCCATGATTCGTGTCTGGGGCGGCGGGATTGTTGAGAGCGACGACTTTTATGACATATGTGACCGTGAAGGCATCATGGTCTGGCAAGACTTCTTATACGCATGCGGAAACTACCCAGCCCCACCAGACTTCGTTGCCAACGTTAAGATCGAAGCGGAACAGCAAGTCCAGCGTGTTGGTCACCATCCGTCTCTTGTATTGTGGTGCGGAAACAATGAGGATTACATGTGCGCAGACGGAGATCGGTGCTGGGAGGTTGACTACAGTGACACTACCGGTCCATGGGACAAGACCACATTTCCAGCACGCGAGATCTACGAACGCACTCTACCTTCCGTCATCAAGGCGTCGGGAACTGATGTCCCGTATTGGATTAGCTCTCCTTATGGTGGAAACTTCTCCAACGACACAACGGTTGGTGACACGCACTGTTGGGATGTCTGGCATGGCAAGATGTCGCCATACCAGGACTACAAGGCCTACATGTCTCGCTTCATCTCGGAATTTGGCTTCGAGTCAGCTCCCAGTCTCCAGACTCTTCACCGAGCCATCACGTCTCCCCAGGAGCGCCATGCACAGTCGAGGACCTTCGACGTCCACGATAAAGGCCCTGGTCATCAAAGACGGTATCCGATGTATATGGGCGAGAACTATCGCTTTCGCATGAATCCTCTCAAAGACTTTGTGTACTGCACACAGTTTCTCCAAGCTGAAGCGATGGCATATGCTTATAACTGTTGGCGACGTGAGTTCCGAGGACCCGAGGAAGAGAATTGCGGCGGAGTCTTGGTCTGGCAGCTGAACGATATCTGGCCTGGTATCAGTTGGGCCCTGGTTGATGTCGACATGAATCCCAAACCTGCATACTACATCACCAAGCGGGCATTGGACAAGGTGGTCGTTGGAATGGAACGCGTCGTCACAGAGAAGCCACCTTATATCACCACTGGCTATCTGGACAAGAAGCAGAAGGTTGACGTTTGGGCTGTCAATGGTCATTTGCATGAGATTAAAGTCACTCTGGAGGTCAAAGCATTTGATATTCAAAGCGGAAAGTCAGTGCAATGGAAAGGTACGGTCGCGTCGGAGGAACATGTTCTCAAAGGAAACCGTTCAACTGAGCTTATGGCTGGACTGGAGATTCCGAACCCAGATGAAACAGTCTTGGTTGCTTACATACGAGACGTCTCATCTGGAGAACAACTAACCAGATGGGTGAGCTGGCCTGAGCCTCTCAAGTATGTGCACATGTCTCCTGATCTCGAGGTCACGACGGAAATAGTGGATGATGGATCAGCAGTCGTTGTAAGAGCCAATGCACCGGCCAAAGGAGTTGTGTTGAGTGCATCCGGCAGTGATGGCAAGAACCTGGTGTTTGACAACAACTTCATCGATCTGGTGCCAGATGAGGAGGTGAGAGTCGAGGTGACCGGCCTCTCGGGTGATCGTGTTGATGTTAGGTTTCTTTATGACTGGGAGCTCGAACCGGGATTTAAGCTGTAATACTGCATCGATAAGACACATCATTGACTACCTCTTAACTCATATCACTGGCCTCTAGTGAGGCTTACCAGGTAGCTAGAATAATAGAAGCCTAATCGCTAACGTTGAAACTGGCTTGACGGTTCGCGAGTCTTTGGCTCACAGAGCTGGTGAGTCCATTCATTGATTGTACTTCATTCTCAACTAGCCATGATTTATTGTAGACAGACTACATCAAATCCGGGAACTAGCGACCGGAGACAAAAAGGCTTCATTAGACCGCCGAATTGCCAATGACCTGGTCATGCGCTTATCCCATTCTCAGTCAGACTGCAATGGCCCTGTTGGTGCTGATGTTGGTAAGTCGCTACCGATTGTGATTGGCAGTGTGTTGGCGTGGGGTGGCAGAAAAGCCAGGATAAGCAGGTCATCCTCCTCTACCCCTCACAAGTTGCTTTTTCTCGTCTGACTTCCTTTTTCAGCATTCAATCGGCAAATTGTTCTCCTCTCGCTACGATCACGTCTCTGCGCGCGAACATGACACTGTGCAGTCTTTGCAGGACAATCCCCTTCGATAAACTCCCTACGGTTCCCCAAGATATTAAAGATGGATATATGACCGGGAATCCCTATATCCAACACTTCCGTGGCTGGCCTCCGGAGGACAAAGGTTTCTTGCATTACCAAAGCCTCGATGCTCTACAGAGATCTGCATCAGAATTGCAGTGTCTTCTCTGCAATCTTATTCTAGAGCAGGTACTTTTGTGCCAAGCAGAACTTGAGAAGCTCAAGCCGAGTTGGGAACTGAATAGAGCACATGAGTATGCTTGGCCGCTCTGGGAGTTCTGGCTAATCAAGCCTGCCTCTGGGAGAGATGGCTTTTGGGTCATGACATTCACGGATGAACTGGGATTCAAAGATGACGGAAGAAGACGTGAGGCAAGACTGGTTGCAGCCATTGGCCTCTGCGTCGAGAATGGTAGGGTTACCCAATAGAACCAAAGAGACACCATTGACATTATTAGGTGACCCACTGGAGGGGGTTATTCGCGGTCGCCCAGTTGAAAGACAAAGAGGAACACCTACAGCACTTGGGAGAGTGTGCAATTGGCTTAAGGACTGTGAGAAACACCCTCACTGCAGTCCAACACAAACTTTCTTTCCAACCCGCGTTATCGATGTTGGCAACGAATTCAACAATCCTCACGTTAGGCTACACGAAACACAGAAATACGATGCAGGACGATATGTGGCCTTAAGGTATCTGAGTCCATGATCTGAAGACCCATCAAGAAATTATGCTGATACATAGTGAAAAGCTATTGTTGGGGGAGAATGCCACAATTTACTACTACTAGGTCTACGCTTCGGGACCGAAAGGATGGTATCCTGGTATCTAGTCTACCGAAAACGCATCAAGATGCAATTCAGATTACCCAAAGGCTTGGGGTGAGATATCTGTGGATAGATAGTATTTGTATATGCCAGGGCGATAACGAAGACTGGGAACGAGAATCAGCCAAGATGCTTTCAGTCTATGCTAACTCATATCTAACCATCGCAGCATCTAATGGCAAGGATAGCCATGAAGGATTGTTTAACGAGATACCAGCGAGAAAATACGTTCAGATTGATCTCGTGTTTGGGAATCTCCAAGGTCAAGCTTTGGCCTTCAACCTTCCTCTCCAAGAAGAGACTTTCTGCACGGGGTGCTTGATCAAAGACAACCGTCCAACCTTTCCCCTATTTGTGGACTATATAACTTTGCCAAAAGAACCTCTCTCCCGACGCGGTTGGACTTTACAAGAGCGTGTTTTATCTCATAGAACTCTTCACTACAGCAATCAGCAAATGCTATTCGAATGCAACGAAGCATTTCGCGGGGAGGACGGCTTGTTCTTGCAAGCTAGATTCGATACTATACATCAAAAGGGGAGCGAAAGAGATGCTGCGGCGATTGATCATGAAAGCGAGCATTCTATTTACAAAGACGCGTTATTGAAGTCGTGGTATAGACTGGTTCATCTTTATGGACAACGACATCTCTCAGTACCATCGGACAAACTTCCTGCTATATCAGGCCTTGCCAGCATCTTTGCAGAGCGGTTGGGTGACCAGTACCTAGCTGGGCTTTGGCGATCTGACCTTGTGGTGGGGCTGTGCTGGCAAGGTTTAAAACACGGGCGCAGACGCGTGAGAGAGTACAGGGCTCCTTCTTGGTCATGGGCATCCGTGGATGGGTATATTTCTTTGGGATTTCCAATTGCCTATAACATATTGGCGACAATCATGGATGCTGAAGTTACGCTCAAAGGCGCAAATCCCTATGGCGAGATCCTGGAAGGAAAGATTACAATCCGTGCGCCGATGGAACGTCTGTGTCCGGTTCGAGGAGAATCAACGCAGCCGGCTGAATTTGAACTGCGGACGGAAAACGCTCAGACTGTATGTACAATGTGCTGCTTCGACTCTACTGACTTCTCTGAAGATCTTTTCAAGGAAGCAGGTGGGATACCTGAGAATGTTCAAGGCAGGGAGTTTTTTGCTTTACTTCTTATAGAGCTAGCAGGCATAAGAGATGAAAATCTCCCATTCTTGGGTTTGGTTGTTGAAAAGATTCAGGGAAAGGAAGAATATCAGAGAGTCGGGAACTTTAGGACTTGCAGGAAAGCATTGAGAAAAGAGACTAAAGGGAAAGACAAGGATCAAGCTCAGTTAATTACTCTTATTTAAGATGACAAGTTCTTTTCAGTTTACTGAGGTGTCTATTGTCTGTGGGGTTGGACTGGATAAGAGAGAAATAGGAGCAAGTACGGGTTTAAAGTTCTTTTATTCCAACCGTTTAATCTCAATACTTCAATGATCCAGTTGTCTCCAGTTTCTGGGGGATTAAAAGCAAGTGCCTTGTGGGAAGCCGTTTACCCCACATTTACACCTGCCCCTAACGGTGGCTTCTTTAAAGTGTTTGTAGCAACAGCGCTCGTAGAGTCCACAGGATCCACAGTCTGCATATGTGCAGCAATACCCATTGTTAGAAGGCTTTTGCCGGCAACGGATTTCGTCATCTTCAGAGATCGGGACAGTGTTGTTGGCAAGCGAAATGCCAAGAAATAAAGTGAGTGCCGCTGCGGAGAATTTCATCGCTGAAGTGATATTAGCTTCTGTGATAGGGAGATAAAGCAGGCCGCTTTTCTACTAACTTGCAAGTTGAGACTCACGAGATACTCTGAAATAATCAGAAAGGCTTAGAAAGTAAGAGAGTGGATGAAGTTGTATAGTTGTCAGAAAGTTTGGGATGTTGTCTTACTTAAATATTGCAATCTCTGAGTAGCCCTTGCTTGAGGTTTTGAGTCTTGATTAAGGGAAGAGGATAAGACACCCTTGTATAAGACGCGGCACAGTAAGGTAAGGGAGATTCAAACACGGCAGAACAAGATATAAACCACAAATTCAAATAATTAATTAATTAATAGTTAAAGCTTATAATATCTTAATAAGATATATTAAGCTAATATACTAAAAAATACTAATTAACTTTAGGCTTTTAAAGGTAATATATATATAGCCTTTATAAAAATAAGTCTTTTAATTAAAATTAAAGTAATATACTTTTATAATAATTTAATTAGTAACCTTATTAATAGTTATTAAGATATAAAAAGCTAGCTTAAATTTAATTTTTTATTATTAAAAATAAAAGAAATTTTTATATAAAAAAATTATAAATTAAAACCTATAAAAATAATACTTTTAAGTAATAAAATTACTTTTTAATTATTAATTAATAGCCTTTAATTATAATATAATTATAAAAATAATTAATCTTTTTTAAATCTATTAATTAAAAACTATAGGTCTTTTTAAAGGCTTATTAAAGACCTTTTTAAAAGGTTTAATAAGTATTTTATCTTTTTTTAATTAATAAATAATAAAAAAGATAACTTTATAAAGATTAAATTAATAATCTTTAGTTATTATTACCTTACTTTTAAGTTTATAATAGGCTCCTTAAAATAGATATTCTTTATAAATTAAAAAATATAGCTAAAAAAGCTAATTTAAAGAGTTAAAAAATAAAAAAAAGGTCTCTTTAATAAGACCTTTTTAATAAGCTTAAAAAGTAAGAAGTATTAACTTTAAAGCTTATTTATTAAGTATGTAATAATATAGAAAAATAAGTAAAAAGGATAGATTATCTATTATATCTAGCTTTTAGGATAAATAGATAGACTTTAATATAAAAGCTTAATCTTCTAGATATAGCCACTAATAAAGTTATATATAGCATAAATAAATACAGTTAAAATTACATTAAGTTCTCTTAAAGAGGGACAAATTCAAATAAATCGGGCCGTTTAGTCAACCCTCATACAGCCGAATTGCAGCGTAATATACACATTCTCACTGAATATTGACGACAAATTCTATCCCGCCAGTCATAGGCATGCTGAGGAAAAGGATCCATCGCAAAGCGCCCTACTTTTACATGACGGACAGCTCACACTAGCGAATCTGTTTGAGGCAACGCTTTACAGTCGCAAGACCTTTCTCATACCTCTCGGCATGTAGAATGAATCAGGGTATGATCGATGGGCTCATTAATGGAAGTATTAATCTAATGTCTGTATGTCAGCGCGCCGGCTTGCGACATCTCATTAGTATTATTTGGCAAGCCAGCGACAAGTGATACTGGGGCATAGCTACTACTCAACATAAGGGTCTAATACCGATACGACCCTATTTCTCATCTCGTATAAACCTTATCGAGTGCACTGTTCGGTCTGGTAATTGCAATTGCCAATGCTGTTGCCAGAGAAGTACACGCATTGGTAATTAATATTTATATTTAAGTATAATGCTTATATTAGAAATCAAGACATTAATACATAACTTGGACTTTTCCCGTGTATTGATATAATTTACAGTTTGGAATAAGCTTTTGGCCACGGGTTTTAGCTTCAAATGACACATGGCGGTCAGGTAACCTAAAAGTCTAGTACCTCACTAAAAGAGTAGCGCTAGGCAAGCGGCAGGGAAGTCCTTGATGGGATCAGCGATTCAGAAAATCTGGCGGTCTGAGCAGATCGAACGTTTCTCTAAGACGCAAGGACCTCAAAACCGCCTGTCTCATCAGCAACCGAGCTGTCTACTTCCTACTGATTAAATGCACCTCGATTGCTTAGGACAACACTCATACCAATCCTGTTCTACTGAGAGAGCATTGCTCCTCCGTCATGGTCACACAAAAACTCCGCGGCTGTTGTGATAGCTGCACCAGAAGCAAGATCAAATGCAGCGGTGAAATGCCTTGTTGCCAGCGATGTCGGATACGAGGTCTAGACTGCGTATACAGCAAAGCTCGACGAGCTGGGCGTCCGCGCCTCAAGCCCAAGCCAAGCCAAGCATCAATCACATCCTATATTAACCGGGAACCACGAACCAATCTCATGAGTTATATCGACCAACCTGCCAATGACCTGCCATGCCCGGAACCCAATTTGCCAGTCTGCCCGGATCCAGATATTCTTCTTTATTCGCCAGACACTCAGGACATCGCATATTTGATGCAGGATCCTTGGGTTTCAACACCATGTCCCAGCTCAGACGTCACACAGCCCTCGAGCGTCTGCGACTTTGATGACTTGATGCTACAGGATATGATGTTGAATATCAATGAGAGCTTTGACTCGGTGTCTCCTAGAGGCTTGAAGCAAGAATGTGGTCAAGACAACGCTCTATCTAGCGATGGCTTGGAGAGTACATGTCCAGGATACAGTGCAACTAACGAGGGGCCACCCAGCCATATTTCCTCAAGCCTATCTGGAATTTACAAACATACAATCCGGGACATAGAGGATTCCAATGGCCATCTTGGACAAGTCGACATGGAAATCAATGCCATTATGGCCACTATTACAGATATCGCCAAACGTCCAATCGCATCATATCACCTCGACGACCACCCATGTGCAAGCTCTTGGCCACAGCTACTTAGCAAAGCCCAACTGCTTATGTATATCGCTGGGTCGGGAAACTCATCCTCTCCGCGTCTCGATGCAGTACTACAAATCTCTTGGACTGCCGAGCAGGTGCAAAAGCGAATTTCAGGGTGTCCGACCTGTAAGCCTCGAAGCATGGAGTTATCTAGCATCCTGGCTATACTGTATGACTGGATATCGTCTCAGATTGCAGTCGCTCTTGAGAATTCTGCCGTTCTCCAGAGTTACCATCTCAGGATTGGTAACTCAGTTTTGACAGGGCAAAACGGCCTTATTGGGACATATGAGCTTGTCAAATACAGGATCACGAGAGCAATTCATGCGATACAGAACATCAACAACACAAATACTACTGTAGGAGATGGGGATCCGGGTCAACTATACAAAATGGCCCAAATTATGCTTGAAGTAGCTGAGAGTCGGTTGGAAGCCATCTCAGGACTGATAGACATTTTGGAAAGCGAGCAGTTTTGCAATATATAGGAGGGAATGGAAACATGGACGTTTAGTATATGGCTTTTTGTAGATAACGGACTGCCTTTACTTGTCTATAACATAGATACGCGCCCGATAAAAGCGCTAGATATAATAAATTCATATATTTGTAACCCTGAACATGTATCTGTCTCCTTACGGTGTCAAATCCGTGGAGCAGTGTACTATCCATCTCGATAATTATGGTAAATGTGAAGATGTTCTTGCTACCAAGATCTTCACACGGTCCATAGCCAGCTGTATTTCCTGATCGAATCGCTGAGGGGGGTTGAAAGAGTCTGCTATCCCTGACTTGACCTCCATACCAATCCACCGAAGATTCTGCCCAATTCTTATAGCTGCGTCTCTGATAAGCCTTCTGGCGATGACTTTGCTCTCAGTATCATCAAGTATAAGACTTCCGAATACGAATTTCTCTTTCGGGGGTTTTTCTGATGACTTTGGGCTACCATCTGATTGGTCAGACGGCAGAAAGCTGTTTTCAGGTGTTTGTGTCCTTGTCGATGGCGCATAGACTCGTTGCTCTGCTTCAAGGAGCAGTAAGATGTCTTTCAGAGCCAGGAGCGCATTTTGGATGATTCGGGCATCGTTTGAACATCGAGGGCATGCCCGGATTGTAAACAACATCGTCGTCAGTTGTGTATCGAGAATCATAACAGAACCGAGACTGCTCTTCTCAGGCCGAGGGTAATGAATTGGTGGAAAGAAAATGACACAGTGACATGGGCAGGGTGCTTCACCGGACCCTTCTTGCTGGTTGTTAACAAACATCGGGCTGCAGATTTGCTTGTTTGTTGCCTGGAGGTTTGACAATATTTACAAAAGAGAACAAGGGCACTTTCCTCACGAGATGCCGTTTTTAGTATTGCGTAAGATGAATCACATAAGTAAAATACGGCTTCGAATAGCACGATTCATGAAACAGGTATAAACAGTTCTGTTCTTATAGATAGCACTTGGATCTGAGAAAGGCAGGGCTGTCTCGGTTCGTTTGTTCGAGCCAATCGTTATCTGTACCCGCGTGCCGGAAGCCTGCCTGACTCAGTTGGCTTGGTAATGGGGGCCCGGCAATTACATAAACTTCAGACTCTTGGAAATATAGCCAGGTACACCCAGCCATTCCAGAATTAGTGAAAAGTATAATGATCTATTTGTAAATTCTGTATAGCTTCTAAATGAAGTCGAAAATTCTATATGCTATAATATCTATAAACCAAATACAGGAGATTTATCTTGTCCACCACTTTTGGCTCCTTAAAGTGAGGATTCCAAATATAGAGGTCCAACTTAAAACCCCCAACTGAAACATCCCTGCAAGCCAGGAGAGCACCAAGCGCCATACCAGCCTACCACTTGTGTGATAAATTTGTAGCTCTCCGACATCAGAAACAAATTCAGTATCTTTTTCTCGAAGGGCATCTGGAATAAGCATGAAGCTCCTCCAAACTGTCAAGATCGAGATCTCCAGTAGTATCCAAAGCGCATCTCTGGGGTATAGAATCACACATCGCAGCAACGTGTAGGTGACCAACAGCATTAGTGGCCCCTTCAGCCAGATGCACGCCACGTTGATGAATGGGTATATGCTTCCCGTGCCGTCCTTGTTGATAAATGGTTCTTCTTCCTGTTTTTCCTTATCCACGAGTTCCATAGGCTGGACGCGTCTCGGCCGCATTGCAAGCCATAGTTTCAATGTCTTCTGCACTGTCAGGGCCGGATATCCCATGCAGAGAAAGGTATAGTTGGTGCGTTCCCATCGAGAAAACATGAGCAACGCCTTTTCAAGAGTTTCAGGGGCCATGGTATGAACGACAGCGTTGCTTTGGTAAACCGTCCTCCAACCGTCACAGAGAATGCGGTATGCCAGCTCCATATCCTCGCCATGTTTCAGAGGTGAGCCAAGAAACGTGCTTGCGCATAGCCTGTCGATATGAGATTGGACGGCATCTGCACGAAATGCCGAGAAAGCACCGGGAAGGATAGTGACAAATCCCTCAGCTGATAATGCTGAGCGCGGTAGGTTACCAATATGATCGAAGACGATGTCAAGTAGGCGCGGCAAAAGACTCTGGAACGAGAAGATGCTGTCGCTCGAGATGTTCAGAACAGTCAAGTGTCCAGCAACAGCACCGATTGAAGGATCCCTGATCAGAGGACTCACGATGTTGCGAAGTGCGCCCTTCTCCACGACGCTATCTGAGTCAAGGGATATGATGATACTTCCAAGTGCGGTAGCAAATCCTGACTGGATGGCTTTCCTTTTGCCCATGTTGACTGCATGCTGTAAGAGCCGAAGTGTTATGCCGCACGCGGAGACAGAGCCTGCAGCCTTGTTGACATGTTCCCACGTGTCGTCAGTAGAGCCATCATCAATAACGATCAACTCAATCCTGTCTTTGGGATAGTCTGAGAGTTCAATAGACTTGATTGAGTTTTTGACAAACTCGGACTCGTTGAAGACTGGTATGACAATGCTGATAAACGGTAGCTTGTCGTCTTTTGAGGGAGACTGCACTGGTTCATATCTGATCCATCGCCAAACCATGTGCACGTACTCGACCTTGTAGAAGACGGCGATAAGCTGCAGTATTTTTGCTGGCAGCCCAATGAAGATTGGCGGAGGGGCTGGCCATGGTATAAAAGATAGTAGAAACAATCCAAATATGTTCAAGATGCCAAACAAAAGGCGAAGATTGGAGTCTGTCATTTTCAAGCGTCACAGATTGGTTCTTTAATCACAATTTAAAGGCATAAACAATGAACCGAGTTACGTTTAGAATGATTAAGCACTGAATCTAAGGAGTGGCAGTACAGATGATTTTGTTGCATTTAGCCTGTGGCAAAAAATTGCCCGAGCGTTTGGTAAGTTTACCGATAAAACTTAGACTTTCTGGAGTTTGTGGGTTAATCGAACGACTCTGTCATCGGGTCTTTTTTCATTGGTCATGAATCAACTGAATCTAAAAAAGTGTTGAGCTCGAATGTCGGAGCTTCCATTCTCGCCTCAAGTTAAGCATTTGCCGAGGCTCTACATGGCCATCGGGCTGCCCGCTCTAATGTAACGTGGAGAGAAGAGCTCTGAATACGAGTCAAGAGTCTATCGGCATTGTCCCTATGAAGCCGATGAATGAGTCGTGGCAAGGGTGGTGGCTATCGAGCTCAAGCCGGCAGACGGTACACTGCAGGAGTATCACACCGCCTCTTTCAATATACCTTTGCATGGTAGAAACATACGGTGCTATTGGAACCCTTCAAAGATGTGATTGATAAGCATTATCTAGTGATTAGGCGGTGACAAGGTGCAATGCGGGACTCACATATCGCTGACCTTCATCTAGTCCTTCAGTACCTTTAGGCAATGCTTGCGAGCTGTTGTATAGCCTACAGAGGACATCAACACCACAACCACTTACATATAGATTCAATAAGATAAGAAATAGCTCGATGAAAGGCATTCCGAGAGCAGGTATAAAGTATGGAAGCATATCTATTTCGTTCCAATCTATAATACTTTATATAAACATTTTTTATATGTCAAAAGTCGCCATGTGCCCCATTCTATCTAGGTCCTGTAGGAGTGTGCAAGTCCAGCTACTCAACGCTCTCAAGTTCAAAGTCGCATTAGACAAGTGACAAACTCTTGATTTCTTCCTGTCGTGTGTGAGAAACGAGTTGATTAGTGAACCGTTCAGCTGCTGTATCAACGTATCTTGTCCAGATCTCAGCAAGTCCGTACAAAACCCCAAGCCAAGCCGGTAGGCATAAGAGCAACCATGTATTACCCGCATATTCAAGTTTTGGAGAAGCGCTTTCTGGTTGCTGAACCTGTAGATTGGGTGGCGGAGCAGTTCCATACACCATCCAGGTAAGTAACCATCTTAGCAGCGTGCCGTGAAGAAGATACACCGCGAAAGATCGGTTCCCAAGCCATACCAGGACGGGGTGGGATAGAATGTCCGTATACCCAGGGAGAAGGGCTCCGCCAATTGTCAAAAGGCAAAACCCGAAGGATGATGCAAATTTGGGAAATTCGGAGTCCTTGGGGACAATTGCTGAAAGGATCTGATCTTGCCAGCGTGACCAAGAAGCCAGTTCAATGCGGCTTTCGGGAAATGATGCGATGAAGAGACCGACTACTACTGACAAGAAGCCGAGGAAAGGAATGTACCGGGACTTGCTCCATGAGATACGCTGAGACAGTCTAGAGTTGTGCAAATCGTTCATAAAGACTCCCCACCAGAATTGCATGAAGTACGCTATAGATCTGTTAGCCATATCCACAGCAGTGCCTAGGAAGGAGACTACTTACGTCTTCCGCAGGCCCAAAGGTAGCCCCATAGAAATAGGGATGCACCCATTCTGAACTTTGCTTGGACCTTTGCAGTCGCAGTGATGAAGAGAAGCACGAACATCCCGCCTTTGAAGAGTTCGAAAAGCGTTCCCTGGTGAACGTCATACTTGTTCCCAGCTCCGGTCCACGTGTTGAAGATATTGACAAAGAGTTGTTTGACAGCTAAAGATATCGGTAACTTGTCCTGTACTGTCTGAGTCAGGTAGTAGCTGTTGGTCATCTTTGCAGCCTCAAAGAGTCCCAGCTGTGTCGCAGTCCACGCTATGATAGTGGCAACGGCACTTGGATACAACAAGCGTGGAAGCCTCCGAAGCGCAGACTTGGAAACGCAACTCCAGCCTGCTTCATAATTACCCCGTCGAAAGAGCGCCAGCGGTTTTAGTGCACATACGTAGCCTGTGACATAGATGAAGATAATGACGCCCAGTCGGCCCTGGATCATGATACGAAGAAAAGGCAGTTGGAGCAGTCGTGGTCTCAATCCTTCGCCTGAGACTGGAGAATAAAGATCAAGATCAAAGGCACGTGTGACGTGGGCGATCCAAACCAGAGTTGAGGCAATGCCACGGAGGCCCTAGATATTCGTTAGTGGGTAGTTTCAGCGTCAAGGTTAACAAGAGAAGCTGGATGATGATTTATCAGCAGTTTAGTTTCCGACATACCTCGATCCACTGTATGTGTCCTTCTTTTGGGGATGTCATATTTGCTAAACAAGGAACAAAGAATAGTAAGAAAACGATATTTTACTACCTGTTTAGAGATAAATATAAGAACGCATTTAGGTACAGTAACGGATGTCACTTTTTCTAATGGGTTCAATTTATCGGGAGAGAAGTGATGTCATAGCCACATATCAGAGAAAACATACCAAATCTTCAACCGTCAGTCGCTCAATGCCAGTGCGTCCATCGCGCGCCTTACCTCGTCGCCTCGAAATGTCACTTGGTTATCCCTACTAAATTCCTCACACGGAATTGCCGTGATGTTACATCCAGAAAATATTGCCCGAGAGCCAAAGTCAAAAGTTCACCGAATCCCCCTCATTGTTACATTGCTACCAGGAACCAGGTTCATGCACGGACGAGCACACTTTTTTCACTCCACTACGTAACGTTTAGTTAGTCCCGACTCTGAGCGCCCGTGAAGACATTAAGGCAATGATGTGACCAAGGTGACATTGGAATTGCCGGACCGATGTGATGATGAAAGCTTTTTCTTCCAGCGGTGAAAGATATTGTCTTGCACGTGGTAGAGAGAAATGCCGGCAGCCGAGTGACGCTACCTCGGGTGGAATGCTCGGGAGGTTGTATGTCACTAACGAGGGGCAGATCTACAGAAGGTCTTGTGACTCGAGATTTATACAGAGGTGGGTATGCTAGAACAACTCGTATTCTGAATCTTTCCTAGACCCTTTCCGCTTTTAGTTTTCTCATCTACTCACGCCACAAATTTCAACTCAAATCATGTCCAGCTTACAGCCAGCTCACAAGGGGATCTTGATTCTACTGGGACTCGCCCTAGTTTTCTTCTAGTACGGCGCCCACGTTCATGAGTCAAAGAGATTCTAATCATTTTCAGCTTCCAGAGCAACTCAGACTTTGGTCCATCTATCAACTTGAAAGAACGCACAAAGGTATACAGTAAGTCAAGCCAATACAGCTCACAGAAATTAAATGTCTTGATTAATCTCTGATCTCTGTAGGGCGATGTGTTACACCACGAACCATCGCCCTCACATATGACGACAATCCTAATGAGGGGATATACGAGCTCTTGGCGCTCTTGAAAAGCTACAACGCAACAGCGACATTCTTTCCAAATGCTCCGCACAATTACCATACGCTAAAATTGGACAAATACATCCATGATGCACATGAAGCTGGGCATCAAATTGGAATCCATACGTCAGTTTCACTGAGACTTGTCAAGTTTATTAGGCTAATATTAACCAGGTGGGACCATATCAACCTAGATAATGTTGGTCACAAACAGGCTATGGACAATATTGTATGCCGTTCATATCTTATCACTATTTCGAGATGCTAATAGACTGCAGGATAAGATGAATACATGGTTGTATGATGTAACTGGATCGCGATCCAGTTTCGTCAGGCCCCCTTATGGCGCATGTGAAATTGACTGCAGGATGGCCTTGACGGGCAATGGGTATAGCATTGTACAGTGGAACATGGACACGTTAGACTGGATCTTTGGGACTGATGACAAGTTTGAGTCCACCATTGAGATTATCAAGAATTGGGTGGGCAATCAACCCGACATCGATAAGGACGACTATGCAGGGCCCATCGTCTTGATGCATGCCCGATACCATACAAGTGATACGGTTGTAACGCAACATTTGTTGGATCTTTTTACCTCCAAGGGTTTCAAATTTGTGTCCATTTCTGAATGTTTGGGTTTGGAAAGAGAGTAGACTAATGATATCATCTCATCAACGTTTGATGCCTATACCGAGGGGTAACATTATATATATCCACTATCCAGTCATCCAGCGAATAAAGAGCTGGGAATTCCTATTTTAGGAGGCGTTTCTCTAGTATGATTCGTTTGGCTCTAGACACATGGGTATCTGCGGCCTATGGTAACCTAACATAGTGTTTGTTCACCCGTTCAACCTTTCAGGGTTCGTAAGCAGCTTCGTGTTACACCAGGCATAACCGTCTGCAGAAAGAAATATGTACTTGGCATTATGGTGTGGCTCAGCTATCTGAATCACTAGACTTGAAAACTCCGTTCATACAACCGCCTCTCAGCTTGGAACACTTTGTCCAATTTTGACACTAGCACTTGTCCCCATCGGCTCAGTAGCCATACTAAATGTTGACTTAACAGTTGTTCTGTCCGTTGCCAGTGAAGGTTCCGGACTGGTAAGCACCACCAGCGTTACCAAGGCAGTCAGCTGTGAATTGTTAGCAACATTTCTTATACTTTGTCGATTTCTTGCCAAACTTACCAACTGTGACGAGCTTCAGGTTGTTCTGCTTAGCCCAGTTGATCAAGGCAGGAGTGAGAGTCTGCACCGTGCTGGCGTAGGTCTCGTGCATGAGGGGAATGTGACCGTTTCCACCAGCACCAGCCTGCTGGAACTTCTGCAGACTCTGCTGGGCCGATTGGCCATTCCAGTCGCCCGAGTCAACATCATCAGTGATGACCTTGTATCCGAGCTGCTGCATGGTGGGCAGGACATTGCCGCCGGTAGCGAGGTATGGAGGTCGCATGTAGGCGGGCTTCTTGCCGATGATGTTGACGAGGGCCTGCTCCACCTTCTGCATCTCCTGCTTCAGCCCGTCGGTGCTGAGACTGCCGAAGTTCTGGGGGTGAGTCCAGGTGTGACTGGCGATCTGGTGGCCCGAGTTGTAGGCCTTCTTGATGGCGGCCTGCTGGTTGTAGATGCAGCCGTAGAGCGTGCCGGTCAGGAAGAGGGTGGCCTTGGCACCGGCGTTGTTGAGGATGTCGACGAGCTGGCTGGTGTACTGTCCAGGGCCGTCATCGTAGGCGAGAGCAAGGACACCGGGTCTGGTGCATTGGCGGATGACAACACCAGCGGCCTGGCGGTTGAAGAGCTCAACTGGGTCCTCGATAGCAGCGCCGGCAACGGTGCCAACGAGCAGGAAAGTGCTGACAGCAGCCTTGAGGAATGACTTCATGCTGGGTGAATATGTACGAAAAGATATATACAAGAGTGAAGAAACAGAAGTGATTGACAAGGCGAAGGAATATTGATCGTTGGTGCCAAGGAGTGTTTATATAGGGATGATCACTGAACGAGGTATTGTTTCAGCAAACAAATTCTCCATTTCAGCCGGCCCGAAACCATTCCTCCTTGATCACAGCATTGCATAGATCAATCAGCCTTTGACCCCCAGTGATGTCCAGCCCTGAAACGCTGCTATGTGTTTTCAGGCTAAATGCGCAACCCCCTGTGCCCCCTAGCAATTAAACCACAAACGGACGGAATAACCCATGATTCAATGGGTGATTTCAGAGGGGGGTCATCGATACAGGGCAGCTGATAACAGCCGGGCCCTGATCTGGAGCTCCGGCATCAGCGCCACGTGGTTCGACAATGCGGAGACCGGTTGTGACATGTTGCCATTCTGAGCTTCAGCTTTGACTTTATTCGACGATCCGGGCATTGTCCCTCCGGCATTGCAGTGCAAGCGGTTAAACTGGGACCGGTTTCATCCTCTCGGAAATGGTTACTCGCTCAAGCCGTAGCTCCACTGGCAGATCCACAGAGAGACATCACTAATAAACAGTTAGCTTCCAGGTAAATTGTCAATTAATTCGGCATTGAACTTGACAAGCCTCCTTCATTTTACGTATTTTACCAGGTGGCAAAATGCAAACTAAGCTCAAATATTGAACCCCAGATCTAATATAACCCATTCCCCTCATTTTTCTCAGCACCCAACCCTCTTTTGTACCGACATTGTAACCTCATCAACTTAGCCACGCCATTTATGCCGAGTCGGTACAGTAATCGATCGTGAAGTTGCCGAAAAACCATGCGCATTTCTCGGAGTCTCGATACCCGCACGGCTATTCCCACGCTCTACTCTTCGACCTCATCATCAAAGCTTGGAACCACGTCTCCGCACTTTTCGGGCGTAAGGATGTCCTCCAACGCGGACAAGATGATCGACATCCGAAGTGTTTACATAGTCGGGGCTGGCATCTGCCAAGTCCGTCAAGCCACAAAGACGCATCGCGGTTTCCAGCTCATCTCGTAAAACTTGGAGAGTGTTAGCAAAGTCATTTGGGCTATAGGTGGTGATGACTTACTGTTGAAGGCGTGTACAACGCCATCTTCGCCGTAGCCTACTGAGTATGCAAATGGTCTTCCAAGGCCAACAGCTGATGCTCCAAGGCAGATGGCTTTGAGAACATCGGAGCCTCTTCTAAATCCGCCATCAACTAACACAACGAGCTTAATGAACACTTCAGGGCAATTCTTGTGAAGTTCCAAGAGTAGCAAAATTGCCGGCGGGGCTGTATCTGCTGCGCGACCTCCGTGATTGCTGAGAACAATTCCTTGTACATCGTGCTGCATAGCCAATTTAGCATCTTCCCATCTCTGGATCCCCTTGATAACAATGGGTACGTCGACTTGAGCACGGAGCCAAGTGATATCGTCCCAATTCAGAGACGGATCAATGAATGAGCCTGTCTGACGCGCCAGCCCCGATCCTTTCCAATCTTCCCCTGGTCCGACGTTTTCGCTTTTAACCCTCTCGTCAGCTTCTCGCTTGGACACGACGGGTAGATCTGCTGTAACGAAGAGTGCCTTGATCTTGCCGGTTTCTGTGACCTTTTTCAGCAGGTCTTCTGACAGTTTCCGGTTCTTGTTCACATATAACTGGAAAAAGGCTCGTTCGGGCGTGTCAAGAACATCTTCATGCGGAAAGGATGAGGGTGTCGCCAGTGTCTGGATGATGCCCGTCTTTGCTGCTCCTTTGGCTAATGCGAGTTCCCCTTGCTCACCGCCAGTCAATGCTGCACCAGTTGGTGAGATGTATACCGGCAACTGGAGATTGCACCCAAATAGCTCAGTTGTGGTGTTGACTGTTCGGACGTCTCTCATGACTGCCGGCCGTAGCCAGATCCATCCGAGAAATGAGGCGTTTGCGTCACGGGTGAGGTTATCGTTCGCTCCTCCACTGATGTACGCGAATTCCTTCTTTGCCAGGGCTGTTGATGCTACGTTCTCAAAGTCGTGCAAGTTGATTATGTCGCGAAGAGGAGGTCTCTCATTGGGATTTCTTGGTTTGTTCGTTGCTTTTCCATTTGACTCCAATTCCTTCTTCTTGCTCTTGGACACCTTGAGGGATCCCAGATGATATTTGGTATCTAGGGCTTTTTGTACTAGTGAAGGCGCGTGAAAACTGTTGTATTCGTCACTTGCATCCTTGCCGGCATACTGGTAGATGACTTTCCCGTGTTAGTTTGGACATGCAGCAATGGCAGAAAGATGATGGCAACTCACTCTCGGCACCTCCTGGGTGATCCGGCGCAAAATCCGTAATGTCGTAGACTGTATCATTGATTGCAAGCCATAGGTCATCCGGTTTGTTATGTACGGCGATATCCTCCTCTGAAAACTCTCTCGACATGGCTGTAGTTGGTTGAGATTTAACAATGCAGTCAGTAGAAGAAACGTCCTACTCTGCCATGCAAAAGGTCATCTTTGAATGTATTTAACGTATGGAATTACAAATTGCGCGGAAACCATATCTCTGAGTTCCGATTGGTGGATCTGCTGCACCCCGCATTTGTGTCGGGTTTCATCCGAGGTCAAGTCTTGTTCCTCTCGGATACTACCCGGGAGCCTTTAATTATTTCAACTAAATCAGCTGTAGCCTGCTATGCTTCGGCAAATAGACTGGCATATTCTGAAATCTCATAGTTACTGGTTCTTAATTGACTTGGAGACTTTTTATAGAAATTGGGCCTAATATTTATTTACTACATTAGTTTGTCGGTGCTGCCATAACCTTTTGACCGCTTAAATATCACTTGCAGCTGCCAAAACAGACACAGACTCCTAGAACTACCATTATAGGAAACAAGGCAATAAAGCCAGAACATAAATCTAACCTATATTAATATCCAAGTTGATAACTTGTAGTAGAAAACTAAGAAAGAAACAGATGTTGCTGATGCAAATAATAAACATCCTGGCTGGCCTGACAACAGAAGAGATTGTCGGGAAATCTATAATCCGAATTTTCCAGGACCCTTATCTTAGCACGGTTTCTCTTATCCAAAGCGGATCAAGCCCACCAACGAGCAGGCTATTTCGAAACACGCTAACTCTTTCCGCAATTAACGTCAATTAGCACTAAATGGTAGCCAGAAGGTGGAAAGCTGAAGTTCCTGAACTGGCATGCAAGATGAGCTAGCAGTCAATAGCTCGTGTAACTACATGTCACTATCTGGATTAGCTGAACGCCCTGAAGGTCTCGATCAACGCCCAAACAGACCTAGACCAAAGCCACGAGAAAAACATGAGCTCACATGCCTGACTAAAAAAACAATGCCCAACGGTAATTCTTATAAAGGCAGTGTGGTCTACGAAAGGGGTTTTCCCATTTAGAGATTCTGATAAGACAGACCCCGAAATCTGAATTCTCGATTCGTCACAATGGTCAAGATACAGCTTCTCTACTCGCTGGCCTTTGTTGCCTCAACTCTTGCTGCACCCTCGGGTGTTTTAAGCTCCCTCTTTTCGTCCCTCGATAAGCGAGCTTGCACCAATCCTGCAAACATGCTTCAAAACCCCGGATTCGAGTCGAAATCTATCAGTAAGTTCA
The DNA here is from genome assembly GCA_022627125.1 of Fusarium chuoi. Lineage (NCBI taxonomy): Eukaryota > Fungi > Ascomycota > Sordariomycetes > Hypocreales > Nectriaceae > Fusarium > Fusarium chuoi. Next base: position 418,539 of record JAJALE010000852.1, read on the forward strand.
TTCAGTCACCAGCGATATAATTCCCAGACTTTCCTCTACCACCACAAGATTCACTTGCCAATGGATAACTCACTAACATGAGACAGAACCATGGGTCTATGCTCCGTACTATCCGAAGCTCACCAGCCAGAAGCTTGTGACTCCTGGCTACAAGAGCGACAAGGCTCTCCAGATCGCTGGCATTGCCACGACACAGAATGAATATGGCTACAGCACACTTAAACAGAACTTCACCAACTGCAAGTTTGGAAAGTACCAGCTGTCATGGTCCATGTACCTCCCCAAGGGTGCAGCTCAAGGTCTGGATCCCCGTATACCTGGTATGAACATCTGGGTCTACGATCCCGCCGGCCAAGGTCAAGTAGGAACACTCACCTTTGGACCCAATTCGTTCAACAGTTCACTTGGCTATCCTGCGAAGCAAGGAACACACAAGGCGAATCAGTGGGTGGACCTCTCAATGAAACTGCCCTATAACATTAATGTTGGCAAATGTACCTTGGTCATCAATTGGTTTGTGCCAGGTCAGGAGACAGGCAAGGGGAACGGGAAATTGACTCTCAAGCTCGATAACTTTGTTCTGAAGCCTGCAAAATAGAGTAGCTGGCGTTATAATGGCAGTTGAGTTCATCCACGAGGGCATATGCACTTTGGCGTTCTCTCTGGCTTCCGCACCGAGAACGCTGCACAGATACAGCTCTTATCCGAAGAAAGGGGATCAGCCTCCTCAGGGATCATAATCATAAGAAGTACCAACGTTATTAATTTATGTTATCAAGATCTAATTAACTTTCTATATCGATATGCATATGCTACGCCGCAGCTGCAGCTATCAATGCCGCACCAGTCCCAGAACCATCTCTTGTAAGCTCTATTTTTATCCTCGCCTCATTGGCCTTCCCAACTGCTTCAACGTCGCGCAGAGCAGTACGCATGAAACTCTCGAAAGCAGTATGGAACTCAAATAATGAGCCATCGACCGCAATATCAATCACTTCATCTGCTAGTTCCGAAGACTCGAGGGTGTCTTTGGAGTCGTATGACGATCCCCTTGTCGATGTTGCCAAAGGCTCCTCCGGACGTATGCAGCCAAACAAGCGTCGCATGAATCGTGTGAATGTGTTCCAACGGCTGTCGTTCTTCGCTGATGCCGACTTCTCGTGTATCTGATGTGTATGAGCTCCCAGGCCAGTCTTTCGAGACATGCCTGAAGTATCGAGCCTACCCGACTGTATGAGGATTGCAGCAAGACCAGCGCCTACTAATCGAGCAGATCGCTTCACGATTACAGTAGCCAGCATCTGGATAGTTTGCAAGTCCCTTGATGTCACACCTATTGCTGCTAGGGTGTCTGTGATGTACAACAGCGAATTCTCTGGTGTTGACTCTGCGATCTTGGACAAAAATGCACTGTCAACCCCCATCTGTATGTAAACAGGGCTTCCGTCCGGAAATGACATGTCTAATGCATTGCTGCGCATCAGATCCAAGAGCGACAAGCGTAGTAGCTCTCCGAGATACATGCCAGAGACCATCTTCTCGAGAAGACCGCACCCAGGATCTGAAGAAGACTCGTCAACGAGTCTGTCAAACCGTGTTTGAGGAAGAACGTTCAGTCCGTCGTCCCATGATCCCCATTCTGTATTGATCACCATGATCCCGTGACGATTGGAATCGGCCGCTGTGTCCAGTTCGAGTCTCTGGATGTTTGGCAGCTGCTCAATATACGCAGCATTTGTGCCGGTCCCGAGGATTATAGATGCCAAGGTAGAGTTCTTTATTTTCGAGGTATATGCTCTAGTGAGCAGCGTTCCGACTGCATCGTTGGCCAGAACGCGAACTCGCACTGGTAACGAGATGTCGTCAATCGCATCCTGTAGTAATGCGCAAGGGTCTTGACCCAGAGTGCTTGGAATATCCCATCCTTTGTCCCAGTGGACGAGGGTACCGCTAGAGATGGAAGTCTGTTCACAAGTGAAGCTGAACGTGAAGCCAAGATTGAAGGAGGCGTCTGGAGTCTCACCACCCCCAATACTATTATGCTCACGGAGGAGATCTTCGATCTTCAGGGCGATGAAATTGAACAGAGGTTTGTGACTTGAGTGCACTTGGATATCGTGAGGGACGAGGTGCTTCTTCTGGAACACATCAAAAGTCGAGTCGCCATGAAGTGTAACAGCGCACACGCGACAGTTTGTACCGCCAAGGTCGACGGCAAGAAAAAGGCCCTTCTCTCGGCCACTTGGAATATGGGTGACGAAAGATGGTATCTGATAAGCATGCTTGTCTTTCAAGCCATTTTCTGATAGGTTGGGTCAGTAGATACACTCGAGATAGCAAGACACAATATCATACTTATCTGCTTCACAAAGTACTTCGTTATCTCTTCTATTTTCTCGCTCCCAACCTCGAACTCTTGGGCAACCGATTCAACAGTTGCCTGCTGGCTGTCCCCTAAGCCATCCTCCAACATGGCAAAGCAAGACGGGCAAAGGAATACGTAAAGATGGAAACAATGAGTACGGTACGCATTGTAGAGGCAAGGCCAAAGACTAATACCAAAACTGTTAATAATTCCGCAGTCAGCTCAATCCGCATGGACCAGAATGGTGCAATCCCATCGCCAGGCTCAACGGCAAAGTTCGGCCCGGAGGCGGCCAACGCCGGATCGAGTAGCCACATTCGTACTAGACCAGGGATGACTAGCTTGATAAGACACCAGGGAAATATCGGTCACTTCGCCGTTCTCTCGCTCCCCGCACATTTCTTGCTTCATCCACTCTGCATATGCACATCCACTGAGCACAGCACAGCAGAGCACGTACGTCCACTCTGACACTCGACCATGACATTCGGCGAAGATTCCCGTTCTCTGGACCGCGACGCCCCAGATGAGGCTTCAGCACTCAAGGCCCGCAAAGCTTGCAGTGGGTACCCCCTTGTCTCTGGGCCTACCCATTGGGCACCAGATCATCCAAGACATTGAATGCTGATTAAGCTGCCAAGTAAATTGCCGGAAGCAGAAGATGAAATGCGTCCTCCAGGGTAGCAGCGAAGCATGTCGTCGATGTCGTCGAGCAGGACTTCCTTGTGTGTTTGTGCCTAGAGCAAATGCAGCTCAGTTGCCGTCACTCTCAGGGACTCTGGATCTAGATTTCAAGAACAACGTCTTATCCAGATTGAAGGTTGTTGAGGAGAGGCTGTCTATCGTAGCCGATGGTGATATGGACTTTGGCGCTGCGGGAATGTTCACTGGAGTTTCAGAGCAGTCGCCAGAGCCAATACCCGATGGACCACTCTGGAATGCGATTGTACTCCTACAGAGATGCTCCCCAGCCGTGTCACCATCGATTTGGCAACGTGATATTATTGAGTCGCTCTGGTCCTCGTACGTTCCTCTCTTTCTCTTGTAAGAACTCATTAGTAACGTGTATCTATTCCAGCTTTCATGACAGGATGCCAGGGCTGCATTTCATGCCTGATAAGCAAACATTTTCGACACCTCAACCGATTTTACTTGCATCCATTCTCTATTGTTCAAGCAGTCGTGGGCCACCAGACGTGCTAGAAATTGCCCCCCAATTCTTCACAGTTTTATGCAACGCCATCGCTCAGCTGAGCATTCCCAGCAGTGAGATTGGGACACCTCGAGAGTCAACTGTCTCTCAGGAGGAATGGGCCTTCCAGACTGTCCTTGGTATAGTTCTTGCCGGTTTACTGACAGAGGGCAACATAAAAGAAACAGGAAACTGGATTGCCATTGGCTACCGACTCATGCTGGACTATTGCCCTGCTCATGTTGACGACACGTCAAGAGAATGGCGCAAACTATTTAGCGGCATCCAAATCGTTGACCTGGAGCACTCATCGATCTATCTGTCGTGCCCAGTAATTCCCATTGAAGCGCCACTTCCAATCCTACGCATGTCACCCCTCGACCAGTTATACAAGCTTTCCCGGATGATGCATACGGGGCTGAGCCATTTCACTGGGCGAAGACTACCAACTATCTGGTCCTGTTTCCAGGAATCCAGTCTCAGCTACCATGGTTCAGCCACAAGTTTCACTGCCATTGATGGGATCCTCATCAAAGACTGGGCAAAGCAACTAGATGACTGGCTTCAGGAGTTCAAGGGCAAGATGACAGAACCTGATGACCAAAGCAGCAAGTTGGTTCTCCGTCAGTACGTCCTGCATCGACTACTTGTGCTATCAATCTACCATCCTGCTCGAAGTGGCAATCTTTGGGCACATAGTATAACGTCAAATGAGCAGGAGGAGTTACTCCTGTCAGCGAGGGCGACTCTAAAGCTTCACCAGCATGATGACTCCATTTGGGCAAACTGGGACTTGATCATGATAACCTGGGCGGCTTTGATCGTTCTGCAAGGATTACAAGGAGGAGTGGGAGAGATAGATGGTAGGCATTGTCGACGTACACGTTCGAGTCAAGCACTAACCGTTTTATAGACATGAGAAACATCAGGCTGCACCTTGATATCCTAAAGCAAAAGAATGAACCCAAACCTAGTCTTTGCGATAAACTGATTGCCCGACTAGAGGACAGCCTTCAAGATATCAGCACGCCCGATTTCACCTACGTGCAGCCCGGTCATCCTACTGTTATGGACCCTACGTTTGATTACTCATGGCAATTGTTCGATCAAGTAAATTTGCAGCAGATACAATTTCCTGGATAAATAAAACTACCGATCTACCTAAGAAACCCGACCTCACATTCCAACAGGGAACGTCACGGACCGAACCCTCATAGTGGGCGCTATTCGTGATGCCATGTTATCAGGCTTCAGGTCACCGTCTTCATCCCCATCAGCTGTTAGCGTGGGCGATGGAGGAAGGTGGCCCGAGACCTCCCGTTGTCTGATAGTCTTCTCGACTCCGTAGAAATACTATACTCGTCAGTCTTGTTGATGGATACTTCATGGTTGGGTAGTATACTTACGTTCACCGTCTTCACCTTCAACTCGAGGGTAGCATCTCTGTCCACCACTACCATACTCTTTGGATGTAACTGAAGGCAAGAGAGTGTACAGAGATGGCTGACTCCACCCTCAACTGCTTGTTGGATAGCAATGGCCTTCGAGGCCCCCGTAGCAATGATGACGACTTCTCGTGCATCCATGACAGTCTGAACTCCAACAGTCAAGGCCATGTCAGGCACTGCCTCGATATCATTGTCAAAGAATCTCGCATTTGCAATCCGGGTCTCATATGCAAGTGATTTGATTCGAGTTCTGCTGACAAGACTGGACCCTGGCTCGTTGAAAGCGATATGGCCGTCTGTTCCTATACCTCCAAGGAAGAGCTCAATGCCACCGAATGATTTGATCTTGTCTTCATAAGCTGAGCACTCGGTGAAGAGGTCTGGGGCGTTTCCATTGAGCAGGTGAATATTCTCTGGTTGGATGTCGATGTGTTTGAAGAGATTGTGGTGCATAAAAGAGTAGTATGATTCGGGATGTTCGCGAGGTAGGCCGACGTATTCGTCCATATTAAATGTCACGACATGTTGGAAGGATATCTTGGAAGCTCTGTATGCTTTGATCAAGTCATTGTATATATGGAGAGGGCTGCTTCCAGTGGGAAGGCCCAGGACGAATGGCTTTTCGGATGAAGGATTAAAAGCACGAATGCGGTCTGAGTTATCACAGTATCAGCATATCTTGTTTAATCTAGACTGGAGACTTATATAAGCAGACGAGGCTTACTGATGATGTAGTCAGAGATGTATTGAGATGCCTCTCGGGGGCCTTCGCGGATTACGAGACGCATATTGGCTTTAAAATGTGGAGGGGTATTTGAACAGCGGTATTCGATGGATAATGTTGGCTTGCACACGGTCTACATGTCGATTCATTATCAACTGGCAATTGTATCTTATACAATCTTCCTCTATCAACGTGCCAAACTATCCATTCTGTCATTGGGCCTTGATAGAAGCAAGGGAGAAGCCCGAACTTTGCCGGTGCGTAGACCGAGTCAAACAAAGTTTCACAGTAGTCACTTGTCCGGGTTACTACGGCCATTCTGCGGTTCCGGTCCCTTGGGTACGGGACACTAACAGCTTCAAGTTAGCTCCTTATCGGCAAATGATAAAAATGCGGCCAACTACCAAACGCCACAAAACTAACTCCCCTTGTAACATGAGTCGCGAACCGAACCAGATGAACTCTAAATTTTCGAACTCCTCTTTATTGACATAAGCTATGTTACACTACTACTAATCTGATAGAAACATATTAACCCCATTACTCAGTGTTGCATCCCGCCCCTTGTCAATCTAGCATGTATAAGTCATGTCCAAAGTGACACTAGGAGTACCCTTGAATCCCTCAGGCACCGCGTACGAGATGTTGTAGATCCAGTGATCTCTCAGTGTAGCTCCATAAACGACATCCTGCTTCACTAATCCTGGCGCAGTGACGTTCACATCAAGGCATGGCAGCTTCTCAAGGCCCTTGACAACGTTCTTGCCGCCAAGAGTCCAAGAAGGAGGAATGCCAGTCAGAGCAAAAGTAAAGATATTGGCGCCATCCTGAGTAGTGTTGGGGTAAGACACAGTCAACTTGTTTGCTTCAGCCTTTGCGTTCAAGGTTGAGGCACTGGGGTAGAGCGAGAAGAAGCCCATGTATGGGTAAGGCTTATGCGAAGGATCAGAAGCCCACTGCACGATAGCTGGGACATACTGGTTGCCTCTGTTTACGGTCTCATTGACTGTCTGGCCGCCAATCATGAGCTCAGCGCTGAGCCAAGAGGTGACGTGGCGGGGATTGCTCGAGTCAAGCTCCTCGTAGATGGTCTTCTTGATGAACCGTGTGCCCTTCCACTTGCCCTTGGACTTGATGATGGCCTGGGCGTCCTTGGAGATTGTGGGCGCGATGACATCCATAACGAGAGCGAGGGCAGCACCTTGCGCAATATCATAGAGGAGATCGGCTTCACCGAGAGGAGGCTGGCCGCCAACACCACGTCCGTAAACACCCCAGAGGATCATGGAAAGGATCTGAGAGTGAGTGGTGGCATCACGACTGTAGGCACGGTCGTAAGGTCCAACCATGTTGCCGAGATAAGGATTGTAGTGAGCAGCAACGTCTTTCCACAACTCTTGCAGGATGAAGACTGAGTTCTTAGTCATGGGAGCATCCTTGGGTCCATAAGCAATGTTTGCCGCAAGAGCCCAGATGTCAATGCCGTAGTAGTTGGGTGCATTGTACTCAGACAGTGCATTCCCGCATCGCTTGAAAAGCTTGAGGAGGTCGTTGCCCTGCTCCTTGGCAAAGTTGATGAGGACTTTGTTGTTCTTGCGCTTTCCGACCCAGCCAGTGGTGAGAGCTCGCATGATGCCTGGGTTGGAGTACCCAAGAATCAGGTTGTCGTCCAACGGGAAAGATCCATTGCGACGCATCCCTCCGATGGCAGCGGACTCGAGAGCATCTTCAATGCGAGATTCAAGGCCAGCTGGGAGAAGGTGGCTGAATTCCTCGACAACTTGAATAAGCTGGGTACTGGCAATAGGTTAGCATATAAATTTATCAATGGTAAGGAATTGCAGTGACTTACCCGACAAATTCTCTCCAGTTGGGATCATAAGTACCATAGATACTAGGAGGGTACAGAGGTCCATTAGGGGTAGGGTCAGGCTCATCTGGCGAGAGCTTGAAAGTGCCGTACCAGGCTGAGTTGAAATCACCGTTCAGCTGGTTTGCCAAGCTGGTAACCAAGTCAGTCAAGTGATCTTGATGAGGCTAGTGAGCGTCTGACTTACACATTTTCGATAGCCTTGATTGCAGTCTTCACATCATCGCCCTTGGCGCGATGCAGCAGTCCTGGAATGTGCCAGGCCGTAAAGCGGACAGACCATTGGCCATTGTCCTGGTACCAAACATAACCATAGCTTGAGTCATATCGGGAATCCGATACTGACATAGAGTAATCGAACAGACTCTGCGCAGCTGTAGACTTTGTCAACACAAGTTTCACTAGTAGGACCTTGAGACAAACCTGGTGTGAGCTTCTGGCTATTGCTGGTACGCTTAGCCAGACTCGCCGCAGAAGCTGCAGAGCCAAAGGCCAGGAAAGTGGTAGCGAGTGAAAGAAGACCCATATTGAATATCTCAACTTGAAGCGATACGGCAAAGAACAATCAACGGACCTGTGACCTGAAAGACAGAGAAATGAGTGGACGATCAGCCCCTCTTAACATGACTCTGGATCAACAGTGTCTTTCCCCAGATCGTTTCCCAGACCCTTGGGGATGGGATGGGCAAAACCGGCGAATGACACCGGCGGCTTTGACCCTCTTGGGAACTTCTCCGCATTCTGACCTTGTCCTTTCGTTGTCTAGACTGGATAAATCAGGCTAGGAAACAGCTGATGAACCGGTCACTCCACACTTCACTTGATAGCGGCCCCCATCAAAAGCTGGGGCTGCAAAAGTTCATGCATGTTCAATAATTTTTGGATTTGAGTGGATAAACACGGAATTGATGCGCAATTGTTCCGTTTACTTTTTTCTTCTTTTTTATAATGCACTTATTTCTTGAAGAGATGATTGTTCTTATACACTGCTATAGCTAAAAGGACACATCTATGCTAGCTTGTCGATGAATGACGTCTGACTGCTGTAATGACTCGATCCAATTGCTTGAGCACGCCAAGTCCAAACTCTAACCTCGTTCCCCTAAACGAGGGACTTATTTTCGCGTGGAATTTCGGCTCCGAGTACTTGGTTGGACCCTGACCAGATGATAAGACTAACCTCACAGGCTAGAAAACGACCTGAGATTGGCTCCGGCAAAGTTCGGTAGACTCTCCGATGCTAATCACTTCCATCCTTGTCTATCGTGGTCGCGTGCACTATGGGGACTAAGCTAGCTCGCCCCCATGGGGGTCCGATAATAGCAACGTCGCGGGGAACACCGGCCCACAAGAGATACGGCTTCGGGGCCTCAGATGGTAGATAATGCTACCTTGCCTCTCCCCTCTCTCACTCACTCTGCATGTCTCCAGCTAAACCCGCGTCTCATCAAAGCATTAGCATCACAATGGTTCAAGCACAGGCTTCTCTTGCCCTCGACGACCAGTTGGCCGCTGGCTGGTTTGGCTGGCTGACCAACAAGGGCATCCTCAAACTCAATGCGATTCTCTGTCTGTCGCTCATCTCCAGTTATGCCACTGGTTATGATGGAAGTAAGTTGCCAGCCTGATGAACTTTTGTCAGCTCACATTTACTCACCACTTTGCCAGGTATGATGAATGGATTGCAGAGCTTGGATACGTGGAAAGTATCCTTCAATAATCCCGATGCCAACAAACTCGCCATGTAAGTCTTGACCGTTGAGGCTTAAAACTTGGCGTCTTGTCAAGTCTCTTGGCTCCATAACTGACTTAACCCACTTCAGCTTGAACGCGATTCAGAACATTGGTCAACTCGCAGCCTTGCCATTTTGTGCCTGGTTCTGCGATAAATATGGTCGTCGCCCTGGCCTTGTCGTTGGAGCGACTATCATGCTTCTCGGTGTTGGTCTTCAGGGTGGAGCCCAGAACACGGGCATGTTCATTGCTGCTCGAGGTATTCTCGGTTTCGGCTTGGCTTTGAACATCACAGCTGCGCCTGTTCTGATCATGGAGTTGGCATACCCCACTCAACGAGCGCCCATGGTTTCCATCTACAACACTCTTTGGGGTCTTGGTGCCCTCTCTGCAGCTTGGATTACCTACGGCACCTTCAGAATCAACAGCGACTGGGCTTGGCGCATTCCTTCCATCCTCCAAGCACTTTCCAGTTTTCTCCAGCTTGGTCTATGCTTTCTTATCGACGAGTCTCCTCGATGGCTGGTTGCTCAAGAGCGCGAACCCGAGGCCGAGAAGCTTCTTATCAAGTATCACGCCAATGGAGACAGCAGCAATCCCGCAGTGGCTGTCGAGATGGAGGAGATTCGAACTGCCATTCGCTTGGAGAATGACGCTATGAACTCTACTAGCTACCTTTCTTTCTTCAGGACCAAGGGTAACCGCCATCGTTTCTTCATCATTCTCGCAGTCGGTTTCTTTAGTCAGTGGAGTGGCAATGGCCTCATCAGCTACTACTTGACCCTGATTCTCAACTCGATTGGCTACCGATCTCAGGAGACACAAACACTCATCAACGCGTTGCTGACCGTTTGGGGATTGTTCTGGGGTGTTGTGTTTTCCCTTCTTGTCAACCGCATTCCTCGCCGCGCCTTGTTCCTTTTCTCGACTCTTGGTTCATTGGCAACCTATGTCGTCTGGACAGCTCTCGAAGCGACGTACGAGATGTCAACAGACCTCAATGAAGATGGAACTGGAGGCCCAAGTGGCATCGCCAAGGGTGTTCTTGCCATGATCTTCCTCTTCAATGTCTTCTTCACGGCCGGTTGGGGTGTTCTGCAAGTCACTTATGTTGTTGAAATCCTTCCTTTCAACCTTCGTGCAAGAGGTCTTGTATTGTACAATCTGTTTGTGGCCTGCGCTCTGATCTTTAACCAATACGCCAACCCAATTGGTGTCACGAACTCGGGCTGGAAATATTACATTACTTACGATGTCTGGTTGGCTGTGGAAGCTGTTGTTGTCTACTTTCTATTTGTTGAGACACGTGGCCTGAGCCTGGAGGAGACAGCATTGGTTCTCGATGGTCCTGAGATGGGGGACAAACTTATCGGAGAGGTTCTGAAGAACACGGAGAAAACCGTTCAAGTTACGGAGACTGAGAAGCGAGGATCCATATAGGAAGATTAGGCCAATCTAATGATGTAGAAAGGCGAGGCCTTCATGTAGTTAATTAAGTCTTTAGTATTGAGCATTTATTATGTGGATATATATTACGTTTGGTGGTATCATCTTAAAACTTGGTTGGTAATTGCATGGCAAATCTGAGGCAACTGATCTTAGACCGTAACATGCGCATTCTGTGTGGAGTTTTTAAAGCTGGTTTAGAGTTAAATATCTAACTCAAGAACCAAGGTTCATAATAGTAGCAAGTGCTCACAAAGCCACCCCATGCTAAATTTATTATGTCGAATTTCTCAATACTGGGTCGCTTAACCTATAGTGTTGATGTTAGCTTCACAAATGAGGGGTTTCTCGCACCTCGCCCGAGTCATTGTTCGGTTCGCCGGCTTTTTTCGGCGAAAGTGGAGACTTTCATCTTATCGTCCCCTCAATCAGCCCAGCGAGTGTCATCACTGAATTTCATAGCAGGCTTCCAGCTTTATTAGTGTGCCTATAACTCCATTGCATCTCAACGCACATACGCGACCAAACCCTGGGTTCCATTTCGTCACGGGTCAATTCATCAACCATGGACAAGCCAGATTACGAAAATCTCGAGGTGATACAGAGGAACAGGCTTACTCCCAGAGCCTACTGGTTGCCTCCTACACATCTCCTACTCAATGGAACATGGGACTTCCAATATGCCCCAACGCCCTTGGAAGCTTCAGAGTACCCTCCAAAGGACGGAACCTCTGAAGGAAATTGGTCAGCGATCAATGTCCCGGGTCATTGGCAACTGCAAGGTCATGGCCATCCGCACTACACCAATGTCCAATTCCCGTTTCCGTCAAACCCTCCTTACATACCAACTGAGAACCCCACGGGGACCTATCGACGACACTTCAAGGTTCCTACTGAATGGGACAGAACATCTCAACTCAGACTGCGTTTTGATGGTGTTGACAGTGCTTATCACGTCTGGCTGAATGGCTCCTTTGTCGGATATTCACAAGGTAGTCGCAATGCTGCCGAGTTCGATATCACAAGCATCGCCAAGAAAGACAGTGACAACGAATTGGTAGTGAGAGTCTATCAATGGTGCGAGGCGTCGTATATCGAGGACCAAGACCAGTGGTGGCTGTCAGGTATCTTCCGCGACGTGACGTTACTGGCACTGCCTGGACAATCCAGAATTGAAGACTTCTTTGTCAAGACAAACCTTGATGAGAGCTACGAGAATGCTGTTCTCCAAGTCGATGTCACCCTGAATCAGTCTGGAGCCTCATCAACTGAACTTTCTCTCATTCTGCGAGACAGAGGCGAAGAAGTAAGTTCAACACGCAAGACGGTTGATGTCAACAAGACAAAGTTCGAGATCCCTGTATCGAACCCAAAGAAGTGGACTGCAGAAAGCCCTTATCTTTACCAGCTCGAGATCTCACTCCAGGCGCAAGGAGGAGACACAGTTCAGACCATCTCACAGAATCTTGGCTTCCGCAAGATCGAACTGAAAGACGGCCTCATCACAGTCAACGGCTCACCCATCCTTCTCCGGGGCACGAACAGACATGACCACCATCCAATCCATGGAAGGGCTGTCCCATATGAGTTTCTCAAACAAGATCTGTTGCTCATGAAACAGCACAACATCAATGCCCTCCGAACAAGCCATTATCCTGGCCAGCCCTGGCTATATGACTTGGCCGACGAGCTAGGATTCTGGGTCATGGACGAAGCTGACTTGGAATGTCATGGTTTCTATGACGTTGTCACCCAACACGTCACACCTGCTCCATATCTTGATTATGAGGGAAGCAAGGAAGAGTTCTTTCCCAAAGCAGCCCAATTCACCTCTGATAACCCCGAATGGCGCGAATCCTACCTCGACAGAATGGTGCAGATGGTGCAGAGGGACAAGAACCATCCTTGCATCTTCTCATGGTCACTTGGCAACGAGTCCTTCTACGGTGTCAACCACGTCGCGATGATCGAGTATGCACGAAGTATCGACGACCGACTTATCCACTACGAAGGCGACATCAAAGCACAAGAGACTGACATGTACTCCTACATGTATCCTGATCAAGACCGGCTCAAGAGGCATGTCGAAATCGACGGGATCAAGGATGGGAAATGGGAGAAGCCTGTGATTCTTTGCGAATACGCTCACGCCATGGGTAATGGCCCGGGAGGCCTGGATGACTACCAAGATGCATTTCGCAAGTATAAACGTCTTCAAGGTGGTTTCATCTGGGAATGGGCCAACCATGGCCTCTTGCACAAGGACGGCTACTATGCTTATGGAGGCGACTTTGGCGACCAGCCAAACGATTCCACGTTTGTCATGGATGGTCTCTGCAACAGCGAGCATAAACCAACCCCGGGCCTAATTGAGCTGAAGAGAGTATTCCAGCCTATCAACTTCAAATACGAGGATGGCAAGGTGTTTATCACAAATGAGTATGACTTCATCGGCCTTGACCATTTAGAGGCCGAGTATGCCATCAAAGCGTATGGCGACAAGTAAGTAAACGTGAAAATATAGTGAGAACAAGCTAATCAAGGATGACTAGGCTGTCCTTGCTCGAGTCGGCCCCCCTCGCAGTTCCAAGCGTCCGACCGTGGGAAACAGTAGAGCTTGCTCTCCCTGCCGACCTGACTAAATACTCAGATCATGATGAAGAAGTGTTCCTGAGTCTCTCTTTTACTCTCAAGGAGTCTACCGCGTGGGCAACAGCTTCACATGAAATCGCATGGTTCCAGCACAAGATCTCCATCGACAGACAACCCAGTATTCCTGCCAGTCTGTCAACTTCCGGAAGTGTCAGCGTTGTCGAAACCCGAACCAAGGTAGAAGTATCCGGCTCCGACTGGGAAATTCAATTCGATCGTGTGCGAGGATATGTCACTAAATGGTCTCGCGGATCAGAACTTTTGGAAGTTGATACAAACACTCGTGCGGCAATTTATCCATGCTTCTGGCGCGCCCCAACAGACAATGACAAGGATAGCGCCGTCAGCGTATGGAAAGACTATGGCGTTCACCGAATGACTTCTCAGCTGAGATCCTTCAAGGTGAAGAGTGATGAGAACGGCTCAGGTGTCAGTATCGAGACCAGGACGTACTTTGCGCCTCCAGTATTGGGATGGGGATACGATATTCACACTGTCTACAACATTTCCTCAAAGGGTGTCTTGTCGATAAACCTGGACCTCGACCCTAAGGGAGTCTTCCCAGTCGACGTCCCTCGAGTTGGTCTGAACATCAGATTGCCCAAGAGTCTCACTCAAGCCTCGTGGTTCGGTCGAGGTCCAGGCGAATCTTATCCCGATAAGAAACATTCACAAGCTATTGGAATCTGGTCTTCGGCTGTTGATGACCTCGAGATTCCATATGATGTGCCCCAAGGGAATGGAAACAGGATGGATACGCGTTGGGTGCGGCTTGTAGATGCGGAAGGTCGCGGAATCAGAGCTTCCAGGCTTGATGCTGCGACCTTCAACTGGACTGGCGGCCGTCTGTCAGATCAGACTATTGAGAACGCAAAGCATCCTTGCGACCTAGTTCGCGAAGACGCTACACTTCTTAACCTAAGCCCGAGGGTGGCTGGTGTTGGCAGCGCGACATGTGGACCTGGTGTGAGGGACGATTTGTTGGTCAAGGTTAAGCCCGAGTCATACGGGTTTGTACTAGAGAGTATTTAAACTAAAGGAAGAATTTAAATTCAAGAAAACTTTAAACCAACTTTAAACAATAGGTAGAGTGATATAGTTCTGGTAATGTGGTGCAAAGTGAATGTGATTCATTCCTCCAAACCGCTCCTCAGTCCTATGAGATGAGAAGATGGTCAGCAAACTTAGATATAAAGAAGAAACAAAGACTTACCTTTCGGCTCCATCGTGGACAAATATGCCAACGCCAGGTGTATCACCACTGGCAACCTCGAGGACGAGGCGCGAACCAGGTTCAACAACCACGTTTGTAGGCCATACCTCGACGTCGACACCATACACCTCACCAGGAATGACAGGCTGGACGTCGGTCGAGAAATAGTCCCGATGGGGGAGCCATTCGCGGTGACGATGGTGCGCCGTGTTGATCTTGCGGAGACTCACACGCTGCCAACCTTTCACAAGAGGAACAGGGTTTCCAATGGTACCCGTTTAAAAGATCTCCTTGTTGTCAGCGTCAAAGTGACGCAGGGTCAGGAACAGGTCGATATCTCGTGGAGCCGACTTGCCCAAATGAGGTGTGACCGAGACGTTGAGGTGAGCAACGATATGTCCGGTGATCTCGGTCTCCTTCGCGAAGGGGGGCGTGCTGAATTCGATGAACCGCGGATCTTCAGGGGTACCGAGGGCCTCATAGGACAGGCGACCAACAGGATGTTCGACTTGGGTAGCTTCAGGCTCAGTTGACATGGTCCCATCTCTGTGGAGGTAGTAATTTGTGTACCTGGTCCGAGCTAGTGGCCACTCGTTCTCGGTGCGTCGTGTGTATCCAGCATTCTCAGCCTCGGGGTCGTTATAACCAACGTTGCCCTTGCGAACTACCATATCGATTGCTGGTTGCTGGCCCGTTGTCCAGCCTGCGTAATCATCGACTTTGAGAAAGGCACTGAGGAAGCTCTTTTGCTTGTCTACCTCTTCGTCTTGATAAAACGGCAAATCGTGACGGCCTACGCCTAATCTGAGGAACTTGTACCGCGACCCGGCGAATAGGTAACCAAGAATGTTGCCACGCAGATGGACAGCGGTATTGCCCCAGTTACCAACAGATAGGATAGGTACCTCGATATCCTCGAGATTGTACTCCTTGGAAGCGTAATACGGATCATCGCGGAAGAAGTGAGCGGCATTATCTTCAGCTTGGTCTCGTCGATTAGCGAGCAGCTCCTCCTCGCTCAGGTCGCCCTCGATAGTATCAGGGCCCCATTTCCTACTAGCCTTTCCGGGTAAGCCATATTGGTTACTCTTGCACTGTCTGTTGAACCAGAATTCGAGGAACCGCATGGCCGCGATTCCACCCTGACGACTGCGGTCGCGGTAGTAATCAGCCATGCCCTCGTATGGGACAATACAAGCTAGGCCTCTGGGTCGGCGAGAAGCAACGCGCCATTGGGTTCCGGCGAAGTAGCTGATACCTATCAGGCCAACCTTGCCATTAGACCAGGATTGTTCCGCTGCCCACTCAATAACTTCATAGAAGGCATCCGTGGTGTTTTGCGACATGGTGTCTAAGAGGCCTGGCGACTGGCCCAAGCCTACCTCGTCGACCCGAAGGACAGCATATCCTTCGTTGGTCCAGAAGCCAGGATCGGGAGTCTCAAATGAAGAGTGAGCAGATTTGTGTTTCGGGTTAATCTCGTCGAATGAATGCTTCAAGAAGCTTGAGGACTGGGAATTAGATACACTCCTAAACAACCGATATCGAACTTATTCTTCATAGGGAATATCCTTGCCATATGGACCGTAGGCGACCAAGACAGGGGCGCGTTCGACATTCCGGGGGCGGTATACATTGGCTCTCGCAACAGTCTGGTTGTTGCTCTTGAGCTGAATTGAGACGTCCCGTTCAAGAATGTAGGGGAAAGAGTCCGTATCCACGGTACGAATATCTCGAATAACATTAGGCATATTTGCAACTTCGTCAGGGTTGGCTGGGCTTTGTAATACTGCAAATAGCGAGATTGATATTGTTTCAAGACTTGACACAAAGCAATAGTAATGAGAAGGCAGCAATCAATCGGGTACTAGTACACGGGGGAACTTGAGCTCATATTGCGTCGATCCTCGACAATCGAAAGACGGAAACAAGCAGCAACTCCCATGCGTATCTCTCCCACCGGGACGGCGATCGGGATGTGGCGTCAGCGGCCCGGCAGAGGATAGCCTAGGTAGCGTACCCCGGAATACTCCGTCATACCAATCTAACCCTAGTAAGAACTACAACTCAAACTCCAAGCTTTGGGCTGCTGTGCCGAGGTTTGTCAATACGCAGCAGATCTCGTGCACAAGAATAGGCATTTGCCTCTCTCTCCAGTTCTGTACTACGATCCCCCTAATACATGCCATAGTACCCGTGACGTCTATCAGTGGAACAGGCGGCGAATCGGGACCTTGCCCCGACAGCGCTAACTCGAATTGTCCACCCAGTACTTGATGCTCCAGTGAGCTGTCTCCATCAAGGATGCATACGCAAACACGAGATACATTTGTGCCGCTGACATGCCCGTTCTGACATAGCAGCTTGATGCCATACCACCAGAGAAGGATAGCAGCGTGGAAGAGCGCAACAATGTGCACACCGCTCAGCTCTCCAGGGGCGCATCGGGCCGCTGCGTGCAATATACGGCCTGTGCGCCACAACGCAGCGCGATACTCAAAGTTGGTAGATAGCTTAAGATTAAGACCATTGATTGTTGTTGAAGGGACCGACACCTTGTTCAGTAGCGGAAGTGCTGTAAGCTTTGGCAGCACCAGGTCATCTGGGGTTACCATGGCATGCATCGATATGGCTGCATATAAGAGACGCATCTTGGAAGAGAGTTCTGCTTGTGATGCGATGTATTGCGATTCAAAGAGGTTAAGCACCGACAACAGCTCGGCTCTTCGCGAAGATACGAGGAGTGAGCTCCATGTAGAAGCCTTATGGGTGATGCGGTCAAATTGCTGTAGCTCTCTAATCAGGGTCCACATTCCGGCGAGGAAGCTTGACGCTGCGAAGTCAGTGTTGGTAAATCCGCCGTGCGTGGTCAGCACTACGGGGTCAGCCAATACATCTCCGAGGCAAACTGGCCTTGGGGGTCTGTGTGACTTAATCAGACCCAACATGGCCTGCTTCCACTCGATCGACGTCTTTGTAGTCCACAGCTTGTCTGGTGCTGGTAGTGGCAGGTTCATGTCTACACAGGGTACGATGGATTGGATTCCGTGTGACAATGACACATGAGCGGCCAATATATAGGAGGCGTAGCAGAGCCTGCGATGGGACTCACCAACCGCCCATTCACGCCACGCATTTTCAAGAAGGTGTCCATCAAGCTCGGCAAGATTAACAGGACCATAGGGACTGCAAAAAGCGGCCTGGGGATCAAGACCGCACTTGGTCATGGTCTGAATGCAGTTTGAGCATGACACTGCCAGGGCGATCTTTCGTCTCACGCCACTAAAGAAGGCGATGTACTGCTGGATGATGAAGCCCTGGGCAAGGCCTAGTTCACTGCAATTTCCGTTGTCTTCTTCCCACTAGTCAAACAGACAGATCAGTTAGTCTAAGCATAGAGGAAGCACAAGGATACTTACCGAGCGGAACGAGGATGCCCTCACGACCTCCTGCATAGCATAACCAAACTTGCGTGCCGCGGGCCTCCCAGCGTTAGTAGCTCCCATGGCAATTATGGCGCCCAATAGCTCCGGTCTCTGACGGTTGAAATCTAGGGTCGGGTAATGAAGAATTCCGTCAACATAAGAGGAGCTCTCGCCTCGGGTGTATATGCGAATGAGCTTGTTGAGAGTCTCGACCGAGGGAAAGGCGGCGACTATCAGGACAGAAGTGGCTCGCGACGTGGTGCTAAGGACCATATTGAGGACAATGTCACGCCCAGCCGTCGAAAGTCCAGCCTCCAATGGCGACGTGTCGAGGGTATGGCTCGATACAAGACCTTCATCGCCAGCGGCCAAGTGAGCATGTTCCGTCTCGCCGCTCTCCTTGGGTTGCGGCTCCCATTTCCCAGTTACGGATAGATCCGTGTAGGGACTGGTGGTTTCAAATGTATCATTGCCGGTTTCTTGACCGTCTAGTAGTGTAGGATGCATCAAATTGCTGTTTGGCGGATCGTGGTACAACTCTGAGGGCGAGAGGCCAACATTTCCCATATCCCAATCTTGGACAGAAAAGTTGTCCGCTGTCTGAGGGTGCTGTACTGAGAAGTCGAATAAGTCTGGGAACTCCATAGGACCAAGGAAACCATTCAATGACGCTACTTGGTCATCGAAGCCTGGGTTAAGTATGGTGTTTGCGTCATATTGGGGTTGCCGATGGGATCCTTCTGTCTGCTCTATACATTCGATATGAGATACAACGATGGTGTCTTCCATGTCTCCATCCATGCTTTTGCTATTTGGAAGGGTATCTGGACCCTGCCTCTCGTGCAATGAAGGGTTCTCCATCTCCGTGTTATCCGGGTCCAGCTCCGGCTCCGACTCGGACTCGGACCCCGGCTCGGGATCATCTGGGTATGAACACTCCAGACCTTTGGTGAGACATCTTTGGCAAGGCTTCTGGTCAGAGCATTTGGCTTTGGCAGCGGCGCATGGTTTGCAAGCGCGGCCTGCTCGGAAGCTTTGAATGAATGGTCGTGGGATGGTCTGAGCGTGTTCATTCTGAGACCGCTCATGTGTTGCTTGGTGTCTCTTCAAAACATCACGACGAGCAAAAGGTTTGAGGCATATTTGGCACATATAAGGGCGAGTCTGGGTGTGAGAACGGACATGGCGTGCAAGATGCTCGGCGCGGTTGTAACGCCGATCGCATTGTGAGCATTGGTAGAGACCTTGACGTGGCGCTTGGTTGCGACCCTCTCCAACAACTGTATCTGGGCTCAAAGGCTGATGGGACTGCCGAAGAGGAGCTGATTGCACGGTGAAGTCGTCAGGCATTGCTGGAATATACTCTGTAGAGAAGAGGGATGTAAAGGATAACTAAATCGGATTGAGAGGAGGAGACTAAAGATAACCCCGCTTTTTAGTCACTTTAACTATGGGGTACGTTTTATAATCAAATTGGAGCTGAAATTCAAAAGATAACTATAAATATATATTGCTTAGTATTTAGATAGAAAAATATAAGTTATACTGTAATAAATTTCAGATTAAATTACTTATATACAAAAAAAACTGTTTAAGAGGACCTAACTAATTAGAAACAGCCCTCCAAGCCTTATATAGCCCGTACCCCACACCAAAAACACAGGCTACAAATGGGGGCATAAGATACACCGCTGCACCTAGCATAACGCCAACATCAAAGAATCCTACCGCCCCAGCTTTCGCCTGGCCAGTGGGCTTCAGCGGACGTCTCTCCCGCTCCAGCAAAGCCACCGTTTCTTCCACAGCCCGTCCCTTGCTCTTGTCCTTGACAAATTGCGAGCTGCTCATCTCAAACATCTGTCGCGTGTATCTGACCGTGTCTGTGACTGCGTAGCCCACTGGGGGTGATGGCCCAACTTGATCATCCACTTTATTAGCGTTGGATGCGCTTCCCATTGTTGGATTGGGATGGCTTACCCTGGAATCCTCTTGGTATATAATTGACAAATGTTACCCTTGTTGGGATGTGTTGGCCGATATACTTGGCCTCTTTCAGTCCAGCGAAGATGTAAAGTGCTCCGAGATCTACACTTCCTGCCAAGACTGTGTCGATTGCGTCGTCGAGACTTGTCATAACATCAACGACTAGTGCATGATCTTCAACTTTCTTGGCCAGAAACCTGCTGTGTTTATTGTTCCTTAGGTGCAGATCAGTATTCTTCACTCGACGCTACCACTTCACTCTTTCTTTTCTTACCTCGCAGGCTCCGGCCTTAGTACGGAGCAAACGAAGGTTCGGTCAAGACGTTTGCGTAACCAGGAACAGTCTTGACCTTACTGCTCTTGGTATCATCCACCTTTCGGTTAGGCCATGTCTCAATGGTCTTCGCGACTGCATTCAGAAAATCCTCCATGACGAATTCATTGACAAAAACATGGTCTACTGCCTGGCGACTCGACGCACCGAATGCGATTCGCGAATGAACAAGCGCCGTTGCAGCATCCTGAATGTTTGCTGTTCTATCCACGACTGCGACGTTCAGCGACTCAGGGGATGAGCGCAAGTATCTATCTGGGTGAGCCAAGCCAGTAGCAATAGTGTTGCTGCCGACTTGGTCGACTACTAAGCAATTTTGTAGCAGATCAACACTTGGCTGAGTCATGGTAATGCACACAGCATCCTTGTCATGAAGCATTCTGAAGAACTTGCTGAGCAGCGCCACTGTCAAGGGCGGGCCAATTTCGATCTTTACCAAGTCAGTGCGTCATGATACCCAAGTATTTCTTCTTGGCCGGCTCTCACCTTGAAAATGCAGCAGGCTCCCGCTTCGGTAGCCGCCGCAAATGCTGACACGGCGTTAAATAAGAGCGATTGCTTATCGAGTATGATATACGCCAAGGAATGCGCCGTGCGCTTGCTTTCGTTGCTTCTGCCCCATTTTATACCGTATTCTACCTTGAGCTCTTTATTCAGATCTAGAGCATCATAGTGAGTTCGGATCTCCGACAGTATTGAGCCAAATACGAATAGGGCTTCATCTGCAGTGAGTCCATCATCGGCTCGGGTAGCCTCTATGACCTCAGACTCGTTCTCTCTGAGATGCCTATGCAGAGACAATAGCTGTTCCTGACGGTGTCTCAAATCTCTCATGCGGCCTTCGATGGCCGTTGAGCGGACTTGAGCGATGGTGGTATTGATACGAGACGTCATTTTGTATGCTGATTAATGGGCAGGGGGAAGATGACAAGACCATCAAGTTATCTTTGATTTTCTGCGAGCAGCCGCTTTTAACTTGATCGATGTTGTCAAAAGGGGCTACAAAAGTGGCAATAATGGCCTTGCTCGAGCTGTTGGATTACTTCATCTACGGCATGGGTTTGTTTCTAACTTGGCTGCTTTGCCACCCAGGCAATGGTTCTCCACTTGCCGGACTATACCCCGCATTGTGATGGGCTTCCCCGTGTGGAGAGAACAGGGCTCACGGAGCATCTTTGTGGGGTTCATTACGCTAAGCATGTCAGACTTGGCTCTTGTTCTTTATTCAAGAACGAGCCCGTTTTGATATGGTGGTTCATTTCCTGTCCACCTACATACAACCGTAAAAACTGTTTCCAGCCATAATCATGAGCCACATAACAACCGTAACGATGACCCAAGACACCCCAGCTCTGGTTTTCCAAGGCACTGGAAGAACTCTTCGCAGTAATTCGCCCGACATTCCTCACGAGCACATCAACGAGTTCCTCCCCGCCAACAACGGCGTCAACGGCCTCGAACCCAACACAAACCCGCCAGACTGGCCTTCGAACCAGCGCCGAGTTCCCGCACATCGACCACCAGCTGTCCATGACGACTGGGAGCTGATAGGGGGGCCACTGCCTATGAGGGCCTTTCTATGGACCATGTTTCATGGCTGTGAGCTTCTTCGGGTAGGTCAATGAGCACTGGATCTTCAGCGGCTCTGTACGGGTTATTGTGAACGTCGACTAATCATGCTTATGAAGTGGCTTTACACTTTCCCAACACAACTCGGCTTACATGAGCGTGGATATTTCCAATACCAGGTGGCTGGAGAGTGGTGAGCAGTAGAGTATTGTCTAGGCGGGAGCTCAAGTGACCAGAGAGATGCGACTGTCGCTGTATGGGAGTCTTGTAGTAAATTGTTAAATATACCACTATTTCTTTTTGTCAATACACCGGCGTTTTCACAAATGTTCAAGGATCTGTGACTACTAAGCTCGTCTAGCATAATAGTGTCATGATTCATTAAGTTGACTGAGAGTTCCGGTGGAGGGTCAACATGCGTTTGTAATTGCGCACAGCCTGAAGCACTACGCCAGTCCCATGCCGCTCGCTCTCCACATGCCCCGTAGGTGGTCAGCCGGACCGGTGGATATGTGAGCATCTTGCTGAGGTGCATGAATGCTAGACTTGTGTTCCTACTGGTACTGTCTTCAAGACCAATAAATAAATTAGTTGTTAGCAAGCAAGTCTGTGTTGTTCCCAGTCACTATTAACAACAATACCAGGATCCAATTCCAATATGGCAGGTAAGCCATCAACACTCACATAGTCTCACCGCCTTGCTGTGAGTTTAACCTAACACTCATAGATCTACCACCGGTTCACTTTCTATCCCACGGCACTACAATGCTACTGGGGGAAGATTCGCGTGTACTGGATTACTGGAAGAAGATCGGCCAAGAGGCGACAGATCATGGTATCAAAGGAGTAGTTCTCATGGTAAACTGACCGTCGATTCTCTATTAAATGAGGCTGACACATGCAAAGGGCGCCCACTGGTGGGTAGATGATAATAAGATCAAGGTCGGCATGAATCCATCCCCGAGCGTCATGCCCGTGGCCAACGTGCACCCAAAGAAGTGGCAGGACTATAAACCGAATCCTGACTTGGCGACGGGCCAGAGGTGCATTGACATGCTCAGTAACGCTGGCTTCGAGGTAGAGGGCGACACCGAGAGGATCTGGATGATCGATGTCTTCCCTCTCCTTGTCGCTATGTTTCCAAACGAATGCCCTCCAGTCACTGTGGTATCTCTGAACTCCCACTTCGATCCATTTTACCATGCCCGAATCGGAACCGTCCTTCGATCACTCCGCGAGGAGGGCTATCTCTTCATCGGATCAGGCGGCGGCGTCCACAACCTATATCGCACGGAGTGGAAATACATGAACAAGTACAAGGACAATTTTGCTATGGAGAAGCCACCAGACCGCGAGAATATCGAGTTCAGAACCGCGCTCGAGGACGTAATCGTCAAGAATGGGGGCGGGCCGAAGCTGAAAAGAGGATTGGCCAGGCTGATGAAGCATCCTTACTTCCGCGATGCGCACGGCACCGACGAGCACTATATTCCTGCTCTGTTTGTCGCTGGTGCTATTGGTGAGGAACAAGATGAAGTTGCCCAGGGTGTTCTTGGAGCGGAATGCTGGGAGCTGGTAAGTCGACTTGCTAAACTTTGGAGCGAGACTCTTTGCTCACGCAAGTTTACTAACACAAAGTTAGAGGAATCAAGGAGAAACTCAACTCACGATTGGTCAGTGGGCCAAGGGGAAACACTACGGAGGATGGAAATGATTGTATAGCTGTGAAGTAAATAGAGAAATGCGACTGAATGGTTCGATATAGACAACTGATCCATTTTATTAACGCTTGATGTTGTAAATAGTTTACTTATTGATCTCGACTCCATAAAGTAGTAAGTCGTTGCCATTCAGTTCTGTATACTGGTATAAACTCTTTGCTACGGCTCTCAACTGCAAACGACAACATGTCACTTTAAAGATATGAAAGGGTTTATCCACCCTGTAACCTATTATCATTGAAAATATCTATCGTTCATATCTACTGGTCAACTATGAAGCCATCCTTGTGCACCCTCATGGTCATGGGCTGCACTAGCGCTGGCCTAATCTCGGTAGCATTATCAAGAAGCTTGATTCCTAGCCCAGGCCCCTGAGGAATGTCCACGAATCCATCATGGACGGCAGGAACATGGTCGACAATATCGTGACCAAGATGCTTATCGGTCGAGTGAAAAACACCCGCCTCGAAGCCTGTTGCGAACTCCTGGATGGAAAAGTTGGGGATGGATGCAGCGAGTTGCAAACAAGCCGCGAGGCCAATAGGCGAGAGCGGGTTATGAGGGACCACTTGAACTTGGTGGGCTTCTGCAATGGCTGCCACTTTCTTTGCACCTGTGATACCACCGCATAGCGCAAGGTCGACCCGTGCAAACTCGACGGCGTTGCGAGAGAGGAGCGCCTGGAACTCGTAGATGGTGCTGAATCTTTCTCCGGTCGCGATGGGGACCGAGATGCGATCAGCGACTCTGGCCATTGCGTCGGGATTCTCAGGGCGGATGGGGTCCTCGACGAACATGGGGCGCAGATGCTCAATGGCATTAGAGAAGGTGATGGCCTCGGCCGGGGTGAGTCTACGATGGAGCTCGACGAGCAAGTCGACGTCATCTCCAACAGCAGCTCGCATCTTCTCGACGTTGGCAATTGCGTCGTTCATCTTCTTGACGTGCGGCTTGAAGTAGACTTGGTCAACACCCTCATCCAGAAATGGGTTGATGTGTCCAAAGGCCGTGAACCCAGCTGCCTTCTTCTTCTTGCATTCCTCAACCACCAGATCGATCGTCTTTTCGTATATATGGCAGTAGACCCTCGCCTTGTCACGGCACATGCCTCCCAAAAGCTCATAGATGGGAACGTTCAAGGCACGTCCCTTGATGTCCCACAAGGCGATGTCGATGGCCGAGATAGCAGCATTGATGGCTGTGCCCTGAAAGTAGCTGAAGCGATGCATAGCGTTCCAATGGTGTTCTATAGGAAATGCATCTTTGCCGATGAGATACTCGGCAAATCGCTCGATGGCTGTGCCTGCGGCAGCGATATGTCCCCAGTTTCCAGCTTCGCCATAGCCAACGATTCCCTGGTCGGTTTCGATTCGCACGAACATGAACTGACCGACGTGAAGTGGGACAACAGATTTGATGATTTGAACAGGCATCTAAGAATATTGTTAGACCTTGCTCTTCCATAACTTGCGCAACGTGCGTACCTTGACTTCTTTGGTATTTGGTTGTCTTTGGCGTTTCTAAAGCTAGTGTTTGTTTGTCAATCTTATAACATCCATATGAGCCACAGAGGGTGCTCATGTCACTGCTGGAAAGATTTTGCGCCCATCGGACAACCAAACGATGTCGGATGCTTTAGAACCGCGGTTGGTGGAGGCCTTGTGCTGCCACCGGCTCGGCTGTCAGTATCCCACCGGCTTGTGGGCCCTACCCCTTTGCCCGTCTATGTTCAGCAGATGGCACGGCGCCAGAGTGGGATACAAATGGCATACAAAGATTACTGGGGATGGATTCAATGAATCTGCTATAGTTTCTGCTAAAAGACCTAGCAGCCTTCTTTGGTATACATTCAGAGTTACATACATTACTGTTGAATCTGTAGATGTTAACAGATATGGCAACGTCCTTGAATATTGAAGACGACTTGTATTGGCTTCCATCGCCAGCCTCTGTATCAAGATGCAAAACAGTCAAGTATTTACAGGTTGGCATTGTTGGTGCAGGCATAGGAGGGTTAATGGCTGCCGTTGTGTTGCTTGACGCTGGGCATGACGTTGAGGTGCGTCTCTTGGAATGCGGAATGCCACCGCCAATACTTCCTATGACCTAAGCTAAGGTCATCATCAGATTTACGAGAGGTCTCAGTTCAAGAATGAAGTCGGAGCGGCCATCATGGCACCACCCAACTCTACACGTATTCTAGCTCACTATGGAGTCGATATGCAACGTTTGCAAGCCACGGCAGCCGAGAATGTACAGCACCCAGGCAAATCTTTGTCGTGTCTCATATATACTAACATAAGATCCTAGATCATCCTCTACCCCGATTCCTCTAATCTGGACAAGAACATGACTATGCCAATTACCCATTGTGACACAAAGTACAAGGCACCATTTTATTTCTTTCACCGCGTTGACTTACACCATGAGCTGAGAAAGCTCGCTACTGAACCTACCCCGACCCGATCACGAGTAGCACGAATCCATCTCGCAACAGCAGTTTCGCGCGTTGAACTCGACGGTACATTAACGTTTGAAGACAACACAACGGTCAAAAAGGACCTGATTGTCGCTGCGGACGGTATACGGGTATGTATCATATCTGATCTGGCGCCGATGCAGACTGACTGACACCAAGACCTGTGACAGGCTTCTTTTCTCCAGACCATACTTGGTCATAAGTTCGAGGCTGAACACAAAATGTCCATGCTTCGATTTATGGTTCCTACGGAGGAGCTCGAAATGGATACGGAAACTCTAGGCCTATTCAAGGACGGCTATTCTTCAGCCAGGATAGTCTACCATAGGGACAAGAGCGCGGTGTTTTATGGCTGTCGGAAGTCAGTATTATTTATGCCCATACATTCACAACTCACAATCTAATAATCAATAGTGGCAGCCTACAAAACGTTGGGATTCTGTACACCGGAGACGATACTCTTCAACCTGATTCTCGTACGTAATTGAGCTTACATAGCCACGCGAAATGACACTTACTGCCAGTATTGTAGGAAACGGAGCATTCTCAACGGATGCTTTATATGAGAGGGTCGTTGGCGACTTTCCTTCCGTGATTCGCTCGATCTGCAGGTATCTCAATGCAGTCTGTGAGGTCGTAAGGCGCACCAGACTGACGTGTTTAATTCAGACGGGAACGCATAGTCGGCCAATGGCCACTGTACGCTAGGCAGCCGCTCGAAAGCTATGCCCACGGTCGAATCGTCGTGATTGGAGACGCCGCCCATCCGATGCCTCCAAGTAAGTCCCAACCCATGCCCGTGTTGGCCATGTGCTAATTGACTCCCGCAGCCCGAGCTCAAGGAGCCTCCATGGCAATCGAGGACGCAGCCGCTCTAGGCGTTCTCCTTTCTGACCTAGACTCTGAAGATGATATATCTCCAAGACTAGAACTGTTTAGCAAGGTCCGCGGTCCTCGCGTCGCGTCTACGCAGGTAATTTCGTCGATGCACCAGTGGGATCCCGCCAAGGTCAGGGAAAGCGAGAAGCTATTTTTCAACGGCAAGATTCCACGTAAGTTACCAATAGGTTACTAGGTCTGCAGGTTTTCTAACAAGTGGTGCCAAGGAACTGAACTAGATCTGGAAGAATACAGCTATACTAACAACGTCATGCGTGACGCTTAGCAGCTAAAGGAGCAGTAGCAGTAGCAGATCAGCTTGGCTTGTTACGATAATGATGACAGTATCCTTATTTATTCGTCGTAATTCTCTTGAAACCTGTGTTTCGATACGATTCTGGCCGGCCAATATCTCTGAACCTCTTGTTGCCTACCCGCAGCTTAGGGCTCCCTTGCGGGATGTGGAGAAGATCGATTGTGGAGAGCCGCACCGTAACCGCCTTTGCTCACTTTAGTTGAAACTTGTCCATGCCCTGAATAAAAGTCCTAATACGACACGAAGATAATAAATGGCCGCTCACTCATCTCATTTCCAATCTAGACGCAGCCATGGCACGGATTCTGATTGTTGGTGCTGGCAGCATCGGCATCGTTTATTCTGTCCTCTTTACTCGTGCCGGCGCTGACGTTGTATGTGTCTGCCGCTCCAACTATGAGGAGGCAAAAGCGTCTGGCCTGAGTCTCAAGTCTCAATTATTTGGCAATCAGACTATACATCCAGTTGTAGTGTCATCTGTCGACGAAGCAGCCCGGGCTTCAGACAAGCCCTTCGACTACGTTGTTGTTACTACCAAATCATTCCCTGGAACCCAACTACAAAGCGTCCAAAGCCTTAAGCCCGTGCTCGATAACACCACCACTTCAGTTGTCCTTCTACAGAATGGGACGATGATAGAGAAAGACTATCACGAAGAGTACCCTGAGACCCAACTCATCTCAGGCGTGGTATACATGCCCACCTCCCGGACTTCCCCAACTTCCGTGAAGCACACCGAGGTTGAGAGACTCTACTTGGGGCCATCGCCTTTTGGAGAAAAGCACGATCTTGCGAAAGGGGTATCAACTCTTCTCCGAGCTGGCGGAGCGACCGTAACCGACTGCGACGACATCCAGGGGGGGCGTTGGAGGAAGATGGTGGCCAATGGGACTTGGAACCCACTCTGTGCATTATCTCGCTGTCGCGACCTGCAACTGCTGGCGGCATCTACTCTGACTTTGCAGGTCGTCAACGATATTATGCGTGAAATTTGCGCCGTTGCCGCGGCTTGTGGGTATTCGAAATATGCAAATGAGGAGGCAATTGCCTTCCAGATGAGTCGATCTCGTGCGCGAGATTACCCTGGGGTAGAGCCGAGCATGATGGCAGATATGAATGCAGGAAGAGAGATGGAGGTCGAAGCAATACTTGGTGGTATTATAAAATATGCTCAAGAGTACAATATAACAGTACCAAGGCTAGAAACTGTTTATATTCTTCTAGTAGGGCTTAATAGTTTGTTTAAGAAATAAAATTGATTTTATTATTCTAGCTATTACTCTTTAAGCCCTGGCCGCGCTTTGACGTTGGCTACAGACCGTCATCGAACTCATTACAGCCTATTGGCCACGAGCCGCCGTCATAGGCTTCCCTGTAGGGTTTGCCGCATTGACCCTTATAAATCTAAGGGGAATTGGGGAGATAGCCAATTGGTATGAGTGAAAATTAAGGGCAAAGAATAGAATAGTTAATGTCTGTGCTGGTGTATTGGGGGATAGTATACAGTACTGCGGATATGAGAAAATGACCTGGAAGTGACTTATACAAAGCTTTTGCTGGGTTAAGACAATACAATTATATATAAAGCCATTGCCCTACTATGAATTCCTCTCTCAGCAACAATATGCAGCAAAATGTTCCTTAAATAAACCAGCACAGACATTATTTCTATCGTTTGCTTTTATCTCCTATTTTGTAAAGTCGGCACTAATCCCGTTTATTCGTCAGACTCTCGATAGTTAGGCTACTGTATATGGATTATTGGGCCTCATAATCTAATATTCCTTATGATTATTACTCTTGAAGCCACTCGTCACCTTTCACTATTGGCTGCAGACTGTCATTGAACTCATAGACAATAGGTGTCCCTGTGGGGATATTCAGCTCCACAACCTCTTCATCTCCCAAACCATCAATGATCTTTACTAGTGCACGAAGCGAATTCCCATGAGCCGCAACAAGCACAGCTTTTCCAGACTTCAGGTCAGGAATGATGCGCTCCTTCCAATACGGTTCCACGCGTGCCACTACATCTTTCAACGATTCTGTTCTTGGCGGTTGGATGGATTGGTCCTGTGATCGCGCATGCGCCTGCTGCTTCTGGTAGGTCTCATCAGACATTGGCGGCGGCTGGACATCATAAGAACGTCGCCATAATTTGACCTGCTCATCACCGTATTTCTCTGCCGTGGTCTGTTTATTGAGACCTTGTAATGCACCATAGTGGCGCTCATTGAGTCTCCAGCTTTTCGTTACGGGAATCCAGTGGCGGTCAGCCGAATCGAGTGCAATGTTGTTTGTTGTGATTGCACGTCGCAGTAGCGAGGTATGGCTCAAGTCTGGTAGGTGATTGTGTCTCTTCAAGAGTGCTCCAGCCCGAGTCGCTTCAGCGCGACCGTTCTCAGTAATACCCACGTCTTCCCATCCAGTGAACAGGTTCTTCTCATTCCAGGTACTTTGACCATGTCGGAGAAGTATTAATTTGAAAGTCATTGTGATTATGGTATTTGTTCCGCTGGGAGTTTGGCGTAAAGTAAGCGCCGTTTTATAGGCGCTTGAGAGCCCCGTGGTATGTGCAACCTGACACATTGATGAACATCCGAGAGTTCCGAATAGCATACCCACGTCACCGATTTCGTGAGTGCGACGACTCCAATTGTCCAATTGGAGATCACTCAGATGTCTTACGGGTCTGGCCTTGGAACTCTTTGCCGCGGAAATACAACTTCAAAATCCTGCGCAGTTATATATCATTATATCCAGCCTTGCATATCTAAACAGAAACCAGCGATTGCTTTCCTTAGATTACACCGACGCCTTTCGGAACTCCAAGTTCGGTGAGCGAATTTGTCAGACCAAGCTTCACCCAATTCTCAATCTCCTTCTCGGTAGCTACGGCAATTACCCCTAACATACCTAAAGTATTCACGCCGGCCTCCTTATTGACAGCCGCTTTACGACGAGGGATGACCACTATCCAGCGGGAGGTGAAAGCAACATTGTGCGGGCACGCCTGTCCATCTGGTACATCCTTTCCCGTGCTAGTCTTCCAAGCTTCCGTTGCCTGCTGGAGAAGCTGTAGATAAATCTCGGTCACTTTCGAAGCTGCGGCGCTGTCTTGGAATCTGTGGTAGAACCATTCGAAAGGGACTTTTGGTTCCCTGGTGCTGTCTGAGTTCAGAAAGTCGACCGCAAACCCACTGGCGGGAAGAGGCATCAGCTGTACATGCTTGTATGTGCTCAAAAGCCGACAGTATTGAAAGGGCTTTTGTCTTCTAGTCGCATTCGATTAAATAGCTTGTGAAATTCTGGGTGCACTATGTCGATTGCACCTCAATCAGGTACAGCCATGAATGTTGTATTTACTAGCAACCCGTCTTTAACTCTTGCATCTCAATCTCTCGGCGCCAATGCCAACGCTAGCGATCTGGAATGCCAAGGGGACACGGACCCAAGGGCCAAGAAACGCCTGCAGAATAGGGTTGCCCAGCGAAGTTACCGTAAGGCTGAACCCGCAGTGATAGGCTTGGCTTGGCTTGCAATTGTTACTAACGAGCTGGAACATAGGGCGTCGTGTCAAGTCCCGTATTGCCGACCTGCAAAAGAAGGTGGCTCAGTATGAAGATGCAAATTCATCAAAAGAAGGTCCAGAGACTGGGGAGCAACCTGGTCTTCCTGAAGCTTCTGTGCATCAACGTATATCATATACGTCGCCCGAAACAAGCAACCGGGGGTCGACTAAGGGCTTGCCTGAAGTTCTTGGCTCCCGTTCAAACCGGGACAGGAGCCAAGAGAGTTCTACTCACAAGGGTTCGGATTATATAATCTCCCCGGCAAGTTCTCTCGCTCCTGGGAACGGAATCTCAGGCCCTCCTGTGCCCAAAGCAGTAAGGTCTTATCAACAAGTTGGACCAGGCCGCGAGATGCAGCAAATTGGTCGTTCAAGCCTCGTGACCGAGCCTCATGAAGCCAATGGATATCTCCATCAAGCGCATTTTGACGATCTTACGGTAAACCAGAATACCAGTTCAGCCACATTGCAGTCCTTACCTACATCGACTTTTGATACGGCTGCATCTCATCCCCCATTCATCACTGATGACCTTGAGGCAGAATTGGATCTTGGATGGATGATAGCAAACACAGATTTGGAGGGACAAAAGTCATGCTCCTGCGATAAATCACCAGACCAAATTCCAAGGTCCTCTTCAACCAACTCCAGTTCACTAAAAGCACAATCATCCACCGCAAGACAACCAAGCTACGCCTCGTCTTCTAGATCACCAGCAACCGTTCCCGGAGAATCACTGAACGCAAGATTCCAGAATATCATGGAATGCGTTGGTGCAATGGGTTTCGAAAGCTTTGACGATCTAGTCACGTCATACTATGCCGATGAGTTTGAAGAAGCGTCCAAGCTCTTCCACGAACAGCGATTCAGCAGGATCAGAAGACTTCCTGGAGTTTTTGCGGAGATTCTGGAAGGTGCAAGAAAATGGGAGCCTTCGGAGCGTCGCGGTCTCGGTGAAGAGGTTCTCAGGGAGGCCGAAGCAGTTCTCATGCTTGAGAACAGCACAGCCTGGCAATCATTACAGTCAATCACTGATTTAGCTATTGCCAAGGACAATATCTCTACGGAGCAGGTATATCAGAATCTCAGTACAGTCCTACCAACGGAGGTAAGCACATGCGCCCTAACCCATGATTCTCTTGTGGTATATATATTAACACCAAGTTAGATGCCTAATCTATGGACCTTATTGATGGCCCTTGTAGCGTCCGACTCTCCAGCATGGCAGCGAGATTGTTCTGGCACAGCTCTGGCAATTACTTCACTATTGCATTTCACAGGTCGGATACCAAAAGCTAAAATGCTAGAACTGATAGGTCTTTGCATTTCATAGATTTAGATATTATCAAGATATCTGTATCTGTATCTCTATTCCAAAATAAAATTGACTAATGAATCCAAAGCAATTTGCTACTCGACATTGCCTGTATTTCTCTCCTTTGCACTCTGGTATTCCTTCTCTAATAGTTTCGCTTTCGCAAATTGCATTATCTGACCTAATGCTGTAGCATCAAATTCGGTGTGGACTTGTAGTGACCAAAGGCGTTTTGGAAGGAAGAGACCTTGTATGTGAGTACGATCCGTCGAGCCGAGATTCTGGAGTTGTCCCAGGTTCTGGTCTTTGACCTGCAACTGGTGACCTTCATTCAAACACTATGTTCACATAAGCGTTTGCATCTAAAGAAAGTCATTTTCACTTTGGGCATACAATAGAGTCTTAGCCAAACAGTGTTTTCCCGGTATCTGATAGCTGGATAGTTGTTGCAGAGAACTCATATCCCGAGCCACTGCATTCAACGGATAACCCGTAGGCCATTGCTAAAACCTTGTGACCGAAACAAAAGCCGACAAACTTCTGGGTAGATGTCGGTTCGACTTCCTTGTTGATATATTTCCGAAGCTTCACCAACCAAGGTTCCTGTCCTTCTGGGTTTGCCGCTGCATTCAAATTCCTCAATGCACGTTTCAGCAGTTCTTGTGGCCGTGACTTACGAGCACCAGTGATTATGATCACATCGTAATCTCCTAGCTTTGGATAGTCCATGGTATTCTTCACATCCCAGACATATATTTGTGTGCGTTCCCGCAAACGATGGTCCGACGTCAGCCATTTGGAAACAAGAGAGTCATAACCACCTCACGTTGACCTGTCCGGATTAATATGGTTATCGCACTCTAAGAGACTAATCATCAGAGATTTACCCCTTGTAAATGACCAGCAAGTGTTGCTGCGTGTTGTCCGGTTTCACGATTGAGTCATAGGCAGGCATTCCTCTTTTTACATGTAACGGAACTATCTGGCTATATAACTAGTCTCTAGCATATCAGTGACGTTTTTCGGACTGATGGGGCAAAACCACTATGCTTATGTTAGTGCGTCCCAGGCGTCGTATGTACTAGGGGGAGCCCCGTAAGAGTCATGATAAGCGTCATATGTTCTGCTGTCTGCGATTCACCAAGATACCTGATTTTTAATTCGCGCTTTACCTAATCGGTCGCATCTATGACAGCTTCTAATGGAGGAAAGTCTCGGGAAGGGAGTTTATTCTCCGACGTAGCTTCACACCCTCACTGTCAGGTATGTCCAAGTCTACTTTTCAACTCCCTGACTGTCACTTATGCCAGTAATTCCATGCCTGAACACTAAGAAGTGCAGTCTCGCCAAAATCAGGAAGACATACGATCTACCACAAGCACAATCATCCGAAGTCAGCTTCCTCCAAGTCTCCCTGGTGAACCATGGTAAACCCCACTGCGCTAATGCCCGCCAGGTCGGACAGCAGCAGTGTCTCGAGAGCTAACTTCTAAGACATACCGGTAATGATGATAACGATTATATGTATATTTAAAAGTCAAATGAGACAGGAGAGGAATAGTGGCTTAACGGAAGTGTTGTGTTCCGTGGTTTCTGCTTAGTTAAGGTCTCTAAAATGATTAGAGGGTAACAATCGGTAGTTGAGTTGTCAATGAGCAGCACACCAGGAGGATAGATATGCCGAGCTGTGGCTTAAAGTTACAGTTTGAGGATAGCGTAATGCAGATCGGCAGCAAGTATTGGAGCTAAATTTCCGGATGTGATTCTTTCCGTGATCTTAGACCAAAACGGTAAAGCGGCATCTGTGTCCGGATGAGGCTGTTTCCGAGACTAAGTATAGTTCCCTTGAAATTATTAATGTTGGTTGAATATAGTAGAGATATATGAGTCTGTATGTAGAATTTGTAAATTGTTCTCTCTGATGATCTATCTTGGTGTATAGGTTCCATTTTCAATATGCGTATGCAGTGGGATTCAGCAGAACTCCTTCCCCTTGGCAGTCAAAGAATTGGCCACAATAATGACGATAATGCCGAAAAAGGCTTGTGTGACGCACCACAAAGTCCTCCGACAATACCGCCCTCTGCCCATATTTCTTCAGAGGCAACATCAACCGTCAACGAAACCATCGACCCGCCCAGGACCTCAATTGAACGACCAGCAAAGCCCGTGCCGATACCGAACCCCGAAGTTACCAAGTCAATACGAGTAATAGATAAGTCAGTTAGTCGATGGGTACTATTCCATCTATGGTTCAATACATACCGGAAGCTGTTCCTCTTGTGCACTTCGCTAAACCTGACTGCGATGATATCGGCTGAACTTGGTCACTTCTCTTACGCCATACATAACTCTGGAGCAATGGTGCTTGGAAACCTTCTTTTCGCAGTACTTATGAGAAATGAATTATTCCTAAGAATGATATACACAATGGCTATCTACGGATTGCGTAGTGTATGTCAGGGACTCCTTTGGGATATCAAATTTATGCTAATGGAAAGACCTAGTGGGCTCCTCTAAGGATACGTTTGGCAGCAACCTCGACTTTACAACATATTGGAGGCCTTCACTCTGGATGCGGGCTATCAGCAGCTGTGTATGATTGCCTTATAAACTTACAGCTATTACTTCTAATGCAGGTTGGCAGTTGGTTTATCCTCAAAACTATACACATGATACGAAATCGAAGAATGCAGCGCAGCTCCGTTATTGCCACAGGTGCCATCACAAGTACACTGATCTGCATATCAGTTCTCAGTGCCTTCCCTTGGCTTCGCAAGTAGACTTTCCCTTAATGCCGTTATGATCCCAGGACGATGTTGACACGAGTTATGCAGTAACCATCACAATACTTTCGAGCGTTACCACCGCTTTGTCGGCTGGCTTGGTATAGCAGTAGGTACCCTCTGTTATGTAAGTGTTAATACTAATAAGTAGTAGATGACCTGGGTGTTTGTCATCCTAAGCAACCTCGACGACATTAATTGCAGGAAAGGGCAATCCGTTGTCAGCATTATTCTGGGTGGACAGGAACTATGGTTTGCTTTTTTTATTACAATACTGTACGTCTTTTCACTTCTCTTTCCAAATAACAGTAAGTAACTGTCATCAGTGTTGCCCTACCATGGGCCACACTTCGAGAGGTCTCAGTGCAAGTAGAAGTTGTAAGTATATAGCATCAGACCTTGCTCCTTTATAAGCTAATCATGCCAATATAGCCTTCGCCTAAACTTGCTATTATTCGATTCAACAGAGGCATGCAACAAGGGCTCGTTGGGAGGATAAGTCGTACTGCTGTTAAGGAATTCCATGCCTTTGGAATTATCAGCGAAGGCATTGAGTCTCCATACCACTATATGGTTTGTGGTGTCCAAGGCGACTTTACAAAAAGTATCCTCTTACATCCACCGACCACACTGTGGACAAGGGAGCTCAAGTTCAGTAAGATTAATTTCACCTTACTACTCACTTGCTTATACTTACAACACTAATAGCTGGCATTGGTCATGCCTCAGCTATGTACAAAAGGGGAATCAGGATCTGTACAGGAACAGGTATAGGAGCTGCGCTATCTACCTGCATTCAGAGTCCAGACTGGTATGTTCTAATATTATGGTAGAAATTAAGTAAAGTACTGATATTTATACATCAGGTTTCTTATCTGGATTGGCTCTGATCAAGACAAGGCCTTTGGTATAACAATATGCAACCTAATCCAGAGGCATATCGATCCTACGCGAATGATTTTGTGGGATACAAAAAAGGAGGGTCGGCGACCTGACACAATGCAGCTAATAAGGGAGACTTGGGAACGCTTTGAAGCTGAAGTTGTTTTCATTACGTCTAATAGAAAGGGTAACGATGAAATAATGCAAGGATGCTATATGGGTATGATTTTATTCCTTAATCTCTGTAAGGTTATTACTAATATTTTAAAGCTAATATACCAGCGTTTGGTACCCTCTGGGACTTTTAGTTAGTTAAAAACTTATATGAATTAATAATAGTATTATATATTTAATTATATATCTAATCCCCTTTACGGCACAAGTCAATCCTCTATTAACTTATCCACAAGCTCAATTGGTGATAGGAATGTTAGTTGTGAGACAACCTCGAGAGAACCCAGCTTGAATACATCTTCTTGTTAACTATTGTAAGTTAAGTGATTAGGAGAGACTTACCGTACTTGTCTGTAATAGCCAGATAAAGCTCTACAGTAGTTCTGTATACTGCAGCAGTTGCTGTAGGTAGAACCTATACAGGTCTTCCTATTCTTGGCACCACAGATTCAATCGGTTGTTACACCAGTAGCACTACATATACCAAACTTGGACTGGCATACTGTACTGCAATAATTCCCTAGGCCTTTGCAGTAGCTTTGGGCACTATAGCAATCGCCATAAGTCGACCCCTGGCACGTCTTGCCGTTCTTATTACAGGATCTATTAGTAGAAGTAGTACTGACAGCAGCATTGTAAATTTTAAATGCTGACTATTACTGGCATTCTTGAACTTGAAATCTTTTCTATAAAGGCCATATCTTAGTTATGCAGTAAACATAAATATAGATTTAATAGAAATATAAAGACTTAATCCTAGTCGTATTTCGGGTTAGGTGCCATTGAGGTGGTTGGGACAATAAAGTTTAGATATGCTCCTCCGACAGCAACGATGGGGTCAATCCATTTGAAGAAGAAAGTGTAGATTTTAATGGTCCTACTATCGGTAGTTGACATGATGCTTGGAGGAGTTGGGGATAGTTATTCAATTGGTGTTCAGAAACGGGAGAGGCTTTCTGAGTCTATGAATAAAGTGTTTGATTGTATACTTCTCTTGTAGCTTTTTCGAGATTCGGTGGCTTATGTATAATCAGCATTGTATAATATAAGGATGCCAGCTCAAGGAAAGCAGTGAATAGTCCGTCGGATTAATTATGGTGGTTTGGACATTTGGTAATTTTTAAAATTCCGTCCCTGTCACATTTTAGTTTAGCGCCGTGAAGGATTAAGGCAGCTGGGGCAGTGGCTGTATCCAGCTGTGACTAGTATGGTGATCGTGGTTATACCACCGGACGAGGGTACTATAAGAGTATTATAAAATAACGGTTATATAGACTAAGATGCCGAAATGCTGTTATGCTGAGCCACGGAAATCGAGCCTCTGCCTAGTGCGAACTTATGGTCTTTCTCCTTTGGCTCTGACTTGATGCTTTCCTTAGGCCTTCGCCCATTGAATACATTTGCAACATGGTCCTTCATATTATACCTTCAGAGAGTCAGTAAAGGGAGTACACTTCCGATTGTGAGGGTAACTTACAAGTTCATCTCATCGATTGTTAATTTGCCACCTTCAGTTGCAACATTGTACACCTTGGTGTTTGTGTTGCTAGAAAAGCCTGTTCACAATTGTCAGTATCCAAGTCTCAAGGTATTTATTGGCTCCAGATCTCTTACCAATGCGCTCGTTGATGTTCTCTCGGGCCCTTGCCGATGCAGCCTGGACCCTGGTAGCCCTTGGCTTGCGAACTTCCTCAAAGGCTTTGAGGGACTCGCGAATATCGCCGTTAAAGTGCTTCCTGCTGAATACAAGACCAATGGCGGCAGCATCTTCAATCGCCTGACAAGCACCCTGACTTTGATCTGGCATCATCTTGTATCTCTGTCAGTGCATGAGACGAAAAGGCAGAATGACATCATGACTTACCGGATGAGCAGCATCTCCCATAATACAGGCAACTCCCTCCGTCCAGTGATCGTAAGGCTCATGGAGCCACAGTCGCCACGGGCGGATCTCGTACCCAATCTCAAGATGCTTGAAGACCGACCGGTCCAAATCGGGGTATGGGCCGAGAAGCTCGTCTAGGGTGGCCTCTTGATCCCAGGTCTGTGCCTTGAGGTCGCCTGCCTCGCGCGGGAAGAAGCAATAGTAAGAGAGGAGCTTGCCTCCGTTGCAAGGAGACAGAACGATCTTGAAATGGGTGTTGTAACCTCCCCAATACTCCAGAGCGCTGTTCTGCGAGTAGTCGACTAAGCCAAGCTCGACAGCTTTTGCAGTGTCAACATTGGTATGCAGACATGTGCAAGTCGCTGGTTTGCGATCGGGCTTGATGCCAAAAACACTTCGGAGGGTGGATCCAATGCCATCGGCTCCAATGACTACATCGTGCTTCACCTTCTTGCCATTTGCAAAAGTTACTTCCCCACTCTCTACATCTACGTCAGTAGCCTATAATAAAGTACGGTGGTTAGTGACGCGGCTGTAATATCAGATAATGGTGTATCTGATGACTCACCTGGTGGTTCACAATGAGCTGGGCAGGGGGGCCTTCGCCTTCACCAAGGGCACTATCCATCAACATGCGATGCATATACTGGCGATGGAACATGTAATAGACCTGGATACTGTTATCAGTATTCATGTTTCGATCGAGGTTCACGGGCTGTGACTTACATATCCCCATCGTTCTTTATAGTCCTTGAGATCATAGACGCTGATGGGCTCACCAGTCTTCCAGTCACGGCTGATTAGCTTTCTGAGAATAACTGGATCACCAATCTCGATATTGACGTTCCATTCTTCTAGCCAGCGAGTGCCATTAGCAGCACACGAGATGGAGGCTCCAACCTCGCCGGCGAAATCGGCGCGTTCGTAAATGGTGACATTGTGGCCTTGGCGACGAAGAGAGGTAGCAACTGCTTGGCCTCCGATACCCCCTCCAATGACAGCCACGTCAAGTGCGCGCCAACCGTTTTGAGTCGACATTACTGTTTCGGAGTGTCTGGTGGCTCAAGTATTGGATTCACAGTTCAAACGGTAGGACGAAACAAAGATGCAGACAACCAGGCCTTTCTGGAGTTTCTACAAGAAAACAATTCGTGTATTCATACCATTGAAGCTTCAAATATCTCTTCTGGGCTACAGACATGCAGTATGCTCCCGATTATGCCCCGATTGCTGACCAAGAGCTATGAATCTCCAGCATACCGGCTCCTTTCCGTTCAAAGCCCGTTTACAAATACTCTTAATCTAGATGGTCCGAGACTTCAGGAAAGCCTCACGTAGCACCTTATCTAGTGTCGCCTATATGATAAGCAGCAACCAACAGCCGTACCCATCGAATGAACGTTGGGTGACTTCCCGATAACTCCCCGGCGGAATCTAAAGACTCTCGCGATACCCCTTGTAGTCATGGGGCTTTTCTGCATCCCAAATACGTGTCGTTTCCCGCCACCAGTGTCCTCGAAAGCTGCCGATGTACGACTGGTCTGACGTTACACTGCGGTCCCATTTTGCACATTTCAGCCCGCACCCGCACTGATAGGCTAGCCCCCGGATACAGCTTGTGGAGATGATTACCTTTGACGGTGTCAATCTAGGAAATATGATATCTAAACCCTCTGTCACTACCTCCGTGATTCGGAATGGTCCTTGCGACTGACCCACCGTTCCGCTGCCGTTCCGATAAGCGGGCTATTCCTATCCTGTCTTAGCTTATGGAGCCCCATGAAGTGAAACAGAATAGCAACCAATTAGAGAATTATCATTCCTGTAGGGTAGCGTTGCGATTTTGTTACCCCGATTTGTCACTAAACTGAGAGAACCTCACCAGATTCCGTAAATGGTTGGTGGTCTGGTAGAATCGTCTTTACGTCTAAATACATTATTGGGTTACTTGAGTGTCATTTTGATGGGTTATAACTACTATTTTTTTATGGACAAAACAAAACAAAATGTATTTAGATCATGACCGAGGTGTAAATTGAACACCACCGACAAATTATGCCTGAACAGTCAAGACCTCCTGCTAGTCCTTGAACAAACAATAAGGCAACCTTTTGATCCAAGCCCATCTTGCCAAACAATCACTTTATATGCATTCCCTCCACGACACTGGCTGCCACAACTGGCATCTTGAACTTCTTCCTACCGACAAAAGCAAAATGGACGGCTCCAAGTATGATCCAACCAGACATAACAGCCACCGAGTAGTTCATATTCTCGGGTGTTACAGGCAAAGAACCCGGGAATAGACTGAAGATGATAGAAACTGCCATCCAAATAATGGCAGCCAAGTTCAAGAAAATTCCGAGAACTTTCCCCAACTTGAAAGGGCCATAATCGGATGGCTGCAGCTTGCTTCGGCCCCAGACAAGCATGCATACAACAGGCATCAAGTAAGAAAGATACATTCCCGTAGCAGACATGGACAAGATGGCGTTGGGCGCTGTGGGATTAACCAAGTACAGCAAACCAAGAAGAAAATCGAGCACGAAGACCACAAGAACCGCATTGACTGGGATCTTAAGTCTGGGTTGGATATGCCCGATCCATGAGTGAAAAGGAGTAGCGTCATCGCGCGCAAAAGCCCACAAAGTCCGAGAAGCAGATGTCATGCCTGCGGCTGCTGCAGCAATTGCTGTCAAAGCTGACACGAGAACCATGAATGTAGTGCCGACGGCTGAATGAGTCGCATCGTAGTAGATCTGAATGAAGGGGAGTCTGTAGGGTGTAGCAAGAATGCGCTCAAGGGATCCCGCTGAGAAAAGCAACATCGTGACATAACCAACGCCCATAGCACCGTTGATGACGATACTTCCGATCATGGCAAGAGGCACATTGCGGCGAGGGTGCGGAAGTTCTTCAGCCATATGGCAAGCACCATCGTAGCCTAAGAATGGATATATGGAGCTGATCATGCCCACAATCCAAGCAACGCCATCGCTCCAATTCGTATTATTGAAGGTTCTAGTGAAGACATATTCGGATGTGTTCTTCTTGGACGTGACACCGAGCGCGATTAGAACGCCAAGGAGTCCAAATATATGAAGAGCGCCTATTGTTGTTAGAAACTGGGTAGCCAAGGGAAGAAAAGCGAGGGGGTATAGTGA
The DNA here is from genome assembly GCA_022627125.1 of Fusarium chuoi. Lineage (NCBI taxonomy): Eukaryota > Fungi > Ascomycota > Sordariomycetes > Hypocreales > Nectriaceae > Fusarium > Fusarium chuoi. Next base: position 459,666 of record JAJALE010000852.1, read on the forward strand.
GCATACCAGAGATAAAATTGGCCGTCGGCAGGACCTTCTCGCCGACAATGTTCAGCAACACACAGTAGATCAAGATGCCGATATAGATGAGGGTAGCGTGCCATCTCTCTGCTTGATAGGACGGATTGCTGAGGGAGATGAGACCTTGGACCATGAAGCTCGAATAGAAGCCAGCCGACGCAAGCAAAACAACCTGGCCGCCAATGGATATCCACCCTGTCATCCACGAAGCTGTCTTTCTGCCACGGTCCGGAGATAGAGCTGTGACCCAATGATATTGGCCTAAATAAATCTTCCGTCTTGTCGGTTCCAAAGACGTGAACGGGTTGCACTGGTAATTACTAACCACCAGATGTCGGATAGATTGAGGCGATCTCGGCAAGAGAGGCACCAATTGCGAGGGTGAATAAGAAGGAGAGGATACTGTCACGACTGTGAGTAGACTGACAGTCAATTCTACTCAAGGTTTAACCTTACAAGTTATACCAGAGGCATGGCGGGCCGCCGCTTGTCAAAGCCGCGGCGATGGAGGCTGAACAGGCCTCCCATGTGCCCATCAAGCAGAGACAGAGACCAAGAAGAGATGGTAGCGAGAAGCGTCGTTGGAGTTCGTCCTTGTAGCCGAGGTGGGCGAGCTCAACCGCATCAGTGTTCTTAGTTGCCACCCGTTCGGCGTCGGCCATAGAGTGAGATCTCTCCAAATGAAGATCGATCTTCTCCGATGCTACTGAGTCTTTTGTATCGGGCTCCATCTCTGAAAATAGCAGTGTGTAAGATATTAAGCTGTCATTTGAAGATGCTGAGAGCAAAGCTTGATTGTTCAAGAATAAAGAGATCTGTATGTGTGCAATGTATAGTATGTGTTTCTTATATCAACCATGCCGTCTCTGAACCATGAGTGACTGTATGGGACAGACAGGATTCGTAAGCTCAGCGTACGGGTTCCCCTCACCAGGTATATCATGTCATTTGGAGAGGATGGCGTCCAAGAGTTGAGCTAGCGCGACAACTGGTCAATATGGTGGCTATTGACGTTTAAGGTAGGCGGAACACGTCTCCGTGAGCACCCCGCATTTTCGGCTTGACCTTAGGACCAAGCTGACGGACTCTGCCATGGTGAGCGGAACCATTAGTCCGTGATCTGCGTCTAGCTGACACTGTAGACTTGTGGGTGATATCAGGCTCGGTTGAGCGGCGCTACATTGGTCAGGATCTCAAGAACACCATAAGCGGGATACGAAGGACTTGTTGTACTATCTAAACCTAATATAGCAACTGATTACAATTTACTCTCTGGCAGAAGGCGTCTGCTCGGAAGACGGTCTTTTGACCCAGGGACTAGGTGATCCAGGTCTCTTGTATTCACGTAACCAGGGTGAGCGTCCCGCAACAAGTCCGTCATTCCACAAAGCCTCATAGCGGTCTCTATCTCGTCCTTGATAACTACAAGACGAGTTAGCATCTACTCAAATTTTCCAGGATGGGGGAACGTACTGTTTATTGCATGCTCAACTCCTGCTTGGCCATAACCGAGAGAATACAAAAGTGGGCGGCCAAAGCCGACTGCTGAAGCGCCCAGACATATGGCTTTGACAACATCGGATCCCCGTCTAAACCCTCCATCAATAAGGACTCTCATACCTTGAAACACTTCCGGACAGACCCTATTCACTTCCAAGAGCGTTAGAATAGCAGGGGCTGCACCATCAGCAGCCCGTCCGCCATGATTACTGATGACGATGCCGTCGCAGCCTACAACCAGCGCCATCTGTGCATCGGATGCTCGCTGGACACCTTTGACGACGATTGGTATGTCTCCAAGAATGCTACGTAGCCACTTGATGTCATCCCAACAAACATTGGGGTCAATGAAAGACGAAGCAAGTCGCGCAAACCCGGCTCCTTTCTTGTCTCTTGTCTGTCCAGACCCCGAACTTGACGAGACTCGCTCATCCTCTTCCCGCTTCGATATCACGGGAACATCCACTGTTACAAAGAGAGCCTTGATCTTACCGGTAGCAATAGCGTCCCGAATGGCGGCCTCGGATTTTGATCGGTCTTTATTCACGTACAGCTGGAAGAACGCGTGCTTCTCCGTAGCTTCCAAGATCTCTAGATGAGGATATGATGATGGGGTAGCAAAACATTGGACTATGCCTGTTTTCGCTGCTGCCCGCGCCAGTGTGATCTCGCCTTCAGCGCCTCCGAGCTTGGACCCTCCTGTGGGCGAGATGTATATGGGGAAAGAAAGGTCACATCCGAATAATCTCTGACGAGTATTTATCCGCTCGACTTTCCTCATTATTTCTGGTTGGAGCCAAATCCGATTGAGAAATGTATTATTTGCATCGCGCGTGATGTTGTCGTTGGAGCCGGTGTGAATAACTGCCCAAGGCTTAGTGGCGAGGAACCTTTCCGCTACTCGCTCGAAGTCGTTCAGGTTGATGATTTCGCTCAGATCAGGCTTGGACTTGGGTTCAGATACAATATCAACAGCAGCGTCAACATTGGAATTTGCATCCTTCTCCTGGTCTTTCCATGCCTCATCAATTGTCGCAGTGTCCAGCATGCCTATGTAGCAGGTTGTGGGTAAAGATTTCTTGATCAAGGACGGGGAATGTATCTCGTTATACGGCGTGGAAGCATCTCGACCGGCGTGTTGATAAATGACTGTTGGGTTAACACTTGTTGTGACACAGAGGTTACGGTAGTAGGCTTACTCTCTTCCCCACCAGGATGTTCAGGCGCAAACTCGGTCATGTCGTATACCTCTCCGTTGACGACGATCCAGATATCCTCTTGTGTCCCATGTTGACGTATTTCCGCCACGCTCACCCTTTTAGCCATTATGATTATGTTTGGTTGAGATTTCTATAGCTTGACGGATCAGTACCTTGGAGAAGGTCTCTGGTCTTGCTAGTTGCTGGTCCCAGGAGGAACTGAGAGTTGGTGTGCGGACACACAAAATATGGTTTATACGTAATAGACGTCACTCCATTGGCTCACTCAAGCCTGGCTCAACCGTCCAGATGAGTAGCTGTTAATGGCTGAAGTCCTTCAAACTCGGCTCATGCACGGTGCACTCCCGTAAAGGAGCGGGCATCACAGTCCGTAGCGTAGTGTTAAACGATGCGGTAATGTACCCTGTTCAAGGCAGATGACCTATCTCCACAGTAGTTCCTCCGATTCAGTCTCCTAATTGAATACTGACGGGATTGATCAAGTTGGTGGAGGGAAACCTGACTTAGGAACGTTCCGATAGCCTCTGGCTGGCTATGGAAAACCCCAATGTAGCTTCCGAAGTGGATTTTCCTGCAAACGATGAAGGAGATGAGACGGCGGGGGGGTTACGATTAACGGTTTACGGAGAAACAAACGGGGAAGTAGTCGCGACAGTTCAATACAAATGTTCCTGTCGCTAACTCTGATATCGGGTATCCCACCACCGTATCATTGCCCCTACTTCAGTCATAATTCGTCTAATCTTGCCATCACACAAATCCAGCATCATGTCAGACGATCGCTTTTATACCACTACACCCAAATACTCTAAGAAGGTCCTGGTTCAAGGGGACCCAGATTATGAGAAATGTCGACGAATGAACCCCACTGCCCACAAGATTGAACGTTTTCCTGCTGAGATTCACATTCCCGAGACACCTGCTGAAGTGGCCAAGGCTCTTGCACGTGCAACCGAGCTTGGTGTACCTATTGGCGTTCGATCTTCGGGTCACATCTTCCATTTTCCTGCCCTTTGGCACGGTGGCATCCTCATAGATGCGGTCAATCTGAACCGCCGCATCGACTATGACCCGGTCAGCAAGGAGATCTGCTTCGGTCCCTCCTCCCGAGTCGAGGAACTGGCTGCCAAGCTAAAGGAAGTCAACCGTTTCTTCCCCCATGGCCACGCTCCTACTGTTGGATCAGCAGGCTTCATGCTGGCTGGTGGCCAAGGCTGGTTTGTTCGAGGCTGGGGCGCGACGAACCAAACATGGATCACCAAGATCGAGATGGTTGTTCCTGATGGCCGCACGCTCATCGCTAGCCGTGCCGAGAACCAGGATCTCTTCTGGGCAGCTCGCGGTAGTGGCATGGGCTTCTTTGCTGTAGTCACGCGCTTCTGGGGTCGCACAATTGAGAGATCTACCATGTGGGAGAAGACCCTCAAGTTTGTGATCAACGATGACAACTACATGGCTTTGATGAGTTGGGCTATTGAGCGGGGCCGTGATACTCCCAAGTATGGCACCGATCTGAACCTGACCATCGACTACCGTGAGAAGTATGATCAGGCCTACACCACAGATGACGTTCCTCCCAACGCGACGCTTGTTCTCACTCTGAACAATCTTTGCTATACTGATACGCAAAGAGAAGCCCGCACTCTGCTCAGCGCATACGATAGGATCACCCCTGAGGTTGCTGACTTTCTCATCGAGTCAAAGCCTGTCCAGGTGCGAACATTTGAGGAGGTGTTCGCCCGCAAGCGTACTTTCCTAGGTAACGCCGGTCAAGAGCGCTGGTCTATCAACAGTATCATGAACGATCCAGATGTTCCTTTAGCCCGGGTAAGTGTATCTCCAGAAGCAAACGTGGTACAGAACACTAACCATTCTTGTCCAACTGCAGCTCCTCGAAGGCATCCGACCTGCCATGCTAAAGCTGCCGACCCGTACCTCTTCTGTCTTCATCTGCCACTGCGACATCAAGCCAGATGAGGACGACGCCTGCTTGAGCCTGCCACAAGATCTGTACATCTCAACACTCACTGGCTGGACCGACCCCAAGCTAGAGCCCGCCATCATGCAGCCCATGCGCGACTATTACAGACAGGCTTTCCCTGTTGCTGTGGGCCAATACATCACCGATATCGATATCAACTGTGAAGATGCCAATGTGAGCAGTTCCAATCACCCAAGTTCGATCATTTGCTGACGTGTTGTTCTCTTCTTATAGTCCAAGGTCATGAGTGATACTGCACTGGCCAAATTCCTTCGTATTCGTGAGAAATACGACCCCAAGGAGCTGTTTCCTACCTACAAGGCCTTTGTCAAGACGTCGGAGAAGATTAACAAGCTGCAAAACAAGTCAAGACTGTAGAGTGTAGACTATAGGGAGGTGAATTTACTATAGCCTCTTGCAATAAAGGTGTGATATTTCCTGATTTTCGGCACATTCTTGAAGCTGGGCTAGCCTGGATCTACTTGACTGCGTATTTTGGATATCATTGTGAGTCCCTGGTCACACCAATGCCACATCACCGTATGTAAAACAAACCCAACATGCATTCTCTCGTGTCAATCAGAACTTACAGGCAGACACCATGTGACGTACCACGTCTTCACTGCGAGCCTCCATTCAACATTGCGCATCAATATCAGCGGCTTGCGAATGTGTTGATAAGATGTTTAACTCGCAGCGATCCAGACTTCGTGTTGCAAATATTCTCATGGTCTCACTACATAAGCTAGTGTCGGATTGTGCGAACACAAATACATCTGTATATTTCCAAGATGTTCTACCTAGACCCTTATCTTATGACTGCACAGTGAAGCCCATTGCCTCCCATCCTGTCCGCACCTTGTTTTTAATGTCCTCCGGGTACGACTTATTGAAGCTACACTCCCTAAAGTTTCTCTTCCCCTGATACTCAATCGGCATCAAACAGTCTGAAATAACCTTGCCGCCCTGAGTTGGATTGCCGTGTGGTCCGTGAGACATGTACGGCGTAATTGGGTGGCCTCTAACCTCCTCGAACAAAGCCTCGTCCTTGCCAGGGCGACATCGAGTGACTAAAGCCCACATGACATCATTCCAGTCAAAAACGTCAACATCGTCTCCAACTAAGATGATACGGTTAACAAGCATACAGCTCTTGTCTTTGAATGCAAGGTCGCCTATTCTCTTGCACAGTTCGGCCGAACCGGTTTCCATGTCTCCCAGTTTCTCTGTGTCAACTTGTAGCGCACACCATGTGGCGTATGTCTCGAGGGGACAATTGGCCTCTTTGATCGGAAGTCCTTCGCGCTGTAACAGCTCGAGAAGTTCGGCAGATGCAAGTGCTGCCGTTGTGTGCTGTAGGGTGTCGCAGGTTAGTAAAGTCATACGGAATAGAATACTGGCTAGAGGGAGGGGTCTCACCGATTCATCTGTGATACGGCCTGGAACTGACACAGGCATGATAGCATCATTACGGTATGTGATGGCGTTGACAGTGAAGAGAGGCTGCATGCGTCGATCCCCCTCGAAGATGACTCCCATGTAATCCTCAAAGGGACCTTCATACGCCTTGTCTATCAGCGAAAGTGTACCCTCGAAGACAATCTCGGAGTTGGCAGGGACAAGGAGATTATTAAGCTCGCATTTGACAAGATCAAGGGGCTTGCCGACTAATGCTCCAACATATTCAGCTTCAGAAACACCCTCTGGTACTGGCATGGCAGCTGCCAATGATGCAGCCGGGGGAACACCAAAGGCCAAGGCCCAGGGAACTTCCTTTTTGCCCGCTGTCAACCAGGCATCGCGGATCATAGAATTGTGCTGGCCGCCTCCGACAAGGCAGACTATGCGATTCTGATCGTAGACCATTCCGCGGAAGATTGACCAGTTCGTCCAACTTCCATCAGGCATTTGAAGGACATGTACACCATATGTTTGGATGTACTTGCCTCCATCGCCAGTGTGAAGATAAGGCACCGGTAGAGTGGTAAGATCAACCTTGTCTCCCATAATCTTGTTGTCCTTGCAAGGACCCGATGGGAGTACATTGGGAGGCAGAACTTTAGCCCTCTTACCCGATTGCCACCTGTGGCATATCTCCTTCCAACTGGCAGTAGGCTCCAAGCCAATACTTCTAGCTATTCGGCCATATCTGTCCTTCTCGTTCGGCCGAAGACTGGCTGCGTTGCCCGCGACGCGCCACAGGCCGTCACGCGCACCCTTTATGTTGTTGAAGAGAGGGGCCTTGTCGTTGACTTCACTGACACGTCGGATAATTGCGCCGAGTTCTAGATGAGGGTCAACTTCGGTGTTGATTTCAACTAAATCGTTGTCGTGGCGTAGGACATCTAGGAATTTGCGATAGTCGAGTTGCGCCTCTTGGGGGTCTGGCCCAGGGGCATTTTGAGATGTGCTGTATCTTTTGCTGGATGGCAGAGCGCCAGAGATACGTCCTCGCTCCATTAGACTTTTGGTCAGGCCTCTTGGAGACAGCAGCCGCAGTTTACTCGGTGCTTGTAACATTGCGCTCAGAAGGACAGTTTGATGTCGGGATAATCAATTGCTCAGAAGCATCCAATCACCCTTCAATTGGTAACATTATCATCCATTTGAATGACATCGCCGTCGCCTCCATCACTCGCCCAAGCCGTCCGTCTAGTTACAGCGGATGTTTAGCACTGAAGTCTAGCGGCCGAACGCTAATTTAGGAACCAGTTCGGGCACTACGGAATCCTCCGAAGAGGGCACAATCGCTAGAGCGCGCCACTGGAATTGAGAACGCCAGCGGCCGACTCAACGCGTCAGGATCATTCCTTGGGTTCTTCACGAATATCGGCCGTTCAGTTCTAGGTACCTTTGAGGCACGCACCGCGAAGGGCGATATTATGCGGAATCAAGACGCCTTTAGTACAATTTCTCGATTGCCACGCCATACATAGTTGTTAACGGCTCCTGGCAGTCCTTCATGCAAGTCATCTCCGCTTCTATTATCAATTTAATTCTGATCCAACTATGAGGATACCTACTCAGTTCCGGCGCATTCATTCGCCTTCGAAGCTATTATCTGCTCGTGGGTTACAGTATCAACAACGTCAGAGCCCTCTTTCCCCTCACCCAAAGCAAACATCCGGGCGCAGTTTCACTTTTCCAAGCAAACCGTTGAACCCATCGCCAACTTTCATCTCATCCTCTATTCATCAAGCGCCATCTCGCCCTCGTCGCATTGTTGTAGGGATCACTGGGGCCACAGGAGCACCATACGCCATCGCTTTGCTGAGACTTCTGCGTCAACTTGGCATAGAGACGCACGTTGTCATTAGCAAATGGGCGCTAGCGACGCTGAAGTACGAGACAACCATGACTGAAGAGCAGATCCGTTCACTGGCATATGCCAATTACACTGCAAGAGACGTTTCAGCCCCCATCGCATCAGGTTCATTCCAGCACGACGGTATGGTCATTGTCCCCTGCAGTATGAAGACACTCGCAGCTGTAAGAAGCGGCTACTGTGATGACCTGATCTCCCGGGCGGCAGATGTGACCTTGAAGGAGAACAGGAGATTACTCATGGCTGTGCGAGAGACGCCGTTGAGTGATGTCCACTTGGACAACATGCTGTTCCTACGGCGAGCTGGGGCTATCATATTTCCGCCTGTTCCTGCCTTCTACACCAATCCTGATAGTCTGGAGGATGTAGTTGACCAGAGCGTGGGACGCATGTTAGACTTGATGGGAATTCACACAGATGGATTTGAGAGATGGGACGGATTCAAGCAGAACAAGTCAGTAGTAAGACTAGTGCAGGCCAATAAAGCATCTCATGCCTAATTCCATTCATAATCTACTTGTTCAAGACTGCCACAGAAGTGAACCCGGACTAAGAGTAGGCCATTTGTCCATAGACATTGGAAACTGGCCAGATCCAAACCAGGGCATTGAGTCAGAGGAAGCTGGAGAATTGATAGCAAATGGCAAGTCGTTCTCCATGTCCAAGAATGCTGAGTCAAGCAGCTCCTCGTTTACCCTCGAAATTCTCATTGACTGAGTCTCTTGTGATGCGGGGATGTTCACCGATGCATTCCCGTTTTGCTGCATGCTCTGACCTGCCACGACCGTGCCTGTGCACTGCTGATTCTGACCTTCTTGTACGGGGTACTCATCAGAACGTAAAACACCCATTTGCACCAGCAAGTCCCTCATGCCCCCAAGACGTCTTTGCAATCTCCTCGCAGCTCGCGAGGACTTGCTGTATGTACTTGACAGTAGGTACGCGTTCTCGAAGTTCCTCTTTGCCTGTTCGAAGAAGTTGCTAGGTAGAGCATTGTTGACGTTGTCACGGTTTCCCTGAACATATGCCAGCATGAGGAACAGCAACGCACAGCCCGCAGCGAGTATGTGCTGAAACGGTGGGTGTTGTTTCTGATAGACATCAGTGTACCGGTTAAGCCGCGTCAGCGTGTCAACGATGCAGTTCACCAACTCGACGCCGGGCTCAATGCTACGTTGACTGACGGCACTTGGCACGTTTGGGAAGAAAAAGGGTCGAAGAATGATTCCGCGAACGGCGTGGGCACGGAGATGTAGGAGTATGGCCCAAGCTGGAGGAATCGTCGCATTCGCATGTTCCATATTCTGCAGTGGTCCAAAGTCAAACTTGCCCACCGACTTCTTTCGCCATTGCTCGATTTGAAAGTTCATAAATTCAAAGTCATCATTGTCTTTACAGAATTTTCCCTTGGCGCCTCGTATTATCGGCTCGCTGAATTTGTCGCTGATGGCAGTGAAGGCTGTCATGGCCATTAGGTAGGGGTTTTTGAGCTACAGGCCACATCAGTTAGTCAGTCAGTCTAGTGATTGACAAGGAATGATCACTTACCCTTTGTCGCAACTCAGTGTCAAATTCCCAGTTACTGAAGTTTATCGGCAATCCTGTAGATGCGCTCCATTGCCGGTCGAGAACCTGAATTGTGCTGACAATGATAGCATGTTCTTCAAGATCGGCATCCGTTTTCACAACATGTCTTAACACGTCGGTGTTATGCAGGCCAGACTCCATAGAGGTCCGACCAGCAAGTCCGCACATACGCCAGGCATACCGGGGCATATTCTTATAGTAGTGAAGTAGTCCTACTAAAAGAATAATTACTATATGCTTTATGGTTGGCATTGGGGACACAATCTTTGCGTTGATGAGTTCCCTGCAACTCAGGTAAAGAGTGTCAGCAATTCGCGATGACTCGGATCCAGGTATCGTTGACTCTACACAAAGAGACACAGCAATAGCAAGATTGGCGACAATGAGATCCTCTTCATCCACAGCTGACAGAATGCAGTTATTCGACGAGGTTTGCTTGGAATACCAATATTCCACCGTTTTGACGAGCGACGGGGCATCAACAATGGGATGGTACTCGCATATCGTCTCTTGAAAAACGATGAGAAGAGAGTTGGCCTCCCTGGAGCTAAGGATGTTTCTAAAGAGCAGTAATCTCTGCTGTCGTGGCAGTGACGATATCTGCAGCTGAGTAGGTCGGTTAAGGTTCCCAAATTGATCTATCTCCACATCCTCATCATCATCAGATTGGTTCTCTTCGATGCTGACAGGAAGTGGCTTCTCCGCCTTGGAAGTGGCATGGTTCAATAACTTGCTCTGGGCAAGGTTGAAGCTATAATCTGGGCTTGTTGGCCCGTAGAACTTACTGTTCCGGCGAGCTTCCTTGGTCCCGGCGACAGGAGGTGTTATTAAAGACTGAGACACTTGAAGATCCGGATCTACCAGCGTCTGGCTCGATGCCGTGTAAAGAGACTGAGGAGGCATGTTTTTCTCCGTATTGTTTTGCCTCACTTGTGCCGCCAGAGATTCAACTTGTTGTTGGAGATTTGCTAAAAGACTTCCTAGCGATGCCGTCTGATTTCTGCTGCAAACTTCAGTAAAACAAAGGCCAACCCTTTCAACCTCACAGGTGTCTCTTACGTATCCCTGTATGGTTGCTGTTGCTGTTCTTGCGAAAGATGAGGCTCAAGCTGCCGCCTCATCTCGTCATCCTGCAGCTGAGCCGGATTCGCATCACGCCAATCGTTGGTTGGCAGGGTATACACGCACTGCTGATTGCGACCGACGCAGTGTTCGCAGGGATATCTGCCGCTGCATCGGCCTTTGCGCTTACGGCATGCGTCGCAGGCTCGTGTGGCATATCGCACTCTCTTCTTTCCTGTGCTTTCGCTGTCGCCTTTTGAAGCTGCTAACCGTTTGGCTGACTGGTTTTGACTCATGTTGGTTTGACAGCAATGGCAGTGAGCAGCAGACCACTGGAAAGATTAGGTAGTGGTAACGAGACAAAGCAGGAAGATTGATCCAGGGAAGGAAAATTAATCACAAAGCCTAGCCAGAATTTGATACGGCAAACAGTGGCGCAAGCAAGACAATTGCACTACAAGCGATCTTTATACTAAAGTGAGTCTGGCTGCAGCTCATAAACCGTTAGATACGAAACTTCATACGGAGTACATCTCACATGGGTCTCGAATATTACTAGACTACCTATAATGCTATACTACCATTGGTTAAACCAGCAATGTTCAGCGGTAGTAACAGTGGATCTATGACTAGAACACTAACACTCGACCACAATGAGATTCGTACTCTACACTAAATTGCCAAAACGCGGGGAAAAAGTGGCCCTTGAACCTACTGACCTTAGCTGGCTGTGGGAAGCAAGGGGTGAAGATAAGGGATCCCACGACTCAGATAACTAATCAGAGACCAATGGTTGAGTTAATCCACTGGATGTGACCCCCCCAAAGATAAACAAAGTTCAGGGCAACGAGAATAGCCGAGCCGCAGCCTTTGGGCTGCATCTAATCTTGTGACTTGCCAGAAGAGCTAACTCAAGGGCCTTTTTGGATAAGTACTACCTGATATCATTCATCTATTTAATTAGGGTCCATAATCATTGATCTCTTCTGCTAGGTAAGCTCTAACTTACGTAATGGTAATAACTTGAAGGGCTATCTGCAAATGCCGCTCATATCTATGCGCCTTGTTCGCTCTTGCAGATTAAGGAGATTGAGAATCACTGTGCTGCCCGTATGAACAAATGAGAGGCAGTTTCAAGCTACGGAAAGAAAGATCCACAATATTACCAATCTCAAGAGTTAGGGCCGGAAGAATGTCGGAATGATGTCGGAAACTAGTGGGGCACTGACGAAGGAAGCTAAAGCTCCACTGTTCCGGAACGCGCTTGCCTTTACGCGAGCTTGGCGAGGCAAGATAATGTCGATGAGGGACAGAAGACATAGGACGGGAGGAAAGCGAGGCAAGATGATCTTTTGACATTGCAAACGATAAAGCAGAGATTTACCTATTTGTCACTCTTATAGTTTGTACTACAGGTGTCTGGGTACAGAGTCCATGCCTGGTGCGCTTGAGCTGTGTCTAGCAGCTTTTTTGAATGTGATTATATTTTAACATGACAGTCTAGTGTTTACAATGTCTGGAGCTTGGTATCCATTCGCAACATTAAAGCCCGTGTATAATGAGTAGTCAATCTGTTAGATACTGGTTTTATTAGTTAATATATTATAATATCATTTACTTACATCCCAAGTGCTAGAGAAACTGTAGGGTAAGTTAAGATAAGACGATACTAAAAATAGTATACCTGTCGGGAAATCCATAGTCCGAGTTGGGGAGCTAATAAAAAGGCGCCTAAAAACTCAGGCTTACTTTATTGCAAATAGCTAGTCAATCACAGCTACCATTGTCTGTTACCCTTCCCCTAGATAATTACAGCTCAAGGCAGGCTGCAGTAGCTTTCTAGATCTGTAGTGATCATACTGCGCTCCCGTAACTCTCCTACTCCATCCAAGTTACTGTCTTGCAGTACAAAAACTCATCCAACCCTTGGTATCCGTTAAACCGACCAAAACCACTCTTCTTAACACCTCCATGCGGCAGAGCAAACTCATCATGCACTGTCATAGAATTGATATGCACTGCGCCCGAGTCTAGCTGCTCAGCGACACGGAAAGCAGTTCCCAGGTCTTCAGTATAGATCGATGCTGAAAGGCCATAGTCAGTGTCATTAGCTAGTTTGATAGCCTCGTCCTCTGTGTCAAAGGTGAACCACGAGACGCTTGGTCCAAACGACTCCTGGCGATATAAGTCCATTGACGTTGACATGTTGGTAAGTACAACGGGACGCATCTTGGTATCGACAGTATTGGCATCCAGGTCCGTGTTGAACATATCGAGAGGCTTTGCACCCTTAGAGATGGCATCCTTGACAAGAGCCCTGTTCTTCTTGGCGGCGGCAGACGTGATGAGAACTGGAGTGTCCTCCTGAGACCCAAACATTGCGTTGACTGTTTTAGCCAGGACATTTTGGAACTCAGTGGCGATGGAGGAGTGCACCAAGATACGTTCTGTAGCCATGCAAACTTGTCCAGCCTTGAATTGAGGTCAGCAGCCTGGCGAGATATGGAAGAGATGAAAGCTTTTAACCTACGTTAAAAAAGGCGCCCCTTGCACAGTTTTCGGCAGCCTTGGTAAGATCTGCATCCTTCAATACAATGGAGCTGGCCTTACCACCAAGTTCCATGACCACTGGCTTCAAGTGTTTGCCAGCAATGGATGAGATGATAGCACCGACGCCGCTACTTCCAGTAAAGTTGATTTTCTTCATGTCAGGATGACTCACAAGGCTCTCTATCACGCTAGGAGCTTCTTGTGCCCGGTGGAACACAAGGTTAAGGCAGCCATCAGGGAGACCAGCCTCACGCAACACATCAGCGATGGCCCAGTAGCAGGCTGGAGTCAGCTCCGCTCCCTTGAGAATGGCTGTGTTGCCGGTAGCCAGGGGAAACGTGATGGAACGTAGACCAAGGTGAAATGGTGCGTTCCTGCACGAGAGTCAGTTTACTAGCAACTCATATGCCAGAACACAGGCGAGGTAGGTACTTACCATGGGGCAATACCAAGGTTCACACCATAGGGCCTCTTGAGGATCATGGCACGCATCCCCTCATGAATGGACTCTGGAAGACTACCAGTAACAGCGCCGGCAATTCTTCCAGCAGTATCCTTCAAGCCCTCAATGGCAAGTCCAAGAATGAAATTTTGGAAATCAACGCCTGCTCCCATCTCCTGGTGTAGGTAGTGAAGCAGCTCCTCTCTTCGCTTCTCCATGATGTTGGCAGCTGACAGGAAGATATCGCGTCGGTGAGAGGGTTTAGTCTTGGACCAGGCAGGAAACGCCGCGTTTGCAGTAGAGACGGCTTCATCGATGTGATTTTGCGAAACGGCAGAACAGTTCCAGATTACCTCGTTGTTGAGCGGGCTTATGGCTTGGAAGGTCTTGTCTGTTACGATATCCTTGCCGTTGATGATGAGAGGAATGGTCTTGCTGGTGGAGAAGTTTCGTGACAAGGGGGACCTGGCTCTGCGCATCATGCGCCCTGATGTAAGGAAGCGATTCATGATATGTGAATTACAGGTAAAAATGGCTCTACTGAAGCACTTGTCAAGATCAACGTCAATCTCGTTCGCCTCGATGGTAAATTCGCTCAGATGATATGAAGTGGAGTGGAGAACCGCCATACGCCGTAGACTGTATACACGTATAAACGGCCATAATGGTCATACTCACATGTAATTATTCATAGGCGATTGGCAAACATGGGCGGCGCAGCTCCGATCCCTGGTGGAGGCCAGTCGGATCCTGGATACGTTAGCGTATCGGAATCCAGGACGGGCAAACGGCATGCATTAGCGTGAGCTACCCCGGAAATCTTAAGAGCGGCGCAGAGTTCGGAATTTAGCCGTTTGGGAGATGCATTCCTATCTCAGCGGCCTTGTCAATCTAGACCGGATGGTCGCTGGACTACCAGGGAGCCACCTCTCCCTGAATGTCGTTGTAGAGGGAAATGGACATGGCTTGGGCTCTTGGTGCATGCCCCTGGCCAAGTGTGACGGCTGCGGTCGTGGGACTAGCAGGGGATGGCATAACGAGTCGAATGGACCGTGGCATCTAGATACAGGCATCGATAGTGGCTAAAAGATTGGTTGAGGAGCGTCAGGCTAACTTGAAGTTCTAACTATCTTATCTCCTGGCATAAAGATCATCACAACCGTTTAGTGTTAGATTGAGAAAAGCAGTTCTTTATTGAGTCGAGCATAAATTCATTGAACTTTATCTGTCTATAGCTTATCCCACGATCCCTTCAGGCGAACCTCCAAAATAGCAGAAACACCACTCTTGACCTGCTGCACAGCCTCGGGTAACAGTCTATCCAAATCATCGACGGAGTCAATGACGGCAGCCCATGCTTTGTTGCCGGACGCCGCTTTCGCAATGCCCGAAAAGTCAGGCGTTGGGTCGAATGAGATGTTGAGGTCCTTGTTGTTAATCCTGGATCCGTAGCCTGTCGGGTGGACAAGCTCCATGGAGACTCGAGGAGCATTCCATCCTACAACGACCTCATTGTTAGAACTTTGTAGTCATATTTTGTTCCTTCATCGTATGCTTACCTTTGTTGCTCAGCACTATTGTGAGAGTGGCAATCCTATATCTGCTAGCAACCCAATATACTGTGCCTGGGACACCAAACAAATAAGTACCGTCACCGACAATTTGAGTGACAAAGTTGCCTTTGCCCTCTCCTCCAGCTAGATAGTCGGATGCCAGTTTAACGCCTAAGCTGGCACCGCCAGACCAGCCGAGACCACCTCCACCGTTGCCGAGGATATGGCCAGGCTCATCGACCTGCAGCTGTTCATGGATGAAAGGCGCGTTAGTGATAGTCTCATGACACCAGATGGTATCCGTGGGGCAATGTCGTCGCAGTTGGGCGCAGAGATAAGATGTGCTTGGAGATGAGGTCGTATCTTCGGGACGAGCAGCAGCTTGTGCGGCCTGGGCGAGGAGTGCTTTGTGCTCTTCCGCCAACTTATCCCAGCGCGATATGTATGGCTCCTGACTGGCCAATTTGGAGTACTTATCAGTCATGCGCACGTATTCATTGAGTTGCTTGAGGGCAACACCAACGTCAGCACGATAACGTCGAGTAGCAGGAATGTAATACAGGGGCATATTGGTCTTTAGCGGATCCAGGTCAATGTGGAGAATTTTGGCGTCCTCCCGCGGCTTGCACTTGGTCGGGATCCAAGTCACGTCGCAGTCGAGAATCAGGATAACGTCGGCCTTCTCGATAGCCGGATGCCCTCCAATACGGACACCGACTGATGCGCGATGGCCAAAGGGGAAAGACAGTGAACTGCCCATGGCATCGAGAACACGGACTCCAGGAATGCTTTCAACGAGCGTGACAAGCTCTGGTACCGTGGAAGGATTGCGACCAGAGTACCCGACCAGAATCAGTGGTGACTCTGCCTCTGCCAGGGTCTTGATGATGATCTCCAGCTCTGGCTGTGGAAGAGCAGCAGGCACAACAGGCTGCCATTCCTCCTGCTTCAAAGAGTAGGCAGGGATGTCCTCTTCCATGACTTCACGCGCGCCAACCATGTAGACAGGGCCGGGAATATCACTTGTGGCAAACTGGAGTGCCCGACTGGTCAGCTGCTTGATATTCTTGCCCGTCTTGAACTCTCCAGCATAGCGACAATATTGAGCAACAATAGCTCTCTGATCGTGCGCATCCTGTAGCCAATGGATATGCTCAGTGCGCGAACCCCTCATCTCACCCTCGAGGGTAAATGGGGAGAGTCCGGCAAAGACAAAGACAGGAGTACGAGAGCATGAGGCGTTATGCATGGCACATCCTAGCATCTGGGTGCCGACGTCGACATGTACGAGCACACATTGGGGCGTGCCCGTGACACGCGCGAATCCATCAGCCATTGACATAGCCACGAACTAACATCTACCGGTTAGAACGAATTTGTTTCCGGGGCGAGGTATTGATATGTCTCGAGACAGGAATCGAAATACATACTTCATGGGGACATGTGATGACCGTGGGAAACTTGACGTCGTCTAGCTCTCTTGCCTTTGCAAGCGCCTCCATGATGGCAGGGTGGTCTGATCCTAGGTTGGCAAAGACATAGCGAACACCAGCCTACAGCACAGCAACTCAGTCAGCCCAATGTTGATTGGCTGAAGCATTGCAAAGAATGCCAACATAGCAATGTCTTACCTCATAAAGGGCTTCAAAGAAGGCGAAAGACGCAGAATATGTTGTTCTGTAACGTATTAAGTTAGCCACGATCGTGAAGTTGCACAGCTGAGTAAAAGCAGGCCCGGAAATGATATCTATCATAGACCAATTCATACGTACAGGCGTGCCATGGTTAGACGGCATAAGACCAAGATTCGATGCAAGAGGTAATATGCCGACAAGTAGAGGCTAACTATAGCTGACGCTTACATGCAACATGGACTACAGCTGGCAGGTGTATATAATGAAACATGGTGTTTTGATGTTCAGTCAGCATCTATTGCCCCATTCAGTAAGGTGAGCGGATAGCCCTAGAACAGGACGTAGGTGGAGGAAATCTTCCGGTCGCGGTAACGATGGCTTTGAGCCGTCAACCCCACCGACTTGAATTAGCACTACGGCTTGCTTCCGAAGTATGAAACCAATCTTTTCCGTTCCTACTTTTGCGGGTGTTGATGTGTGCTTTTCTTTTGTACTAGGCTAGTTCTTGTTAGGCGTCGGGCATCCGGTGCTCACTGCTCGTATCGGCCGGCGTCCTCTGAAGGTTGGTGAGGATTGCACATGTAGTCTGCTGGTACGACCCCCCTCTTGCTGTGAGATGCTGCGCCAGCGTCATTGTCTACGTTGATCGGTGAAGCACATTTTAATCTCAATTGTCTCTAAGGCGCCTATTATGACTTCTTATTGCGCCTCTCTAATTGATCGATTGATAGTCAAAGCTTATATTTTGTCGAAAGTTCAAAGAGATTCATCGATCCAACACATGAAAAATCCCAATTAACTAAAGTTTGAAGAGAAACAATCTGGTAAAGCAGCCAGCAAATACTTTATAGAGATGCTTCACATAAACCTCTTAGGTAGTCCGATCTTAAAACAAGGTCGAGTGAATAACTGGTAGATTATCTTACTAACTAGAATCCACTGATGGAGGTGATTGCTAGCATTCTTGATAGCCACAGATGGCTCCTGAATTATTGAAACCAAATAATATATCAACGGGCAACACTATGTTCCTCGACTATATAGAGATAAGTAGCCAACAAATGTGATTTTCACAGAATCATTTAGCCTGCACACGCTTCCTGTACTCATCCATGACACCATTATAATCTTGAGGAGTGTACGGCGATGTCAGCTCGGCGTAAAAGGACGGTTTGCGACGATTCTTGACTCCAAGGTCCTTGAGCAGCATATCAACATAAGGAACGCCTTCAAAGACAAAGTCAGGCAGACTCGCTCCATATCCAGCAGGATAGCGCCATTTACCCCACTGAGTGTGCATCATGACTTCGTTTGTAATATCCTCCTGAGACTTACTTTCTCGAACCAACTTGTTGTCGAAATAGGCAGATATCCACACTCCCTGTATCGAAGCACAGACCGCCGTTGTAACAGACGAGATCATACCAGCAAAAGCAATGTTGCGTTTGGTAAGAAAAGCAGGAGGGACTATGAAGCGGTAGTTCCGCAGAGGCTCAGCGTTCGGGCGAGGAGGAGAGCGAAGTTTGGGTTGCTGCTTGAGCTGGGGAAACTGCCTCTTCACACGGGCATCAAACTCAGAGTTGATCTGAGACTGCTCCTTGGGCCCATATGGTAGACCAAAGGCGTGCTCGCCGAGGTTGGAAAACTTGACGAGCGACTCCTTCTTCCATCCCGTAGAACAGATCATGCTATCTGCCTTGAGCTTCTTCCTGGACTCTAGAAGAACATGACCGGGCTCAAGACGCTTGACGTTGTCGATATGGACGCGAATCTTGCCATCGCGGACCAAGTCAAAGAAATCCTTGTTGAAGTTGAGAATGCTGAGACCACTGCCGATCCAGAACACGTCATACCATGGTTTCAATTTCTTGGTCTCTGGATGATTATCATAATTGATCTGGCTCAGAACGTCGTTACCCATGGACCTCCAAAATGAGCGCACAATTATGCGTCCAAACGCCGTACCATGAAGAAAGCGACGGATCGTACCGAAGCCATCCTCGTGGCCCCAGGGGCAGGGAGCAAACCAAGTCATGAAGCGAACAGTCAAGGTCTTGTCGATGCGAGCCTTCAGGGGCGTTACCCAGCGAGGCGCAATCCACACAGGGCCGTTGGTCTCGGGCTTGACAATCAGATCAACCTGAGCTCCAGCATCAACCATGGCGTATGCAACATCGTAGGCAGATTTGGCACCACCGACCACAATGGCATTCTTAACGTCCTTGACCTCATCGGCTCGAGAGCAAAACTCTTTGGCGTGGAACAGAGGCTTGCCAAAATTCTCGCTGCCTTCAAAGTGCGGCATGTTGGGTGTAGAAGTGAGGCCAGTGGCGACAACTATTCTTTTCGCTTCGATTTGACGCTCACCCCGTGGGCTTGTCACAGTAAGCTTCCAGTCGTCATCGCCGGTCTGCTGTACCTGACCGACTGTGCTGTTGAATTGGGTTCTCTCAAGTATGCCATGGTTGCGGGCATAATCAGTGAGATACTTGTGCAGTACCTTGCCAGGAATGTGATCATTCTCCTCCACGCCGTAGATGTCTTTGCTCATGGGGAAGTCAGGAAACTCGTAGGTCCCAATCATGTTGTTGGACTTGAGACCTGGGTACAGTCTGTTGGCCGACCATGTTCCTCCAATGGAGTCATTTGCTTCAAGGATGGCAACCTTTTCATCAGGGTGCGTTTCAATGTAGGCCTTGGAGGCGCCGAGGCCAAACCAACCTGTGATTAGTTCAGTTGGTGTGGACTTTTCATCGCAATGGAGCTATACTCACCAGAGCCAATGACGACCAAGTCATATGATTCTGACATGTTTGGTAGTGTAAGATAGAACTAATTTGGATATAGTGAGATAGAAGAGACAGAATGAACAGGCAGAGGAACTACGAGTGCAAAAGGACTGGAGAAAGTGGGCGTCTTCTACAACATGGACTGGCCGGCTGTTCCTTTACGCCATGATAAGCCTTTCTAATATCAGGTTACAGCGTTTGGGACCTCCTGCTCCAATCCAACACGCGCTATAACCCAGCGGTTCTCGAAGCTACAACTCCGATGGATCAAATGGAATGGCTGGCATCTAGATCAACATAAGCCTTGTGCTAGTGCTGCGACGACCGTATAGGAGACACAGAAGAATTCGGAAGTGGCCCCGCCTTCCGACCGGGGGTCTGCCGAGATTACGGAACAGTCCGAAAAGGTGGATCCGGAACCCGGTCGGAGTCCGGAGGAGGGGAGAGATAACCTGGGAAAGTTAGGCCCTGAGTTGAGCTGTCTCCGCGCCAAGAAAAGCGGAATTCTTATGCATCCATATGCTTCATTCTACATTTGGCAGATCGTTATTGTGGGGCCTATCAGAACGCGTCACTCCTTCATGAATATCCGGCAAT
The DNA here is from genome assembly GCA_022627125.1 of Fusarium chuoi. Taxonomy (NCBI): domain Eukaryota; kingdom Fungi; phylum Ascomycota; class Sordariomycetes; order Hypocreales; family Nectriaceae; genus Fusarium; species Fusarium chuoi. Next base: position 479,927 of record JAJALE010000852.1, read on the forward strand.
AGGAAGAAACGTGCATAATTGCGCTGAAATAATTGTTGTAACTGACTCGTGTCATAGCCTACTCAGTCCGGACTTCTTATTCGTAGGTAATGTGTCCATCAACCTGCCCAGCATCCAAACCACCCATAATCTTGATATCTGTAGCCGTGATATGTCTAGACGCATCGCTGAAAAGATAAATGATAGCAGGCGTAAGGTCATTTGGGTCGCTGAGTCGTCTCAATGGCGGGGCCTGGTATGGCTGCTTCGCATCCCGCTCACTCTGAGTGGCCAACACATCCCTAAACATCTGAGAATCTACGTAACCAGGAGAGATCGAGTTGACACGAATGTTGTGTTTGGCCAGCTCTACACCGAGTGCCTTTGTGAGCATAAGAACGCCACCCTTAGACGCGTTGTAGGAGGACATGCGGCAACCCGGAATAGCGATGTGAGCGCACTGAGACGCCATCATGACAATGCTACCAGGGGTTCCTTGCTTGATCAGCTGCTTGACCACGCGCTGGACAGTAAAGAATGTTCCTCGCACCTGTGAAGGAGGTGTTAGAGAGTAAACAGAACCTAGGGGAGGATGGTTCCTACATTGATTTCCTGAATGCGCGTGAAATCATCCCACGACTGGTCAACAAATGGTTTGTTGCAGTTAATCCCTGCGCAGGGTAGACTTCCGTCAAGGGACCCGAGGGCCTCAATAGCCTGATCGACACCAGCATTCAGGCTGTCAAGTTTGGTGACGTCGGTCTGGAAGTAGTAAACCTTGGTGCCAAACTCATCCTCGACGCTAGAGAACACTTCTTTGGATTTGACTTGAATGTCCAAGACGGCGACGTTCGCACCCATTTCGCAAAGAGACCGTACAGCTGCATAGCCAATACCTCCGAGGCCGCCTGTCACAATATAATTGCGACCGCGCAGCTCAAACATTGGTCGAACATTCTGAAGCTTAATATCTGCCATGTTCAAATGTTGTTGCTAGATTTGTGTAAGGAAATTTGGTTAATTGAGGTGGATCTCAGATTGATTTGAGATAGACACTGAGTATCGTGTCCCCGAGCGGAATACGCGTGCTAACAAGTTGGTGGACTTGAGGCTTTATGTTGGCTGGGTCCTATGGCTTGCCCCACCTACTCTTCGGACCTCTCTTTGAGAGCCGTTGCACCATCCGTCATTCCGTATTCTCCGGTAGAGCCCGGATCGACGAACTCACAGCTGCTTATGACCTGCACGAGAGACAAATGGGCGGTGGATGCTCCCAGCTGATGTCCCAATTAACAGAATATCTCAGTAGTTGTATTGGGAGAGAGTCAAGAGTGCAAAACCAAGCGTAAAGAGACTTCAAGTTGATTTACTGGTCTATAGGATATGATAATGTAAGACCTCTTATCAAATTCATCATCCCAGCCCCGATCAGACTTGGCGAAGACCAAACGCAAACATCCCATTCGACTCTACAGCCTCTTTGTCCCTCAACTTGTTAGCAGTCTCCACACCAGCGATAGGGACGCGATACTCCAATTTCGCTTGACCCTGCGCATTCGGCACTGGATGAGGATATGGCAGGTAGGTAGGCATCAAACCCAACTGCGCTAGCACTGTTCCCTGATCCCATCCAATGTGTTCGTGATAAAGCCGGTCTCCACGGATGTTGACAACAGCGGTGAACGGTATTTCAAGCTTTCGCCCTGTAGGAGGGATCCCTGGTGCACTAGTAGTAGAAGAAGCATCAGCCGGCATATCCACGAATCGGTGTATTAGTGTAAAAGACATACAGCCAGTCAATCTGGGAATTATGAGTGCAGATGAAGATAAACTCGTCGATGACTCTATCAATACCAAGAGATCTGCTAATGAGGTAGGTTTCTGTATCTGCAGGATTTTGGAAAATGAAGTGGTCGCGGTAGAAGGCAGTCAGCTTGTCCCGGCCAATCCCACCTGTCATCTAGGTAGTATGAGTCAGCTGATATAAGTCTTTAGACAAAGGCCAGAGGTAGGAAGGCAATTACCGTAGGCACATGATTGACATATGGCTCTTGTACCATGGTGCTCATGGTGTTCTCTACTGAGCGGTTTTCGAACTCCCAATAGGTATGCTCGTCCCAGATTACTTCTAGATCGAAGTATGGCCCGTTCATGAAGGGCTTTAAGAAGCCAAGACTTCGGCTGTGAGAAACAGATTCCATGTTGTAGCTAAAGTCCTTACTGAAGGGAGTGGCAAACAAATACGATGTTGCTTCGGGGTAGTTGTAAGCCGTCACCGCCTTTGTACGTTGCAAGCGTTTGGAGGACTTCCCAGCAAGATGATGTAGCTGTGGGACCTTTGAGGATGCGATTGCAGAGATATCACTATCCCCAAGATCACCAAAAATGACAGCACCTGAGATCTGGGAGAATGAGTCTACATGCGGAGCTATTTTGTTCCAAAGCACCGACGAGTATGCTACAAGGACGTCTATTAGCTCGCCAGTCCGGCCTTTCTGCTAATTTTCAACGATTGAATACTTACCCACGACACCAACGACGTTCTTGGGCTCGGTAGACATCGTCGCCTCCAGCTCCTTCAATGCTTGACTCACAGCTGGACTAGGATTGGCAAGTCCTGCCTCTGTGATTTCAGCGACAGTGAAGCCCTCTTCCGCCCATTTCATCAAGGGAGACGGCACACATCCGTCAATCCGCAGTGTATCACTGGTGGCTTTGCCAGTTTCGGGCACGAGGATGATTAATCCTGGTCCGGAACCACGTCTGCTGAGGGGCTCTAGAATTGTAAGGCTGACTGTAGGGTGGCGCAGACGAACAGTTGGGAGAACTGGAGGCGTGGAGAAATTGTTTTCCGACATGATTAGTACCAGGGAAATTATGCAATGATTTTCTTATGGTTTGCTACTAGACTTGGAGTAGAAAGTAAGAGGTTTGCTAGTGTAGTGCTTCAGGGTTTCCTTTATGAGGGCGGAGTCTGTCATGTCATGATATACGGATGTACCGTTCAAGCGAATTCGATATCCGGCATTGCCACTCCCTGACAGAGCGGCAACAAAGTTACAGGCCCTGCCAGCTCCTTCCTTTGTTTGAGTTCCTTGCTTACAATATCAAACCTACACATTTGTTCCGCACCAAGGATAGTGCGCGGTGTGGCTACTGAAGGCCGGGCTCAAGCCGGCCAGACGAAGTCCTACGGATCGCAATTCCGGTTAATATATAATGATATGAAAAAGCTTTCCGTAGATCAGGCTGTTCCGCTCGAACATGATTGGTGATGAAATCCAACCACTCATTACTGTTATACCCCGCTTCTTTCTGCTATCTATTCCACCCGATTTATTGTCTATCTATGTACGCTGCAAAAGTCATTTTATATCATCCAAATTAAAAAAACCCGACATGTGATGATGGCAAACTTGTTCTGTAACTTAGTTATGCACTGAGGTCGTGATTTGAATTGATCCGTGCGGTGCAACGTCGGTTATAAGATTACATCAGAGTCATTTTCACAGTAAGGTTCAGCAATACAACAAAGATTAGGATATAATTAATTATTATCAAACCAATTAATTATAATGCATCCTAGAGCCGAGACTCTTGTAGCCAGTTTCCCAAAGTGATAAAGAAATGGATAATTTCCAGCAGATTTCGGCATGACTCATGAATCGATCATATAGATGATTTGTGCAGCTTTCTTGTCCTAATTCTGCCATTTGAAACCTGGGTGTCGCCACTCAAGGTCTTGGATTTCCGAGAGAGTCTTACCAGCTAATTCTCTCTCCACATCCACTCCAGACCTTCTCTTGTTACTCCTCTCAATCGCGAAATACATACAGATGGCAATCAAAAAGATAGAGGATTGCGCTGCCAGATTTAAACCGTTACCAATTCGATACTCAGGTCCATCGAAAGGGAGAAATGCCCAAGTTGAAACCAAACCTCCAATGTTGCCGAGCATCACGTTGAAGGCGACCGCAGAGGACCGAGAAGTATCCGATATGACGTTTGCTGAGACGTGGGCATTGGGGAATGCTCCCATAGCGAAGATGCCGCATACTGGGAGAAATGTTGCCGCATAGCGCACATGCGGATTAGATGTTGCTAGAAACATGCTGTACCCTACCATTGAGAACGGGGCACAGATGATTAGGAAGATGCCGCGCTTGTCCACTTTCCAGCTTATATAGCAGAATAGCATGCACATAATAGTGCCCAGGACATTGGGTGGAACTGTGAGGAGCTGCTGGTTCTGCACAGAGTGCTGAGGAAAGATTGTGCGAACAATGGTAGGAAGAAAGAAGGACAGGCCATGTACAGTGATGAAGTTGAAGAAGGATATCACGGCTGTTGGGAGCACCACTGGGTTCAGGATGCCTCGGAGCATTCTCGTGGTACCAAACTTGTCGATAATTTCTGTTGTTCCGACTCTCTCTGACATGATTCTTGTATTTGCCAATACCTTTTGTTCCGGTGATAACCAGGTGGCAGTTTCGACCCTATCCGTAAGCGTGAAGAATGAGATCACTCCCACTGCACAGGTCACAGTACCTTCAATCGCAAAGATCATCCTCCAAGAATGCAAGGAGCCAAAATGGCGAAGACGCAAAATGGCAGAGGCAAGCAGACCTCCAAATGCACCCGCCAAGGAGGCCGAAATGATGACGAACGAAAGCCGAAAGGTCAGTTCACTGCGTCGATACCAACGCGAGAGGTAGTATACGTTGGCCGGCAACATGGAAGCTTCGAAGACGCCAAGTAAAAATCGGAGCCCGCACAGAGTCGAGAAGTCATTAACAAAGGCCGTGCAGGTGGTGCATATACCAAAGCCGAGACAGCACGCAGGTATAAACCAACCCGGCCCTATCCGCTTGCACAGGAGATTCAGAGGGATCTCAAACAGGATGTAGGAGATGTAAAAGATTGAGAGGGAAATGTTAAAGTCATAACCCTGCATCTTCAGGTCGGCCTCTAGACCTGCGATCTTGGCGTTACCTGCAGAGTTATGAGAGATATGGCCGTGAGTGGATGCCTTGATATGCTCACCAATGTTTGCGCGATCAATAAAACAAAGCACTGAATCGTAAGTGTGTCAGATACGCCTCGTCTATGGATTTGGACTGTCGAGGCATACAGTAGATAATCGTAACCGTGGGCAGTATACGAAGATCCATCTTCCATCGAAGCTTGGACTCCAACGCTTCGTCAATAGGTAGTGCCCGTTGACCATATCTGTAACTCGTGTTTAGTACTCTCTTTTCATCTTTCCTAAATTTATCTTACTGGTGCACTGTGCCCTCTTCGATGTCTTTCGTGTCTGGAGACGTCTCGAGGGAGAATGGAGCTTCAGATTTTGGGCACGTAGCCGATGGCTCCATGTTGGTAACAAGGAAGGATAAGTAAGTCAAATTTAGTGAGTAAAGAACAAAGGTTTAGAGTTTGGTGCTGGTTTAGACTTTTGTTCCTAATTTATGCGATTGATGTGTTGCAAAAAGCTTGATTATTATTCCGATACGACGGAAATAAAAGCAACTACGGAATTAGTTAATAGGCCTGGCATTGATTGTGCATTTATTTAAACAGGGTCTTACCCGATATACTGTCGGGTAATGTTATACGGAAGACGATTACGTACCACCATTCCGAAGCTTAGGAAAAAGATAGGAAATGTGGCAAATCTACCCCCTATCGCATACTGTACTACATATGCAATTTATGGTTTGCAGAGGCAGATAAAGTAAAAGTCTCAGTAAGAGCACACAGCGGCAACTTACAAGGGCTTGTTAATTATATGTAAAGAACTTTTTTGTGCTACATGTTCCTTATTTGACAGCGTTTGGTGCCAAGTATTTCTCTCCAGTGGGTCATCTTTACAGCAAGTATCAACTTCATAATCCTCAATCTTACATCTGGTCCGTTGCAGCTGGGTAAGAGGATCCAAGAATAGGCGACGACATTCTGCTGGCACCTGTTGCTGCTACAGAGGTGAGGCGGCGCTCCAGAACGCCTTGGCACTCGTGACAGAATTGGATCAGGGTCGTGTAATGCATCACCCTTGCGAGGGTTGTTAGATGCCAGATTAGCGTGTTGGTGTTGGCATGGTCGATGATTTAGCAGATGCTTTAAACACAAATGCTGTCTAGCCGGAGCAGAACCTACTAATTGTTAGCAGCGCTTTCTCTATGAATCATGTGCTATCGCTTTCCTTCTCCACATACCCTACTCCAACGCGAATGCCATCTTTATCTTGAAACTCCGCCTCAGGTCCGAAATCGATATTGTCCGGATTAAGACAAGTCAGACACGTGTAGACGACTTGAGCATATCTTGACACCATGTATGCTGGTAACTGGATATGCGCCATCTCGATGAATTTATCCTTCACCCTTGCCTGGTATTTTATGTGGATGCCGTCGAAAATAAGACCTAAAACCTCCAACGGAATGGGCTGTCTGCTGTCTGAATGATAACTAACGAAAGATCGCCATAACCCAATCTCGAGCAGGCACACTCCGAGGCTGAAGATGTCGTGTTGCATGATGTAGTCGGTCCGTGGCGCTGGCCCTTGGCACTTGGGATGCCGATATAAGTCTTTTGTCCAGTCACCGTCGTTACGGAGATACGTGCGGCCCTTCCTGTGAAAGTTACCGAAGCCAACCAGGAACGTAGACCTACTAGATGTTTTAGCTTCTTCCAAGGTGAGGACTGCCTCAGGGCGGACATCCTTGTGAACGAAGCCGAAGGTGTGACCATAGCTGACAGACTTGGCCAGCTCGCGCGCAACATCGAGCTTCTCAGTCATGCAGCGTGGCGCACACCTGGTAGTGAGAAGGTACTGAAGACTGTATAGGTCGGTAAGGCCTTTACGCTTCTCGAAAACCAGAGTGTATGTCGCCTCTAATAAAGGCCCAACATTTCTTTCATCTCTGACGACACCTTTAAAAGTCAAGAGGCTAAAGCATTGCAGGGTTCTATAGCATAATTTCCTGGCCAAATCAGATCTCATAGATATTTCTTTATGATCTCGACGTGCTCTCCAGAAGAGCACTTAATACTCTTAAGGATAAGTTACTTACTGGAACCGCCCAACGCAGCATCACGGAATTTACCTTAGAACGTGGAGATATATGATATGTCTGGGCCATCTGGGATGAGGGCTGGGGCATGAGAACTATGATGGATGAGCGGGATGAGGAATGGGAAGCCCGATGCCAGGCCCAAAGAGACGGCGGTGTTTCCAGTTCTTCTGGATAGAATCGGGACTCGCCTCCTATCTCCGAAGATAAAAATGCCTTCGCACTATTCTGTACTTGTCTTCAACATCAATGTAGGAAGATGATTGAGGGCAGTTAAATAGTATAATCTGCTTAGGGCTTGGATATACTTAATATTACCTACCTAGGCTGTTGTATCTTTATAATTACTTTTGAATATGAAATACTTAGCTTCTCTCACCCTCATTCAGCCACTTGTAGACAACTCGCGCATCCTTACCTTTATATCGCTCATCCCTCATGGCCTCCTGAAAAGCCTGTTTGGCCGGCCCATCCAGAACCGTCTTTGCGCCAACATCCTCAGCCAACATTGAACCCATCTGCAATACCTTCTCGCACAGCTCTATGCGGAAACCACCAAGATAACCATTCGAACTCGGCACATTCGGCATCACCCCAGGCACAGGGTTAGCCTTGGACGTCACCCAGCACTGACCGCCGCTGACATTAATCACATCCGATAGAAGCTTCGGATCCAAGCCAGCCTTGACGCCAATGTTGAGTGCTTCGGCTGCGGCTACTGAGGTAATGGCGCTAAGGTAGTTATTAATGATCTTGAATGCAGTGCCTGAGCCGACGTCGCCATATTAGAAGATGCTTTTACCTATATGTTTTAACAGTCCTTCTACCTGGGGGAAGATCTTTGTAGACTTAGGTTGATAAATGCCAACTATAAATGTGAGCGAGCCGTTAATAGCACCTATAGGGCCACCAGAGATAGGAGCATTAACGAAGGATAGTGTGTTAGACAGCTTGGATAAAACTTTTTCTGTAGTTTTAGCAACCTTCTTAATCGTAATAGTCTTAATAGTGCTGCATTCTATAAAAAGCTTCTTTACTAGATTGCTATCAGGAACAGCTGCTATAGTACTAGCTAGGATGCCGGTATTAGGGTTTAAGTAAATAGCCTTAATTACAGTAGCTATTAGTAGTATAGTAATAATAATATCCTAATAATTATTATTTATATTAATAGCCTAATAATAATTAAGTTTATATAGAAAATTTCATAGTGCTAGCAGGATATAGGTATTATAATAATTAAAATAAGTAAGTATTAATAATTAGCGTTTTAGGCACTATAGTAACTATAGTAAATTTAAAATAGGTAAGAATATAAAAGAAATACTTATAAATTAATTAATACTAATATTAATATATAAACTTATAGTATTAATAAGTATATAATAAATTTACTTTAAGGTTATTTTCTTTAATAGTTATTAGGTAATAGGGTTTATAAATATAGATTAGTTTACTATAACTAACTAAAGTGTATTTTTAGCTTATAAAGTTTAGGAATAGCTATAGCTATATATCTTATTATATTTAAGTTATATTAGCTTAAACTGCTAATATAAAGTAAAGGGGTTTAAGAAAAGTATTAATACTATATAATAGCTTATAATATATAAAGGTTAAGTTAAGACTTAAATTTTATTAAATTTATTTATAATGGAGTACTTTATATATAAGTTAAAACTCTAACTTCTTTACTGCTATATATATAACAGTTAGGGTTTCTAAACAAGTAAACTAATTTATATTAGGTTTATATTTACAGAATATATAAGGTATTATATTAAGTATATTAGGTTATTATATCTCTTAATAGTTAATAGTATATATTAGGCTTATTAAGATAAAGAAATCTTATTAATAGCTAGTAAGCTAAGTTCTATTTACTGCTAAGTAAATATATATATACTCTACTATATATATATAAGAGTAATGTAAGATAAGGTTATTATTAGTCCTGGCGTAATATTATTCCTAAAGCGCCATCAGTCCAATATTAATCAGTTCTCTAGAGATTAATTTAATATAGGCCACTTAATTATATAGTTATTTCTAGACATTATAAAGGTATTAATTAGAATTTATAGAGGTCCCTTTTATATATATAATATAATCGCTAGGGTTATAATATAATCTCTCCCCTTTATTAGGTCTTGCCCTTAAGGCCTATTATTCTATTTAATGCCCTGGTCTCCAGTCTGGGCGTTATTCTGGCTGAATAAAGACTTAGGGTTAGCGAAATTGTATGGCGGTTGCAGGCGGGGTATAGGCCATTCCCCTAGAATAACATTCCCCCAGGACAATAGCGATAATTAGGTCTAAAGCAGATAAACCCTAACCCCCAGTTAATAGAAAACTAATACTAAATACTAATAATAGGCCTAAAAAATAATAAGAGGAGGAAAAGGTTTAGTTAATTTATAAAATATAAGTTATAATAATTTAAAATAGAGTTTATATATTATTATAGTAATAATAAAAAGTAAGTCTATATACATTTAAGCTAGATATATTTATATAAATAGGAGTTATAATAAATAATAATAGTATTATCACTTAGACTTAACTAGATTTAAGTGTTATATTAATAGCAGCCTAATTATTACTATAATTATAATAAATAATACAGTAAACTAAATAATCTAGCTTTATAAGTAACTTAATATCTTACTTTATTTAATCTGTTAGGCAGCTATTAAGCCTAAAGCAGATAAGATAGAGTACTACTACTGTAATTACTATAAAACTGTTAGGGAGTAGCTATAGGGGGTAATTATATTTATAGCATTATTCTTACTATTAGGGTACTGCCTTTAGATACTATAGGACCTAATAGATAAAAATATATAGCTACTATTAAATAGAAGTATGCTAATCTCTAGGCTAAAGATATATAAGGGTTTTAGCTATAAGAGCAAAAGCTATTACTTTCTGACTTATAATAGGTTAAATCTATTTATATATAAGACCTATAATAGATATAGAATATAAGTAGACGGTAAGTGCAGCTAGAAGTATATAATACTTTAGTTACTTTATAAAGCCCTAAATCTAAGGTATTGGATTATTAAGCCAATACAGTACACTAATACTAATAGCAGTCTAGCTACTAAATATATTAATATTACTATAGTTAGGGATACTTTACTGCTGCAGACTATCTAGGCATATAAAAAGGAATTAAAGAAGGCAGAGATTAAACGGTAACGTTAGGTAGAGGCACTAGATAGAGTTAATATTAAGTTAAGATAGGTGCAGTTTATAAAATAGTTAGCGCACTTACAGTAAAGGGATAAACTGATACTATACTAAATAGGACTATTACTGGCTTTTGCTGCAGTTAAGTAGTAGATATAGCCTTATAAGCGCTATAAAGTAAATTAGAGGCTGTATAAGTTAACTAAGAGTTTTCGGCGCGAGCTTGGCCGTTATATAGAGAGGCTAAATAGGGTACCAGACAAAATGCTTAAGTGGCTTGGCAGTATTGACCTAATTAAGCCAGTATTAACCCTGATAATTATTGTTTATATTAATAGCCTGATAATAATTAAGTTTATATAGGAAATTTTATAGCGCTAGCAAGATATAGGTATTATAATAATTATAATAAGTAAGTGCTAATAATTAGCATTTTAGGCGCTATAGTAATTACAGTAAGTTTAAAATAGATAAAAATATAAAAGAAATACTTATAAATTAATTAATATTAATATTAATATATAAACTTATAGTATTAGTAAATATACAGTAAATTTACTTTAAGGTTATTTTCTTTAATAGTTATTAAGCAATAGGGTTTATAAATATAAATCAGTTTACTATAACTAACTAAAGTGTATTCTTAGCTTATAAAGTTTAGAAATAGCTATAATTATATATCTTATTATATTTAAGTTATATTAGCTTAAACTGCTAATATAAAGTAAAGAGGTTTAAAAAAAGTATTAATATTATATAATAGCTTATAATATATAAAGGTTAAGTTAAGACTTAAATTTTATTAAATTTATTTATAATAAAGTACTTTATATATAAGTTAGAACTTTAATTTCTCTGCTACTATATATATTAAATTATAGTTATATAAAAGTAAGTTAAGCTATATCTTTATAAAGCTCTATATAGTCTTAATAGTTAGGAAATTAGGCTTATATAGAAGTAGGCATTTAAGTATAATATCTTTAAGTATTAACTAGAGGCCTATATTAATTTATTATCTAGGCCTAATAATATACTGCTAATTATAGCTTTAGGTCTACTAGATATAAGAGGTATTTAATATAAGTTTATACTAAAGTAAAGTATATTATTTTAGTCTAATTGCCTATATATAGGCATAAAGTTAAGGCAGATTTAAGAATATTTTAGGGTTAAATATAATTAAAATATAGAACTTAAAGGCAGGTATTACTTAACTACTATAATAGAAAAAGAAGAGAGTAATAGTCTATAAAGAATAAAAGTTTATTACTAATAATTATTCTTTAGTAAGCTAGAAAGTAAGCTATTTAAGGTAGTAAGAGGACTGAATATTAAAAAGTTAATAGCTTAAGATAATGTATTATAAGCTGCACTTTAGAGGGCTATTAATGCATTTTAGAGTAAGGGTAAAGATATTTAAAGTCAAGAAGTAGTATATATTAATAAGGAAAATGACTTTATTATATTAAATCTATAGCTTTATTAGCTTAAATCTGCTATTTACTTAAAGGATTTTAGTAGGAAAAAAGACTTCTTAAGGGGCTTAATTACTATAAAATATAAAGTAGATCTAGATAATTTAGATAATTTAAATAATACTTAACTGCAGTTTATATATATTATATTTAATTAGCTAGTTAATTATATTAAAGCTATTATTATATTAAATATTATATTTTAAAATGCTCTTTTTAAGGTTAATTATAAAGAACTAATAAAAAAGAGGATAAAGCTATTTTATTTCTAATTTAAGCCTAAAATATAAAGGCAATATATACTTATAGTTAAGTAGCTACTTACTTATATTATTTAATATATATCTTTTAAGGATAAAGCTAATAAACTACTATTTAAGCTTAATATATAATAATAAAAAGCTTATAATATTATAATAAAATATATAGATAACTTAACTAATACTTAAAAAGAAAATAGAGATAATCTAAAAGTGCCTAAAATTATTAGACTTTTAGATTTACTAAAAACTGCTATTCTTAAGCTATATATCTTTATTCTTAACTATTTTACTAAAGATATAAAGTATAATAGCATTTTTATTAGCTTTTTAACTATTTTTAGTATATAGGCAGATAATATATAGAAGGGTTATATAGGTTTTATATTAAAGCTTTCTGCTATTATAGCTATCTTTTATCTTTATATTATTAAATATACTATAGACTAATAAGCTAAAACTATTAATTAAAAGATATAATAAAGGTAAAGCCAGAAAGAAATAAAGAAAAATAGCCTAAGTTATTTTATATTAATATCTAAAATAACTTAGCAATTTATAGTAAGTAGAGATAAGGGCTAGAAAATAATATTAATACAGTTTATTATCTAGCTCTAAAATTTTAGTATAGCTATATAAAATAATATAGCAGTATATAGTTTAGTAAGCTAGAATAAAGGCAGAGAGGAGCTTATCTATAAGGGTATCTATTTTAGCGTTTTAGATATATAGGCAATAATAAGATTGGCAGTTTAATAACTAAAGACTATACTCTATAAGGATTTATTATTATTTATAAAGTACTTAAAGCAGTCTCTAGCTAAACTTAAGCTGCTAGAAATACTATAAGATTAGCTTTTAGATAATATAGCTAATAAAATAATTAGGCATTTATTTATTAATATATTATTTTAATGTAATAGTAGTGCTAGTAAGGGCTAGATTATTAAAAAGGTCTTATAAGATAGTGGCTTAAGAAGTAAGTAAATTAAGTTAATTAATAATAACAGTATCAGTTGTGCAAATAGGGACAGGGTTAGCGGGATAGTAAATGTCTTTATTAAATTTAAGTGCTAAGCGGAAAATAATAATTAAAATCTACTAAAATTTAATGTTAGTAGATAAGTATATAAAAAGTAGAGAGAAGTATAATTTAAGGCATAATTAAATAACTAGTAAGTATTAAAACCATTTTAATCTTAATTTATGCCTTCTATCTTATTTTCTCTTCTATATTCTATTATTAATGCAGTTTAAGACTTAGGCCTGTTAAAATGCTGCTTACTAAATAATATTATACCTTTATTTATAGCTTATAGTGGCGACTAATATTATTGCATTTAAATGCATATAGTACCCTAATTAGTCTCCTAGAGCTAATATAATAAAGAATAAATATATATACTAAACTTACTTTAATGTCTTAACCCAAAAGGAGATATAAAGGCATATAAAGCTTAAGGTTAGAAGAAAATCCTGCCTAATAATTATAAAGATACCCCCTAACTATATTAATAGTCTACAGCTAAATAAGTTAAGTTAATTCTATAAAGAGATAGTAAGTCTACTATTTAAGATACTATATAGCAGTTATTATCTTCTTAATATAACTATAAGATTAAAAAGAGTATATATAGTACTATAATTCTTAGTATAGAAGTATATATCTGATATTATACTTATTCTTCTATAGAACTACTATCTACTGCACCAGTCTTTAACTTATATATAAGATAAAAGGCATTCTGTTAAGGCAGTATAATAATATTAATATATTGGCAGTTAGTATTAAATAGACTGTCCTATCCCTATATAATAGCATACCTTATAATCTTACTTAATTATCTTATTATAGAAATAGCCAATTATAAAAACCAATACCTATAATAATACTCTCTTTATACCATAATAAACAGACTATAAAAGGCAAAATCAGTAGGTATAAATTCTATCTATATAAATATAAATATTATAAGTAAATATAGTTATAACTAAAATAAAATAAGTAAACTAGCAGTCTAATAAAAATCTAGTTTCTACTTATATAGCTTAGGGTATATTTATTAATTTTATATAAATTTATTTTATATATATTACTATAGGTTATTATATACTCTTAGTATAAGAAAAGGCAGATAAGGCTATATAGGAATGAGACCGGTTAAGGCGATATTATATAGCAGCCTTTTAGAATAGAGCTATAATTTTAGATGATTTTTATTTACCTATTATTATAAGCAGCTATCTATTAAATTTCCTATAAACCCTACTTATTAAGATAGCTAGAGAAAGAAGCTCTTTACTTAATATATATCTTTTCTACCTAAAATTTAATATCAGGCTAGTATTTTAACTTATTAGTATATAGTAATAAACAGTAAGAAAGTATTACCCTATATTAAATAGGTAACTATTTAGTTTCTAGTATTTTTTAAAGAAGTTAAACCCTATTTTCTAATCGGTTAATTATAATAATATATAAGCTGCTAATAATATAAGTAGAGGAAATAACCCTATAACTAGATTATCTATCTCTATATGCTATTTATAGATCTAATTATCTTAAGAATAACCTTACCCTATTGCTATATATATAAATATATCTCTATATTTAATAATACTATAACTAGCAGCACCTTATAAAGGTATAATAAATTATTAAGCAGTTTAATATTACTTAAGAACTTCTATCTATAGTTAAATTCTTAGGCCTTATATTATATAATAACCTAGCCTTACCTATTTCTGCTAATATAGCTTAGCCTAGATAGGGCTATAGATTAAATAGTAAGCCTGGCCTTAAGTCTAAGGCTAAACTAATACTTTTCTTATTATCTCTATATAATCTTAATACTTATATAGAAGATAGAGATAAAAGTGATATATCTAAGAACTTTAGGCTTACTAATAGTGCCATACTAGACCTATTAATCCCTATATAACTATTATTAACTGGTTTTACTTAATATAGAGACTTTACTTTCTTACTAATACTAGTCTATCTGGCCTTATTACCTTTACCTTTATTTAGTTTATCTTTAATAATATTAATAGGTAGAGATAAATCTATTTTTAGCAGTTATCTTTAAGTAATTAATAAATAAAATACAGCTAGTAGTCTTGATTTTCTATATCAATAGGGCAATATATATAATTATATACTTTAAGCATTTTTTAGCTATTAATATAACTATATATTATAAATTTATTATTATTTAATTGCTCCCTTTTATATTACTAATATATATCTTAAATAGGCCTAAGTTTATATAAGTAAGCTAAGCCAGAAAATACCTAAACACTCTAGGAATATACTAACTATATTAACTATTCTCTTTCTCCTTTATTAACTATCTTTATAAAATGCAATAGTATTTATAATCCTTATACTTCCTTTTTATAGTAGTAAAGCTTCCTCTTTAACTAACTAACTGTGCCCTTATCGTTATATAAGATATAGGCTTTACTGCATTATAGCTTTATAATAGTTATATAGTAATAGGATATTAATAGTATCTGGTTTAGGGTAAAGAGTCTATCTATTATTTAAGCCCCTAATTACTTTTAACTTTCTTTTTTTCCTGCTTATAAAAGTAATATATCTACTGCTTAAGTAATATAACCTTATAGCCTAGACCTGGTATATATAAGGTATACCTCCTTTAGCAGCTTTACTACTGCTAGTATCTGCTTTTCTATTTTCCTATTTTTCCCTAATAAAGCTAGATTATATATAAAAGCTTTTACTAATAGCCTATCCTTAATACAGTTTAAAGACTTATATAACAGTATTATCCTTCTGGCTATCTTTAAAACGGTCCCTAATTATATATAATAGAAAATATCTAGCTTATATAACCTCCTATATATAAAGTCTTATGCCTACTAAAAGAAATTAGGTGCTAGCTATTAGACTGCTAAAGATAAGAGCTAAGTGTTTTACCTATCTTATAGTATACTTACTAAAAATCTTATAGACTTTTAGGTATTAATAGTAGAAAAAGTAAATATATATAGTATATAAATAAGGAGAGGAAATACCGTTCTATACTTTAGAAACCCTTATTTACTATTTTAAATATATAATCTAAAGAATATATTTGCATTATAGATATTAAAGGGAAGTTTAATTCTATTTTAGGATAGTATCCTAGCTAGACTTAATATAAACCAGATTAATATATACTCTTATTAGCTTAATATAGATATATAAGATTATATTTATTAGCTATTATCTCTATTATTAAATTACTATAGAGAAAAGCTTTAAATACTTCTATAGAAAAGCGCCTGTTATAAGCACCTTTATAACTAATTAGGTAGTATAGTTCTTAAAGCCTCTTTAGTTATTAATTAATATTAATTATATCTGCTTTATAATATAGGAATATACTATATAAAGGTAAAGGTAAGTTAGGTATTAAATCCTGGCTATTTAGAGGCTAGATTACTTAGGATTATTTAGGCTAAAGTATATAACTATAGTAAAGATCTATTTAAAGTTATATTTAGTAATTACTAGCTTTTTAATTTAGGGCTACTATTACTTCTAGCTTTTAATAAGGTAATATTAAAAGATCTAATAGCTATTAATTAAAACTAATAGTATATATTTATATTATAGCTTAATTACTTCTATTTTATAGATACTTAAGAAGCTAATAAGCAGTATATAAGAGCTATTGCCACTTTAAAAAGGTATTTAAATTTTAAAATCTAGAAAGAGGTTACCTTCTGTCTTAATATTATCTTTACTATATAGGCTAATAGCATGCTAGACCTTAACCAGAGCCCTTATACTGGCCTAATATATTAGGATATTCCCTTTATTTCTGTAGCCAGTAATTAATACTGCCCTTTTTAGGTACTTCTAATAGAGATAGTAGTAAAATTTATATCTATATAGATTACTTACTTTTTACTTTTACTTAACTATATATTTCTATAAGTATTAAATAAAGTAATTAAGCCTTTATTATTATTATCTTTATCTTTTCTCTTATTTAATCCTATTTAGTAGATTTTTAGGCTTTATACTGTATAGCTTTTATATTATCTTTTTATATATTTAGTTAATAATAAGTAAGAGTATAGATTTAATAACTAGATATAGCAGCTAACCTGAATGGTATAGATATATGGCTGTAGTTAGAGGTTACTTAAATAGCATTATGGCTTAGGCCTAGGAGATATAATTAACACCTCTAGCACGCTATAGATCCCTAATAGTTATTTTAATTAGCAGAGAGGGCATATTGCGCTTAAGGTTTTAATTAACCTCTATATATCTTATAATCTATTATAGGCTAAACTAGCTTATTAATCTAATATTTAAGTACTTACTGCTAATTAGGTTACTATTAAACTGCAATTTTAATAATTAATTAGTAATACTTATATAGAGTATAATTAAGGTTATAGAGAGGATACTAAAAGACTTACTAATAGGGCTATTACTTTTACTATATAAGAAATAGCCTAGATATACTACTAGCACTTCCTTACTAAGTTATACTTATATTAAGATTAAATATAAAGGCAGATTAGGCATTAAAAACTGCCAGTACTTAACTTTTTAAAAGAAGCCTAGAATAATTTAGCAGCTAAAATAAGCTAAATTCCTATTGCCTAAATTATCTATAGTATCTATATTAAGGCATAGGCTAAATATTATTAAGTTATAGCAGGTAATATTAATAAAAATAATTATAGTAACTTTAATATATTTTTGCTATTATTATTGCAGTCTACTTTGCCTATAGAGCTACCTTACTAAATAACTACTTACTAATACCTGCCCCCTAAAAATAGCTAGTTTAACTTTCTATTTTAGTAAATCTTTTACTATATTAAACTATTAACCTAAAATATACTTTTCTTTCTCTAGCTTTACTAAAGATTTAAGGAGATATAGGAGAAGACTTATATATTACTAGGCCCTTTTAATGGCTATTTTAGTTACCAGATTAGGTACTATATTTAGGTTGCATTTAATTGTAATTATAGTAAGGAAGTAGGTATTAATTATAGCTATACTAGCTGGTATTATAATAAACTACCTTTCTTTTAAATTTAATATTAGGCCCCTTACTTTTTGCCGCCTTATATAGAGGAGAATATATAGTTATTATCTATTTATTGCTATTATAAGTATCCTAAAGGTTTATTACCTTACTTAATGCCTATTATCTTAATATCCTATAAGTTTAATAATATTAAAAGAGCTATCTGGCTATATTAGGTTAAAATTATATATAATATTAATAGTTTGCGCTTTAATAACTATAAAAGGATTTAATATTATTATCAGTAAGCATTACTATATATATTATATATTACTGGCCTAATTTAGGGAAGAGATAATAATATAAACTTTATTTAATTATAGTCAGTAAAGTAATTATTATATATAGATAAATATATATTTTATATACTAGTAGTAGAAATATATATCTTAAGGTAAATCCTTAAAGAGACTATAAGCTAACTAACTATTATTTTACCTACTTATAATAATATTATTAGCTTACTTAATATAATAGAGGCATTACCTAATTACTTATTTACTTTTTTAGTATAATTATATTAAATAAAATATTAGCTTAATAATTAGGGTAATTAATATAATATCTATAGCTACCTTAATGTTAGGCAGAAGGAAATAGAAATAACTGCATAAAATCAGTTACTATTAAATTAATTTCTATAATAGAGTAAGCTGCTAGAATAGACTATTAAGCTTACTGATACCCCTTATAGTGTTTTAATCTAGAAAGAAAACAAGATAAAAGAGAATATAAAGGATAATAGAATTTCTTTAGATAGTTATAATAGTAGTTAATAGGGAAATAAATAAATAAATATATAACAGTAGCTATGGATACCTTAAAAGCCAGTATTTCTATATAGAGGCTAAAAGGGCTATTAAGGCATTTAAGTAGCTTAGCTGTAATTATTTTATTATAGTATAATGCTTCCTCTATATGCTATATTACTACTTCTACTAGCAGGTATTTTATTTCCCTAACCCTAATAAAATCAATGGCATTATATCTAACTGCTAAAAATGGCAGCTATACAGTTTTCTATATATATATTATTAAGCCATATATAGCTATTCCTAATAACGCTAAGTTAATAGATACTGTTATGGCTATTATATTAAAATATAATATAAATATCTATCTGTAATAGAATATATATCTATTTTATATTATATATTCTATTAAGCAGATCTATAGATATTTATATTTACCTCTATCTTAAAATAATATATAATAGTAATAAGTATTAAATAGAAGCTAAGGTTACCTTATTAATAATATCTTTTATATCGTTTAATAACTAATAAACTAGCTTTAATAGGAAATATAAGAATGCTAGTATAATATAAGACAGCTAATAAACTAAATCTGCAGTAATTAATAAATTTCAGTTTACCTTTAGGGTAATATAGAATTATATCTATTTTTTTTAAAATAATAATAAAGTAGCTAGATATAAATCTACAATTTAATATATTAATATAACTTTATATTATTTAATCTTAATAGCTATATAGTAAAGATACTTAATTATTAAGGAGGTAATAGTAATAGTAAAGGAGGAGGAGGTTATAGTCTTTATAGTAGCAGCAGCAATATAGAAAAGCTTATAAGCTTTTTGCTATTAGGAAACCCTTTATTCCTTTTTCTAGCTACTTACTTTACTATAACTATATAAAATATTATAAAGAATATAAATATAAGCTACTTAAATACCTATAGTATACCTCTAACCTTAATATATAGTAAAATAGCACTTAAACTCTTTATAGTAAACTTTAATGTATTTCCTATTTAAGTAATAGATACTATACTAATAATAGAAATAGTAATTAATGCTATAAAGGCCTTCTCTAGCCAGCCCTACTTAATTAAGTGCTATCTATTTACTTTTCTCTTACTAAACTGTATATAGATATAAGTAATAAAAAGGAGGATACTAATAATAAAGAGCACTTTAGTAAAGGCCTGTAAGCAGAAAAAGATGCTTTATTATAGCTAAAGGGCAGTCTTAAGAGTATATAGACTAGAAACTAGAGATCCCTTACCCCCTTAACCTAACTAGGCAGTTAAGGCAGCATTAAGTAATTATAAAGTTATTAAATAAGGTATAGCTATATAATTATAACTATTATTTCTAGATATATATACTCCTATATATATTAGCCTTAAAATTTCTAATAAAATAAACTATAAGAATATTAGGCATAAATAGAGAAAACTTACTAAAATAACTAATTTAAAGTTCTACTATACTTAAGCTATTAATTGCTACCAGAAATATACTAAGTAAATCAGTAATGCAAGTAAGGACCAGGTTAGCAGGATCGTAAGTGTCTTTATTAAATTTAAGGGTCAACCAGAAAATAATAAAGAAATTTTACTAAAAATCAATAACAATAAATAAATATATAAAAAGTAGACATTATAGCAGTCTAAAATATAATTAAGTAAGTAGCAAACATTAATTCTATTTTAATCTCTATTTATGCCTTCTATCTTTATTTCTCTACTATATTCCGTTATTAATTCTATCTAAATTACAACCCTATTAAAATACTGCTTATAGAATAATATTATATCCTTATTTATAGCCTACAGTAATAACTAATAATAATGCATTTAAATGCATATATTACCCTTATTAATCTTTTAGAGCTAATACAATAAGGAATAAATATATATACTAATTTCAATTTAATATCCTAACCTAAAGGGAGATATAAAAGTATATAAAGTGCAGGGTTAGGAGAAAACCATTCCTAATTATAGAGTTATTACTAACTGTATTAACAGTCTATATATAAGCTAATCTATAAAGAGATTATATATCTAATTATTAAATAATAATTAGTATCTAATAAATGCCACTAAGCATTAAAACTATCTTTAAGGTAATACTTACCGGCTTATAGATATATTAGTAACTAATCCTTAATCAAGAGAATAGTTAATCTATACGGTTTAATTAGAACCTAACCTAAAAGAGAGCCTATAGCCTTCTTCCTACCAATTACTAAACTTTAATGTATTTTTATTATCGTTAGAAGGTTTTAGATATAAGAGAGGCTAATTTTAGCTATTAGCCTCCTTATTCTTCTTATTATATTGGATAACTGACTTAAAAGTATCTTAAGAAAGCTGCTATACCATTTTATCGTTTATATAACCTCTAATTTACCTTTAAGCCTACCTAAATCTACTATTCTTACTATTTATAGTCCTTTTATTTATTAAAACTAAAAACTAGATAGTTTAATCTCTAGTAGTATAATTCTTAATTATACTAGCTTTCTATTATAAGTAGATATCTGCTATATAGCAAATCCTTATTAGCTTACTAATTGTATTGCATTTATTTTTCAGTCTCTCAAGGTTTGCTATATCTAGATTAGATATAGATAACTTTACTCTAGAAATTAACAGATCTATTTCTTTTTGCTACCTCTTTTCTAACTCCTCTAATTATATAGTAGCAGACTAAAGGCTTCCTATATATACTTATAAAGATTTATTAATAATTATATTAGGTAAAAGCATAGGTTTAATAACTGCCTATAAAGCCTCACTCCTTTTAGTATAACCTAGCTGTATCTTATTTATATAATTAGAGAGTCAGTAGCAGATTTAAAGGCCTTTTTTTATGCTAAGTTAATTATCTCAGATATGCTATAACTCATTAAAATCAGAATTAAATGCTAGTATAGAGTACTTAAGTAACAATTTAAGCTTTCTATCAATTTCTCTAAGATAAGTCTCTAAATTATTAGTTATATTTTTAATTAGCTCTTTATAACTTTCTAGTCTCTTGATTGTAATAGATAATATATACCTATACAATCTATTAGAAATCTATTTAAATCTCTAGTTATTAATTCTTAAGAGCTTATAAGGTTATATCTATAAGGGCTATATTAATTGTAAACTTATAGCCAGCTAGCTGCTGCTAAAAGCCATTAATATCTTCCCCTATATACTTTATCTTAGCCTAGTTATAAAAACTGGTTTAGTTTATATTAGATTATATAAAGCACTTTACTAACTTAATACTAAATTCTTTATAAGCTTTCCTGCATTACTGTAAAGGGATCTTAAGCGCTAAAAAGTCTGCCTTAACTACAGCTCTAACCGTTTTTATAAGCATTTCTAAGACCTCCTCTAATAAATATAGCTCTTCTAAAAGGTCCCTAACCTTCTTAGGATAGCTATAGAAACTTTTAATGTTATTATAAAGTATAATGCTTATTTTTAATGTAAAAGTAGCTAGCGCTAGAATTATAAAGGTAAGACCTAATGGCTCTGCTATTATAATATAGAGATTAGACTAATATTAAAAGAGAATATATAATAGGTTTAATAAGTGGCTATTAACCTAATTATAGAGTATATTAAGTTAAAAGAGGGATTAAGTATAATATTTATCTATATAACTGACGCTAGAATGGTTTTCTACTAAATAAAGTAGGGAAGACTGGAAAGGGTTATATTTCTATAAAGTAAGCTTAGACTTCTAAAAATAGGGAGTAACTAAAAGAGCTTATATAATAAGGCTTTACGCGCTAGAGGTTATTTTATTTTTAAATTATTTAGATATATCTAGGCTTACTGTACGGCTATAGATAAATAACTAGGATTTATTTAATAGAAATGGCTTTTAATTAGAATTGCTTATACTACTTAAGAAGCTAGTCAGTCTAGTCTTAAAAGTGGTTAGACTTATTTCTAAATACCGTA
>JAJALE010000852.1:502708-519234 GCA_022627125.1 Fusarium chuoi
CCCCCCCCCTAAGCAGCCTATACCAGACTTCAGGGCTTAATTAGTCTATTGCAAAAGAGCGTCAAGTTCTATATACAAGTCTATATAAACTAATACCGAATTTTATAAAGAATAGCATTATAAGCAATACCAATACTAAAATTAGGAATAAATTACTAGGGGAATAATTATTACTTTAAAAAGAGGGCCATAGTCTAATATACCTTAGTTACTTTTAGTAGGCATAATAAATTATCTTTTAAGTTTTTTATTATTAAGTATATACAGTTTAATTAATAAAGTGGCTATATATATCTTAATGCTAAGTATAAACTTATTTTAAGATATACTATTTTAACTTTAATCTAATTTTTAGGGACTTAACTTATCTTACTATAAGATAAAGAGACCTTAAGTCTAAAGCGGTCTATAAATAGCTAAATATCTTTAGGCACTTTTTTAACCTTTATTATATTGGCCTGCAATAATAGTTAACTGCAATCTTAATAGTTCTATTAAAGACTTACTAGATTTTTAGTATTTAGCTTAATAAGAGCAGTAATAAATTCTTAGACTATTTAATTGGTTACTTAACTACCTAAATACTGTAAACAGTCTTTAAGGTTAAGCCCTTAAGCTATTACAAGCTGGTTAACAGTTAAAACTGTAATGGTATAGCTATTATCTGCTAACTTAATATCCTTAAAGACATTACTTTACTTATTGGCAGCCTTATTTATATCTAAAATAACCTTAATATAGTTCCCAATACTCTCTTTTATCTATTAAAGCCTTACTAGCTATATGGCAGTAGTTTCAGGACCCGCTTCTATTAACGATATAGCCTCTAACTGCTTATTAATTAGAGCTGTATATATTTGCAAGCGCGTTATAAGGAAGGCAATAGAGCCCTTAACCTTACCTAAGCCTAATTTAATATATTTATAGGCAGATAGGCAATTAAAGAATTATATATATTCTCTTAATGCCAACTTAAACTGTATAATCTAAGTAGACAGTCTAGTATATATTATAAGACCTTATTAGGCACTCTTCTTCTCTTTAAGTATTATATAATACTTACTTGCTATATCCTTAATAACTATAGTGTTACCTACTTATAGTTAATTGATCTTCTCTTACATATCCTTAAGGTAATTATCTAGATTAATTATAGTATTATAGATTATATCTTTATAGTTCTTAAGGATATTAGGTAATATAGCAGTAATATAGCTATTAAAAAGTCAGAAATAGATACTTAAACTTTTAAGTAAAGCAGTTTATAGCCTTAGGGTTACTTATAGGTTTGCATTTACTAGAGTGATATTAATAGTTAATTTATATATAGCTAGTATAATCCTAAAATTATTTATATTGCCTTAAAGATATTTCTAGGTAATCTAGTTATATATACTAGATTTTAATCTATTAAAGTGTTTTATATATTATTTAATAATTTCTATATAATCTTAGTAGATAATACTATATCACTCTAAAAGAAATTTAAGCCCCTTAAAGTCAATAGTCAGGTTATTAGCTATAATCTTAAGCAAGAACCTAAAAACTACAGATAGATTATTAACTTCTACCTTTAACGCTTAGGCATCTCTATCTTAGCTCCAGTAACTACATATAGCATTATAAAGTGCTATATAAGCCTTAAAGGCAGACCCTACTATATTAAGTAAATCTATAATAATAGCATATAGAAATAAGCATATATAAAATCAGGAATGCTATAAAAAAAAAAAGAAAACCGAAAATCAATAGTAATAAAGTAAAGAAAACCATAAAAGTAAATAACTTAACACTTAATGCATTTACCAGTAGAATATATATCTCTTTCTCTCTTATATTCTCTCTAGCTCCTTTTTAGGTTTATGCTAATTTAATACTTACTAAAATATACTACCTTAAGCTAGACTGTCTATATATGCCTAGGCCTTTAATAAGTAAAAATATACTAGTATATAATAGACTAAACCATTTAACGCTATATTAATATAGTATAAATTAACTAATAGATTTAAGTTTTAAGTATCTAAGCAATTATTAAGATAAAAAAGCTTAAGATTATCTTACTGTAATAGGCAGAATATTTAGATAGGTTAATAGGTTTAGCAGTAGGTTCTATCTCGTTCTTACCTACACTTTAACTAACTTTAAGTAGCCTTTATAAGTTTCTCTATAGCCAGTATAGAAGACAGAATAATAACAGAAAGTATATAGATAGAAAGGCCTATAGCTAAGGAATATATTTAATAGACCCTGGCATAACTTAAGTTAGGAAACGAAATAGTATATTAATAAGACTGCAATACTTAAATAAAAGAATTAATAAAGAAATATAATAGGTAAATAAAATAAGATATAAAGGCCTTTAGTAGGTTTAACTTATTATTATTATATAACGAAAATACCAGAAAAACTATATTAAAGGATGCTATCTTGCCGACCTCTAATTCTTATTTCCTATCTATCTCTTTTAGATTATCTTAAGAGGGCTTTAGAAAATCGATAGTAAAGTCTTGCCTCTTTTTTATTGCTTAATAATAATTGCTGCTATTCTATCGTGCAATCTTCCTAGCTCTTTATAAGGCTTCCTGCTCTATTATGCATTCCTGCTTTACAGTTTTAGCTTAAGTATTTATTAAAATATAGCCCTAAAAGATTAGTACCTATAATAAGTCTATATTACTATCTTTTTCTGCCTCTTATTAAGAGTACTTAGGGTCTGTAACTAAAAAAGCTGGCTAGATTACTTCTTTAAACTCTATATTTAATATAGAATCGGAAAGAAGCGTTAATAGTAATAATCTTAGAGATTGTTGCTAGACCTAGTGCCCTGCCTTCTTCTCTTACTTTAGTGACTGTATAGAATATAATAACAGTACTTAAGGAATTTCTGGTAGTAGCTGCTGCCAGTCTTTTAGAAGATTAAAAGAGAAACTAAATTTAATCCTCTCTTCTAGCTTCTAGACTCTTAACTAGCTGCAGTATATTTAACTAGTTATACTATACAGTAAGAGCTTAAATTTATCTTGCCGTAATAAAGGTATTAAATAATTTAATATATATAATACTATCTTAATAACTAATTTAATTAAGGCTTTCTGGTTCTTTTTTTGCCTATTAAGAAGGATTTTTAATAAGCTAGTACAGGCATATATTTCTTAAAGAGGGTTTTAAGATCTAAGATTACCTAAGACTATATTAAGCTTGTTATACTATATAATATATATAGGCCTAAATATATATTCTATAAGCGCTTAACCTAGGAGAACGAGTCTAGTAATGACCCTTATGCCTTTAGCCGCTATAGAGTTAGAGGCTAGCAATAGAATATACTTATTAGCTAAAACTTACATTTAAAGATTATCCTAGCTAATATAATTATCTAGATAAGGGCAATTAAGATCGTTATATAGGAAATCCTCTATAAGCTTCTATATAAGACTGAAAAAGCCAGCCAAAAGGCCTTAACTATAAGAATAATAATATCAGTTAGGTAAGTAATATTAATATAAAGATACTGCAGCACAATAAAAGGTAAATATTCCTATTAATATATATATATATGCCTTTTTATTGCCAATACTATCTAACTTAATAATAAATAAGCAAACCACTTAGAAGTTATCTTAAACTCGGCCAAGCTTAATGCTTTTAGACTCTAATTATTTTGCTGCCGTTTGCAATTTATACTGCAAATTCTTAATATCCTGCTCGGCCCTCTTTAGCTTGGCAGCTCTAGCCTCTTCTCTTGCCATTAAATCTATAGTTTACTTTTCCTATAACTTAAATATAATCGTTAATATCTTTATATTATTTTCAAGCCTATTAATTCAGGCATTAAGCTTCTTTATAGCTTTGCCTTTATCTCTTAATTCTTTAAGTGTATCTACTCTAGTACGGTTTACTTCTTTATATCTATTATACTCTAATTAACAATTGGCATCTAATTTTACCAGTATACTAATATTCTTATAATAAGCTATCTCTAGCTTTTTAACTCTATCTCTAAGCTTTTTATTCTTAAGAGATAGTTCTTTAAGACATTTAAAATCTTCCCTAATATAATATTCCTTAATAAACGCAAAAAAGTTATTAACAGGGTCTTACGCATATTTAAGTAAGAGTGGCAGCCATAATATATTAGTAGATTTCAGTATTAGTTTACTAAGTGGCAAAAGCAACAAGATAGAACCATCAGGCTTTTATAAACTTATACTATATAGCTAAATAAATTTCAGTAATAACCTATAATAAAGTAGTTTAATAATAAGTAAATAAATAAGAAACTAGATAAGGAAGAAAGGACACTAAATAGCATAGAATACATATACATAATAAGTTATACATTAAATATTAGCTAACTTATCTAGCCGGCTAAGTAGGTATTCTTTATATATATAATCGCCTATATTTACAATAATAGTTAGCTAATTAATCAGTCTATAGCCTTATTTATAGAAAGTATAGATACAGTAGAGGTCAAGAAGATAAAAAAGAGACTAAAGGGTAAAGGGAAGCGCAAACTAATTAGATATAATTACAGATCAGGTTATATAATATTATAGGGATTATAGGTAGAACCAATAAAGTTATTATAATTATTAGCCTGTAGAGGCCAGTTAGGTTTATTTAGGCCCCCTTCTGAAAAGTTAATTGCTTTCCCTTAGCGGCTACCTTATATATAGGATCAGAAACTGATAGTTGCCTTCTTGCAAACTATACCCTTTCTTTAAACGGCTGCTAGCCCCTTAGAGACCAGGTAGAACTAGCTAATTACCTAAGGCAAAACCGCTATCTAGAAGAGCATTTTAACTACCTAGAGGAATTAGGTCTAGTTTAAGGTTAAGAGCCTTATATAATAGGATAAGGATCTAGCTTACTATACAGTTAAGTTAATATTTAAGTTAATACTAATATAAGTAAATTAAAGTATAGTAAGTTATTACTTAATATACTACTATAAGATAATAATATAGCATAACAGTAAGATTGCAGTAGGTAAAGCTAATTATAGAGATAGGATACTAAAATAATTCAAATAATTATAATATTTGCCTATCCTAATATTATAGTAGCTTTAATAGTCTATATTTACTGTTATATCTATCTTACTCTGTTTTTATTAGCTATTTAGTAGGTAATAATAGGAAGCAGAGACTGGCTATATATAATAGAAAATAGGTTTCTAAAGAGCAGTAATAAGAGATTCTTAATATAATGAATGTTATTGATTAAAGAGGGGTAACTATAAGGATAAGCATAATAAAAGGTAGACATTATTGCCTAGCAAGTATTAATTCCATTTTAATATCAATTTACTATTTATATCTTCTTTTCTCTACTATATCCTATTATTAATTTAATTTAAGACTTAGCCCTATTAATATACTGCTTATAAAATAATATTATACCTTTATTTATAACTTACAGTAACGACTAATAGCATTATATTTAAATATATATAATGCCCTTTTTAGTTTTATATAGCTTATATAATAAAGAGTAAACGCATAAAAGCACCTAAAGACAGAAAGAATTCTACTAACTTAACTTAGCAGTTAATATTATATAGGTTACTTTACCTCTATATTATATACCTTATAATCTTAATTTATTCTCCCCTTATAAAAACAGCCAATTATAAGAACTAATATCTATAATAGCAGTCTCTTTATATTATTATTAATAGACTATAAAAAGTTAAATTAATTAAGATAAAACTCTATCTACATAAATATAAATATTATAGGCAGATATAGATATAAATAAATAAAAATAAATAAATAAGCAGTTTAAGAAAGGGTCTATTATTCTTTATATCATTAGAGTGCATAATTTCTAGCCTTATAAAAAGGTTATTATATATATGCCATTATAGGTTATTATATACTATTAGTTTAAGAAAGGGCAAATAAGGCTACTTATAAGCAAGACCGTTTAAGACAATATCATTTAACAGCCTATCAGAACAAAAGCACAGATTCTAACAATTCTTATGCCCATATTATAAGCAGTTATCTATTAAATTTTCCAGAAACCTTACTTATAAAAACAGCTTAAAAAGAAAGCTCTTTTCCCAGTATACATCATTCCTATCTCTAACTTAACATCAGGCTAATAGTTTAACTTAATAGCATATAACAATAAATAACATAATAACAATACCCTATACCACTATATTAACGACCAACTGGCCCCTAATAATCCCCAAAAAAGCCAAACCCCACCTATTATTCAATCAATTACAACAATACATAACAAGACAACCCTACAACAAAGCATATATATACAGTCAATCAACCAATATATACAACCAAATTCTATCTACATTACGGCCCAATATCCTAAAACCGCCAATTATCTAAATGCAGCAACTATAGAGAGTAAGGCAGAGTCTATCTCAGCAGCCAAAACACTAAGCTTAAATCTTCCTATATAAGCCAAATAATAAGCCAATTATAGACCTAATTATCCTTAAAAGGGCCCTGCCCTATTACTATATGCACAAACGCATCGCCATATCTAACGATATCACAACCAGCAGCACCTCATAAAGGCACAGCAGATTATCCAATCTATTACTGACTTACAAGATACCTTACCTACCTTAAAGTTCTCTGCCTTAACCTTATGCAATAGTTAGGCCCCTTTATTAGTTCCTAACAAGGCTATAAAAGACGGTAAAGGCAATAACAGGTTAGAGAGCTTTAGCTTTAATAATAATATTACATTAAGGCTAATATCCCTAATGCCTTTAGTACCTCTTACCTCTATTTAGCAAGACAGTTAACCACCTTAATACAGAATCTCTCTCCTATCTATACCAACCTTCCCTATATTACTTAATATAGCTATAATATCTTCTTTACTTAATTTAAACAATCTAGTCCTTAATAGCTTCCTTAAGGCAATCCGCCAATAAGATACAGCCAGCAGCCCTGACTTTCTACTTATATAAAGCAATATATATAACTAGATACTCTAGAAATTCTTTAGCTATTAATATAACTATATATTATTTCGCCAATCTATCTATTTAAAGTAATTCTATAAATTTACTTACATTCTAATCTTAATTAGGTCTAGAACTATATATATATAAAGAGCCAGAATATACCTCTACCCTTCCTAAATACATCTAATATATTAGCTATACTTTTCCTCTCTTGCCTGCCGTCTTTACGGGATGCAATAAGGCCTACAATCTATATACTTCCTTTTTATAATAGCAGAGCTTCCTCTCTAACCAGCCGGCTAAGCTGCTATCCTTCTATAAGACATAAGCCTTACTGTCCTAAAATACCGTAGCTATTGCGCGATAGTGAGATATTAATAGTATCTAGCTTAGGGCTAGGAGCCTATTAGCTATCCAAGCTTCTAATTAATTTTAACTCTCCTTTTTCTTACCTTATATAAGTAATATCTCTACCGCTTAAGTAATATAGCCTTATGGCCTGGACCTGGCATATATGCATCACACTATTATCGGCACCTTTACTACTGCTAGCATTTACTTCTCTATCTTAATATTCTTTTTTAGTAAAGCCCCTTTATAAATATAAGCCTCTACTAATAGCCTCTCCCTAGTACGATTTAGGGATCTCTATAATAAGATTATCTTTCTAGCTATCTGCAAAACTATCTCTATCTATATGTAATAGGAAATCCCTAGTTTATATAATCTAATCTATATAAAGTCATATACCTATTAGGAAAAGCTAGGTATTAGTTATTAAAGCGCTAAAGATAAGAGTTAATTATATTATCTGGCATATAGCATCCTAGCCAGTATCCTCCTGCAGTTCTAGGCGGCAGTTATAAGGAATGTAAATTAGTATTGGCTCTAGAGTAAGAAGGAGAATGCAGTTCCCTACTTCTAAAACCCCTATCTCCTCTTTTAGGCCTATAACCTAAAGAATATATTTATATTAGAGAGTCTTTAAGACAGCTTATATCTATTTTAAGATAGTATATTAGCTAGCCTTAACCTAAGCCAAATTAATATACACTCTTACTAGTTAGATATAGGCATATAAGATTATATCCTCATGCTGCCTATACTATCTAATAGTAAGAGCTAGAATTACTATTACTATAAACTATAGACACTTCTTTAGAAAAGCAACTGCTATTATTATCTTTATAATTAGGTAGTTAGTATAGCCCTAAAAGCTCTAATAGAGGCCACTTACTATTAGCCTTACCTCCTCTAGGATATAGGTAAATACTATATAAAGGTAAAGTTAACTTAAAAATCAAACCCTAGCTACCTAGAAGCCAGGTCACTAGGTATTATTTAGGCTAAGGCATATAACTATAATAAGGAGCTATTTAGCGTTATATTTAGCAATTACTAGCTCTTTAGCTTAGGTTTTCTGCCGCTTCTTGCCTTTAATAAAGGGATGCTAAAGGACCTGGCTGTTATAGATTAAAGTCGCCAGTATACATTTATCTTATAGTTTAGCCGCTTCTGTATCCTAGATGTATAGGATGCTAATAAGCGGCATATAAGAGCTATCTTATCGTTAAAGAAATAACCTAACTTTAGAATTTAGAAAAAGGTTACCCTTTGGCTTAATATTATCTTAGCTATATAGGTTAGTGGTAGGCTAGAATTGAGTTAAAGTCCCTATATAGGCCTAATATGCTAAAAAGTTCCTCTTACTCCTCTTCCTCCTTTTCCTTCTTCTTCTTTATTATTATCTCTGTTATCTCCTTCTCCTCCTATTATTAGAGAGGAGCAGTATTGGCCTTTTTGGGTAATTCTAACTAAAATACTAACTGCATTTATATCTATATAAGCTGCTTGTTTTATACTTCCACTTAATTATATCTTCTCTAAGGTAACTATAGCTTTATCAGCTAATTATTTAACTTCTCCCCTTAATCCTACTTAATAAATATTTATATTCTATACTGCATAACTCTTCTATTATCTCTTAATCTATACTATCAGCAGTAAGCAAAAATATAGCTTTAATAACTAGATATAGAAATTAATATAGCAGGTTAAGTGCCATAGCCCTAAAAGTAATTATTATAAAGAGTAAAAGGGCCTCAGTTTAGGCAACTCTATTAAGACTTATAGAATGCTATAGATCCCTAATAGTTATATTAATTAGCAGATAGGCTATATCTCGCTTAAGCTGCTAGTAAATATCTATATATCTTAAAGCCTGCTTTAAGCTAAGCTAGCCTATTAAACTAATATTTAAGCACTTACTATCAATTAAGTAACTATTAAGTTACTATTTTAATGGCTAGTTTAAAATGCCTAGGTAAAGTATAATTAAGGGCGTAATAGAGATGTAAAGATTCTTACTAACTGTACTATTGCTCTTGCAGTAAAAAAGATTGCTTATACTTATTATTAGCACTTCCTGGCTAAGCTGCACTTATATTAAAATTGGCTTTAAGGTAAGGTTAGATGCCAGAAACTGCTAATCCTAGATATATTAAAGGAAGCCTAGAAGGAGTTGGCAGCCAAGACTGGCTATATCCCTACCGCTTAGGCTGTTTATAGCATCTATATAGAGATATAGAATAAATACCATTAAGTTATAGTAGATAATAATAGTAACGGCAATATTAATATATTATTATCCTTATTATAATCTACTTTACTAAAGGAGCTGCCTTACTGAATAAATACTTATTGGCATCTGCCTCCTAAAAATAGCTAGTTTGCTTTTCTCTTTAACTAAATCTTCTGCTGCCTTAAGCTACTAACCTAAAATGCACTATTTTTTCTCTAGCTTTACTAAAAATTTAAGAAGTTTTAGCAGGATATATATACGCTATTAGGCCTATTTAACAGTTACTTTAGCCGCTAGATTAAGTACTATATTTAGATTGCATTTAACTGTAATTACATTAAGGAAGTCGGTATTAGTTATATTTAGGGGACTTAATATTACATTAAGCTATCCTTCTTCTAGATCTAGTACTAGGCTCTTTATTTCTTCCTGCTATGTATACAAGAAATGACGTCACTATTATCTATTTACTGTCTCTGCAGTTATCCTGAAAGTCTCTTTTTTTGCTCTATCCCCTTAATTCTATTACCTTAGAATTTCTATAATATTAAAAGTGCAGTCTGGCTGTATTGGGTTAAGATAATGCATTATTTACGCTATAATAATCTAGATCGTTTGCCTTTTAAATACTGTAACTCTATCTAATGATACTGTAAATATATATTATTCTATACCTTCTATCTTGCTGGCTTAACTTAAGGATTAAATAAGGATATAAATTTTATTATTTTATAGTCTATAGATAATATATTTTAAGATAGTAGTAATAAGTGGGATATCTTCTGTATACCTATAGCTAAAATATATATCTTAAAGACGATTTTTAAGAATACAGTAAGCCAGCTAACTATTCTGCTGCCTACCTATAATACTATTATTAGTTTACTTAATGCTATAAAAGTCCTTAGTAATTACTCTTTTAGTATTATAAAACATTTATTATAGATAAAATATTAGCTTAATAATTAAGGCAATTAGTATAACCTCCCTAATTATCTTAAGGCTAGGCATTAGGAAGCAGGGCTATTAACGAAAAGCTAGTCCCTTTTAGAACAGTTCCTTTACTAGCGTAAGCCACTGGAATAGGATATTAAGCTTATAGATAAAAAGGAAGCCGAGGAAATAGAGGAAACGGCAGAAGAAAATAACTTGTCTTTAAGAGAGGATAATAATGATAATAATCTAGAAGATATTAGCCTAAATAACTTAAGATTATATATTAGACTTATTAATTAAGAGGAAGCTGTCCTATAAAAAGATTATTAGCTCTGTTAGCTCTAAAAATTATAGTCTAATAGGTCTTAAGTAGACACTAGTATAATACAGGGCAACCGATAAAGTCTAGTTTATATACAAGGCAGTATAGAAATATATCTAGTCTTTAATAAAGTAATAGAGCAGCTAGCTATATATATATAACCTAATGTATTAATATTATCTTAAGACCTATATAGTAGAGATAATTTATTATCAAGAAGGTAGAGGTAGTAAAAGAGGAGGAGGCTATAGTCCTTAAGGCAGCAGTAAAGGCAGTATAAGAAAGCTTATAAGCTTCTTGCTACCAGGCAGCCCTTTACTTCTCCCTCTAGTAACTTACTTTACTATAACTATATAAAATGTTATAAAGAATGTAAATATAAGCCACTTAAGTACCTGCAGTATACCTCTAACCTTAATGTAGAGTGAAACTGCACCTAATCTCTTTATGGCAAACTGCAGTGCATTTTCTATCTATATAGTAAATACTGCACTAATAACGGAAATAGTAACTGATGCCATAAGGGCTTTCTCTAACCAGCTTTACTTAATTAAGCGCTAACTTTATGTTCTCCTCTTACTGAACTGTATATAGATATAAGTAATAAAAAAAAGGATACTAATAATAAAGAGTATGCCTATAAAGGCCTGTAAATAGAAAAAGATATTTTATTGCAGTTAAAAGGCGGTCTTAAGAATAGGCAGGCTAGGGACTGAAAATCCCTTGCTACCTTAACCTAACTGGGAGGTTAAGGCGGCACTAAGTGACTGTAGAGTTATTAAATAAGGGGTAATTATGTAATTATAACTATTATTTCTAGATATATATACTCCTATATATATCAGTCTTGGACTTCTACTGCCTATAGGAATGTCAGGTATAAAGGGAAAAGCTTACTGAAATAACTAATTTAAAGTTCTGCTGTACTTAAGCTATTAATTGCCACTAAAAATATACTAGGTAGCCCAGGGCTATTAAATATATATCCTATAAGGGATAGTGCTAGGTTATATTAGTATATATAATATATACTAGATATATAAAGCTCTAACTGTAAAATACTAGGCCTGTAATAGGGAAAATAGAGATAACTAGTAATTCTATAATTTAAAGCTCTTAAATTACTAAATCAGTTTATTCTCTACTTTATATATTTAAACTTATATATTAAAGTAAGAATAGACTATATAGATATTAACAATATAGAAAGATATTAGGGTTAAGGTATATAAGGTAGTAAGTTAACTAAATAATAACTAAAGAATAAGGGCATTTTTCTTTAATAACTATATAAGAGCAGTAAATAAATTAGACTTTATAGATATATAAGTAATATCTCTCTTATTGCTAGAAGTCTTTAAATAACTTTTACGTTCTATACTTTAATCTGCTGTCTATACTGCTTAAAGTAATAGACTGTCTTCTTAATAAAGGCGCTTAATGCCATTATGACTATATATAACCGCATAAATATACCGCTATCTAGCTTTAAATCCTCTATATTAATTGAGATAGAAGTATATACCTTTATCTAAGCATACTAACTTTATCTAGTTATAATATAGGGATCATTAAAGCGTTTAGTCTTGCAGGCACGCTCCTATTGCTTCTAGTTCGGACTCTAAATTTACTTAAGCTCTATCTACTTAAAATATTTAGTCTTTATAAAGGGATACTGGCAGCAAAAGACTGGTATTACTATATTATAGATCCTAACCCTAGATGCACTCTAGCATCACGACCTAAGGCTCTCCTATATATCAGTCAGATAGGCAGTTACGTATTAATGTTAGTCTGCTTAATATATTAGGTTAGGGTATAAGAGAGTAGTCCAATATAATACCATCTACCTAATAGTGCAGTCATGCGGCCTAGTAGGCCAGGGTTAGTTACTAAAAAAGAAACAGGCCATATAAGTAAGCTACCAAATATGCCTCGCCAGGCCAGTAAAAAGGACTTTAGTAGACTTAGTCCTAAAGATAAGGCATTTAATTAGGTATTAGCGCTCTGTTAGCTCTCGCTTTTCTTATCGAAATAAAGCCATCGGCCCTTCTGCTTATCCTTTGCTCTTAACTGCTAAAGCAAGTAACCTCTAACTTAAGCTATTGGTGCTATACCTGCTTTTACCCTGATGAGTATGCCGAGGCTAGGCTGATAGAGGTATGCAGGCAGTTGCAAAAGGTTGTTAGTTTAGATATGTGGTGGATCTATGCCTTAACATAGCACTTTTATTGGCTGGGCCCTTGGCGAAAGTTTGGGAAGTCGACCTACTGAAGTCTGATAGCAGGGATTATAGAGCCAACAACCAACAACGACTAAAAAGACAAGCAACTCAAATGACAACTAACAGTAAAAAGGTAGATAAAACGGGGTTACACATGTTAAACCAACTGCAAGTAGACAAGGCAGATTCATGTTTGCCTAGCTGGCCTTCCTACATTTCACAGGGCAAACACAAGACTACTTCTGGCTCTTCGTCGCTAAGGAGACTCTATTTATACGCCTACCCTCAACCCTGACTACTAATAGAAGGTGAAATAGGAGTATTTGAGAATAGAGCTTACACCGAACAAGGGGAGGGGATAATATCTATTTTATTATCTCCTAATACTAGTACCAATTTTCCTATCCTGTATTATAAACTAACAGGGGCCATATAGTTCTATAGTCCATACATTGCCATCAGCTCCTTGAAAGATGCATCCTCCAGCAGTTGTCCAGCAGTAAAGCGGTGCTCAGGGTTGTATGATAGACCCCTTTTTAATATAGAGAGAACGAGCTGTTGCTCGGCAGGGCTAACGTCATCTCTGGTATAGGTGACCTTCGCTTCCAGGGTCAGTCTGGGTTCTGGCCTTTTGGTCTAGTTATACCATAACTCATCCTGTTGTCCATCACCTGTATAAGAGCCCTTCCATAATAGAGGAAGGGGCCCCAGAACGCTGACCATAAAGTTGACCGCTATGGGGTGTCCTGCATCATAGAACATTAGGAATCCCAGGTAAAGCTCGGCAAAGATGCACATATAACTCCACATATCAGAAGCAAAGCTGGGATCTACATTATGGATACGCTCCGGGGCGCAGTAGATAATAGGCGACTGAATCTTGCACTCCACTGAGATGCCAGACTTAATGGCCAGGCCAAAGTCGGCAAGGGCTATAGTATCCTGTATAAGGCTACTGTGCGGGACTATAGGCATAACCAGCTGGCCATCCTTCCACATGGGTTCGTATGTAGGTATAGGCATCTTCCGGGGGCGCCCAAGGTACTGGTATTTAGTAGCTATAGTGGTACCGCTCTTGAAGGGAGCAAGGCCGTATATAACGTTAGCGCCGTTGATATCTACATCATGCAGTAAGCGTCTCCGATCTGGCTGAATAGAAAAGTTCATAGCATAAGCCTGGGCAAATGCATCATACCTCGATGTACAACTCCGCCGTCATGCAGCGCCTTAATGGCTTGCAGCAGTTGCTTAGTAGACGATCTCCGGGAAGCGGTAGGCATATTGGCGGCATATATATGCAGGCTGGGGCCCAGCAAAGGGAAGATAAGGACTCTGTGATATGTTTGAGAGGCACCAGACAACAGAAAGGTCGTCCGGTAAAGCAATAGACGGGAGGTATCTTGCACAGCACTGGCAATCATATCCTGAGCAGCAAGCTCTCACTCACCGGAACGCCCGGGTATCAAAATCTTAAGGGCAACGTCCTCGTCACCGAACATATCATACGCCATCCAGACGGTTGAGAAGCCACCATGGCCTAACTTATGCTCGATGCGATACCTCTCAACAAGGGTTTCTCCGATGCAGATGGGGTAGTAGAGGCCTTCATCATATCGCTCTGACGGCTCAGATGCATCCTTGACGTCACCCTTATCATCCGAGCCAACAAAGTCGCCCCAGATAGAGGCGCAATCTGCATTATCGCTTTTAGTAGTAGCCATAGTAATTATAATCTAGGAATAGCGCTTCCATAAACAAAGTATTACTCTATAAAGTGAGTAAATAATAATTAGATAATGTAGAAAATGAAGAGGGAGTAGGGGGTTGGGGGGCGCATGCTTTATCTAGTTACTGAAGAGGCATTGAGAAAATGGTGCGTGTGTGTTGTATATGTATGCCGGAAAAAAAGAATTCCCGCACGGCGTGGTTAGCTAGGAAAATTGAGTAAGTGGGATGTAAATAAAAAAGGGTCAAGTATGCAATAAAGATTTAGAATATTAGTTTTGATAGTTATATAGCTATGCATATATAATTTTTCTATATTCAATTGTGTATTTAGTTTTTATTTTTAAGAATAATTTTAACTAGAGAGTCTTCTTTACTTTAAAGCTTAGCCCCCTCCTTCTGTTGTAGTTGCAGGGTATGGCCGTATGTATGGTTAGCGCGGTCTAGGTTAGGTTGGTTGGTCTAGTGCTGTTGGCCTGCTTTTCTCCATGCAGAAGGAATTAGGCAGGTATGCAGGATGGTGGAATCATATAAGCGCCATGATACCAAGTGCCTAGTGAGACCTTAGATGTAATGATGGGCCCTGGGCAGTGGTTAGTAAGCCGCGCGGCTATGGTTCTAAGAATAAAGCAGCAAGGCTTGTAGGTAGTACCTAGATAGAAATATAAAAAGAGGATAGTATTGTAGTTTATATCTGTTGGTTTTATTGCAAGGCATACAGAAACTACTCTAAGAACCTTTTCTATACTTATTATATATTATCTCTTCTGCCTCCTTTCCATACCTCTAGCACTACTATTATCCATTTATCTACATCTACTACCACTATATCATCACTATATTCTTACAGCTATAGGCCCACTCAGTATAAGGGCACAATTAATGGCATTAAAGTTCGTTGGCAGCCAGTAGGCCAAAGGAGATTGCATAATCAGGCTGGAATACTAGAGGTACTAGAGGAAACCTTAAAGAAGATATGCAAGCACTTTAGCTATTTGCTGGCCTACTGGCTAGGGTTATCTAGGGTGGTTATTAAGTAAGTGTAAAGAGGAAGCCAAGTAAAAGGGAGCATATTGGCCTAACATATATTTCCTTTGCTAGGATAGGGCCTTATTCGTTTAGTATAGACAGCCAGACTGGGAAAAAATCAAACGATGGTAATTACTTCTCGGTTGAGGTTAGTGGAGGGCCCTATAGGAGGAGAAAGGCGCATGTATACCTGCAGGGCTACGGGTTCGGGGTAGGAGCATATAATAATATAGGTGTAAGTGCGGAGAGCGTTATGGATAAAAAAGGCAAGAGTATCGATATGGGGTTAAGTACAGGAAACCCGAGCTTGGCATTATCGCATACGGTGGCAAGCGGAGCAGAGGTAGGAGGGTCGAGTTACAACACGACAGCAGGTAGTGCAGGGCCGGGTGGGACGGCATGGGAAGGATATAAGGCAGGGGCAAGTTCTGGGACAACAATAAGCGGAGCAGGCGTATGGGGGTCAACATATACGATAACAGGAGGATATCAGGCAGGAGGGTATCAGGTGGGAGGGAGTAGCGGACAGGGGTCTACATCAGGCGAGTGGGTTTAGAGTGTGGAGTATGGGATATATTACCATTCCGGAACAGGGGAGTGGGCGCCGCCGCAACAACAATAGCAGAAGCAGCAGCAGGGTTAGGGTTAGGGTTAGGGTTAGGGTTAGGGTTAGGGTTAGGGTTAGGGTTAGGGTTAGGGTTAGGGTTAGGGTTAGGGTTAGGGTTAGGGTTAGGGTTAGGGTTAGGGTTAGGGTTAG